>LPNX010727291.1:3867-38561 GCA_001517045.1 Pseudotsuga menziesii
GAAAAAACCCTAAACAAGCTGCCCTAAACCACATGGTTTCCCAAAACCATGGGCAAGCACTCCACCACCAAAAAACTATAAATAAGTGATGGAGACCCCTCATTTCACAATCCACAGTCAATAGCACCCTTAGTCTGCCAAAACGTCTCGTGAAACCCTAGCTTACCACCAAGCTGTTTTCACTACTGAGAACCCATCTTTGGCCTATTTTCCACCATCGGAGAAGGAGAAGGAGCAGCTCGGAGCTCGGAGCCACCGACATCGGACCAGCACAACGGACTCCACCAACCTCTTCATCAAAGGTAATACACATACAAAAACTTTTTATACATCTTCTTGTCATTTTTATTTTCTGTTATTTACTTTTACTATTTTAGGTTAATTTGTTTTTACTTACTTCAATCGAACTGCTACTAAGGAATCCAGATTCCTTAGTAGGTGCTCATTAGCACAAGCTAGGGTGAAAACCCTAGCTACAGGAGCACTAAATTGCAGCCATTGAAGTATGATCAGAGTTATTTTTAGCCTCCAACACGTTCAGGTAGAGATATAGTGAAGCCCATGCTTCACCTATGCTCACAGCCTCTTTTGCCGGTCATGTTCTGGGCCTCCTGCCCCCCTATTTTGAAAGCCTCTTTATAATGGTCAGTAAATAATGTTATTTCTGTTATGTACTGTCAAAATATTCTGAACATTACATTTACCAGGTTGAGATATCTCAGACCCTGAAGAATATTTCCTCAGCTTCATAAAAATATCCTATTTTATCAGTGTATGGGGGGATTGAGTGAATATGAGTGTTGTAATGAATATTTCATGATGGGGAAGGGATTGAAATAAGTATTCATGTTCAGAGAGATCATATTTATCTCTGTTATAAATATAAGGTTTCACAGAATTTTATTTAACATGATTTAATAGTTTTTTCTAAGACCCTATCTAGATTACTAGTTTTGGTAAAATTGATGTAAAACCATTTTTGTTAACTCAATCTGAGCTCTGTCAGTTCTTGTGGGTCACTAACAGGCCCACCTTCCCATATAAAAATCCATAACCATTTTTATTTGGGTCTGTACCACATTTTTGGATCCTCCTCTGCGCAGGGTTTTCCTTGGCCAAAATTGTCGTAAAACCCCAAATTCATCCAAAACTTCTCAGAACCTTCCAGAATCTCTGAAAACTATATAAAACATGTATTTATGCTATATTAAGGCTAGAACAACCATTTTCAAGTTTCCAAAACCCCTGGTTGAAACAAAAAGAACTACTCTCCTTAGTTGCATGGTTTGGCTACCTAGAACCGTGGTAGTAGGCTTCCGCAGCGTGGATTCTGAAACCTAAATGGCACCAGATCTAAATGTGTTAGGGGAGAGGAAATTCCATGTCTGACATCTCTTTGTTTTCTATCCATTGCTCACTCCTTTTGCCTACAAATTTCCCAGAAGAAACCCCTTATTTTCCTAGTCTGAGAAGTCATTGTGTAAATTAATTCAAGTTCAGAAATTTTAATATAATTTACAGAATTGAAGAGTGTTCAGGTCTATACACCAGGCTAGCTAGATTACTAGTTTTTAATAGCTAGTTTTGGTAAAATTGATGTAAAACCATTTCTGTTAAATCAATCTAAGCTCTGACAGTTCCTGTGGGTCACTAACAGGCCCACATTCCCATATAAAACTACAAAACCATTTTTATTTGGGTATGTACCACCTTTTTGGATCCTCCTCTGCGCAGGTTTTTCCTTAGCCAAAATTGCCGTAAAACCCCAAATTCATCCAAAACTTCTCAGAACCTTCCAGAATATCTGAAAACTGTATAAAACATTTATTTATGCTATATTAAGGCTATAACAACCATTTTCAAGTTTCCAAAACCCCTGATTGAAATAGGCAGAACTACTCTCCTTAGTTGCACGGTTTGGCTGCCCAGAAGTGTGGTAGTAGGTTTCTGCAGCACATATTCTGAAACCTAAATGGCACCAGATATAAATATGTTAGGGGAGAGGAAATTCAATGTCTAACATATCTTTGTTTTCTTCCCACTGATCACTCTTTTCCTCTACAAAATCTCCCAGAAAAAACCCTTGTTTTTTCCAATCCGAGAAGGCTCTGTGTGAACCCCTTAAATTTCAAAATTATTTAAGGAAAATTACAGAATTAAAGTGTTCAGGTATGTACACCAGACTTGGGACATCACAGTGGTATCAAATCTCTTTCCTTGGATCATCCTGTGGAAAGAAATATCTTATTGAAGAAATTTGCAGCCATGTCATACTATGAGGATGACTATGATGGGTAGTATGAAGAATACTGCAGAAGATATGAAGAAGAAGAAATCCTCTATGTTGATGGAGGCATAGTAAAAAATGAATATGATGAAGACTATTGGACATCAAATGGGGAAGAGATCAGATCTGATTCTCCAATGGTTAAGAAAAACTTGGTAGAGATCATTGAAGCATGTGAGAACATGCCTCACTACTACAAGGACTATCTAGCTTTGGGTAGGAATATTTGTGCAAACCTTTCTTTTGGAGATTATATTTATTTCAAGTATGGATTCTGGCCCAAGCATGATTATGAGCATTATTTCAAGATAAAAAATCCATCCAGATAGGAACCGAGTTGTTCCACTTCTCTGAAAAAAGAAGAAGAAGAAGGAACCAAAGGTGAAGATTCCTCAAAGCCATCTGCATATTCAAGATTTAAGAGTTTTTTTGGTTTTTCTTCAAACATAGATTCTGAATATTATGACATGAGTACCCCTAAATATGAAAAAGTCTCAATTTTCTTGGAGGATAATAGAAATGAGGAAGAGGAACATATCCATGAAGTGAAGTGCAAATCACCACAATGTGGTTGCATAAGAGAAGAAGTTGAAGAGGAATGCACTTCAAGTTTCTTGGTGGGTGATCTCCGGATCACTGCTCAAGGTTTTGGATCATGTATGGGTAGTGAGACATCTTTTGGATCATATCCAAAATAGGTACACAAATCAGATTTATAGTCACCTTCTGAGCCACATAATGAAGATGAAAACAAGGCCACGCCGCTTGGGTGTGAAGCAGAAATTTTGGTGGAAGAGAAGGCCACCATAGTATCCATACAGGAAGATGGTAATGCTAAGAACATGGATAATAAAAGTTGTGATTTTTGCAGTAGCCATGTACACCTGCAACCATCTGATCCATGTAAATATAAAAAGTCCTCACTTGCATCTGAGGACTGCAAAAGGAAGTCCACTTCATGTGAGGGAGATAAATTTACTCCTAGTTTCCCTGTTGGTGATCACACAATCAATGAAAAGAAGGGTGATATTGTTAATGGTAATTAAATGGTGAAGGAATGTCTTGGATCAGATCCAAAAGAACAAGAAATATCATATCTGAATTCGTCATTTGAATTGAGCAATGAAGTGGAAGGAAAGCCCCCACCAGCTAGATGTGAACTAGGAAATTTGAAGGAGAAAAATCTGATGCAAAGGGAGGGATACAGTTCAGAATGCTGGACTCTCTTGCAACATGATGAAGCTGAAATTCCAAGGCATGAGATGATTTCTTATTTTCATACATATCACATGTCATTCTAGCATTCAGAGATACCCTCCACTTCACATAATGGAAGTGAGTGTGCAGAAAATTCAAAGGATGGCCTGTATGTTGAGGATGAGTTTGATGTGGTGGATTCATGTCACAAGAAAAATGGGCATATATGTCATCTATTAGAAGAAGAAAAATTGATGGAGGATATTGTTGGTGAGCCACATCATTTGAGTGGATCACTAAAAAAGGATAGAAATAATCTTAGGGAAGCCATGAAAAACTTTGTTGACATCAATGCCTTGGTGGCAAGATGTTGTTGGCAAGCTTCTGGTGGAGATATGGAAGGAGAATCCTTTTTGGAGGAGTGCATAGCACTGAAAGAAGGAATGGCCAAGATTAAGGAGAGATATATGAACATATTATCTGATAGATAATATCTCCTCATGGTGGCTGAAATGTACCATAGTGCACTCAAGAAGGAAGAAGAAAAATCAGAAAATATCACTAATAAATTCGAGATCACCAGTAACTTATTGAAGAGCACACAAAGATCCCTTCAAGATTCAAAGTTACAGATATTTCAACTTCAGAAGGAGTTGAAGGTGTCACACCTTTCATGCTGCATGGAAGGAAATGTTTTGGGTATAATGGAGGAACCTCATGTGGAGGACAGCCATGAGGGAGGAGCAGATTTGCAGGTGCTTGTGAAAATCTATGAGGAATAAAATATAGGCCAAGAACTCATTGAGATTGAGAGAAAGGATGAAGTGTTCTTATCCTTCATAAATATGGCTGATCACATTCAATATGGTTTGGCAGATAAAATTCCTTGTTCATCCATTGATTGGATAGATAGAGGCACCTTGGGAATGAAGACCTTGGGAGGTAAAGAATTTTATTTCTGCAATAATTTTTTTGTTGTGACTGACATTGTATTGACATATGAACAGAAACAAAGACTTATTTTCCAGCTATTAGATACCTCCCATACACATTCACATGAGGTGCATTCTGATTTGCATGTTCTCAAGGAGTTTGAGGTCAAGCAATATGAAGACCAAGCACTTGCATGGTTCCTAAGAGATTATGAGTTTCCTCTATGAAAATGTTGTACAATTTTGGAGGAGGAACATGATCACATTGTTACTGATAAAACTAATGGAGAAATTTGTGGAACCATTATCTTGATGGATGAGAATTGTAGGGATTTGGCTCATGATTCTTCACCTCACACTTCTATGTCAGCCACATCATGTGGGGATGAAAATTGGGTGAAAGGATTTTTTCTGTTGATGCCACAAGAGGAGAATGATACTTCCACTCTTCCAGTTGAGGGATTGATGTTCAATCCATGTGGTTTGACAAGTGCATTAGTAGTGGTTGAATTATTCCCACTTGAATCATTCAGCATGAAATTTTGGCAATCCATTGATTGGGTGGCTAGACACATGATTGAGATGTGTGCACTGGAGGGAAAACATCTTTCTTGCATCAATGGAGAGACATTGGACACATCAGAGAAATTGTATAAGCAACAACATGAGAATGTATGGATTCTATATGATGCTTTCAGTATACATGGAGGGCCATGGGATAACCTCCTATGTATTTATAAAAATAGTGACGTGAGTTTTAGTGCTAGCTTGCACATGGATTTTCATACTTTAGAGAGGCTCAAGATGATTTGGTCCCACATTAATAAGTTCCATGCTTGGTGGGAGAGTCTTAAATATATCCAGTTTGGCATGGGAAGTGATCAATTGTCAGTGTGGTGGTATGATTTTCACATCCTCATTTTCATCTTCTACGATGATAGAATTTTGTTGTTGTTACCTGTTAAAACCCAAAAAGTGTTCACTACCTCATCTACCCCATTACATGGCTCATTTGTCCATTTTCCTACCATATTTCCCTTAAAAACCTTGAAAATCCCACTAAAAAGCCTCGAAAAGGCCTAAAATGCCTCCAAAAGGCCATAAAACCATCTAAAAAGCCTCCAAAAGGCCTAAAATGCCTCCAAAAGGCATTTTCCTCCAAAAATATCCAAAATTCCTCTAAAAATAGCAAAAATCCCCTAAAAGGGAAGAAAAAATATAAAATAATGAGGAAAAGGAGGAAAAAACCCTGTACAGCTGCCCTAAACCATATGGTTTCCAAAACCATGGGCCAGCACTCCACCACTAAAAAACTATAAATAGGTGATGGAGACCCCTTATTTCACATCCACAATCATAAGCATCCTTACTCTGCCAAAACAGCTCTGGAAACCCTAGCTCACCCTTGAGCTACTTTCACCATTGAGAGCCCTTTTTGGCCCATTTCCAGCATCAGAGAAAGAGAAGGAGTAGGCTGGAGCTTGGAGCAATCGTCTTGGATCACTGCAAAGAGCTTCACCAACCTTCACATCGGAGGTAATATCAATATAAAAACCATTCTTTACATTTTTTTGTTTTGTTTCATGCATATATTTAGAGTAGTTCATTTTTCTGTTTAACATTTTCATTTACATTTTACTAAACTGCTACTAAGGAGTCACTTCTCCTTAGTAGGTGCTCATTCGCACAAGCTAGGGGTAAAACCCTAGCTACAGTTTTGGCGACTCCGCTATTTTTCTTTTGAATCTCTGTTTTCAGTTTAAAAAATTATTTATCTTTTTCCTTTCGGCTGTCCCTTTCGGCCGTCGTAAACCGCATTTTTTCCCTCTGCAGTCACATCTCGACCACGTCTTTCAGGCCTTTACCTGCGACCTGACCGCGGCTATCAGACCGTCTCTGATGCCCTGCCGGCGGATTCAAGTCTGTTACCTACGATCCGACCGCGGCTATTTAGCCTGTTTGCTGCGATCTGGCTGCGCCTGTTAGCCATTTTCCTGCGTCCCGACCGCGACTTTTCAGCCCCCTCACTGCGACCCAACCACGAATTTCAGCCCCTTCCCTGCGATCAGACCGCCTCTGTTGGACAGAAAGCCACGACCTGTCTGCACCTGTTTCTTTCAAACCCGTAGTCCAACTGCACGTTTTCGCCATAGACCCGCGTTCCTATTTTTGAACCCAGCCCCTTTGCTGCAATATTTTCTGCATCTACACAGCCATCTGTTCCACCTGCAACCCTACTTCCTTACAGCCTTTTCTGCAACATCATTTCTGTTCCCTTTTACAGAATCTGTTTAAAATTTCAGTATTTTAATTCAGAAAATTTTGCATGTTAAAGTTTTGAATTCAGTATTATTGTTAGTTAGAAGGTTTCCCCTTTGTGTGGCACTTCTATTTTGGGTTCATCACCTCACGAGCACACACTCTGTCACCTAATTCAAGTGAGCCTTAAAAAACTACTTAACTCAACCAATAGTCTAACCCCACTTGGGGAACACAAAAGAATCTTTGTAGCTAGGTAGGATCGGGGGGATAGGCTTTCAATAACACCCCTCAGTTACTTACACTTGAGACATAGCTGTTGTCCAATTAGGGAACCAAAATCCCCTAGTACTTTTTGGCATGGTCACCACCAGTTTACCAGAGGGCCTCTCCCTTAGGAGGGTTGAAGTCGCGAGATTGGTTCCGGAGGCCTGAGTGGAATACCGCACTCCATTAAGTAACTGAAGGGCTACCTTTCGCAGTTCTCGGGATATCCCTGTATAGGGGTATTGTGGTAAAAGGACCAAACGGCAGATTCACCTTTCTGGATGTGTCATCAACGTGGTATCTTAGTTTTCATTCTTCTAGGATTGACTACCCGATATCCCTCTCGGTAGGGGGATATCTTAGCCACTTGGCTTTCCTATTCATATTGTCTGACTTGGATTTCATCACCTTACAGAGGATATGTCTAGTTGAGTCAGAATACTTTTAGTTAGGTGTTTGCATGCTCCCTTACCTCCTTTTTGTCTAGTGAGTCCACCATTTTTATTTTTATTTTAAGGAAACCTGTTGTTTGTTGGTATTCTGACCATTTCTGTTGACACTCTACCTATTGTAGCACAGCTGTTACAGTAGGTGTTTTGAGTTGGTTGTTGGCCTGAGTGCCCTATTTTTTGAGCTCTCCTTCTGCACACTCAGTTGCATTAGGGTTTTTGAGCTATTTTCTACTCACCTCAACCCATAGATATTTGATACCATCTGTCACCATTGAGTCCCCGAGACATTCTTGGCACCTCAGGGGCGAACCCCCGCAGCACGGTTCACTTGACACCACCCGTCATCAACACAGGTCATCCTCACTTGACTCCACTCATCAGCGGCATAGGACTCCGTCACCAGATATTGACACCCCTTATTTTACTTCCGATTCTGAGCCCGATTCTGAGAACCCCATTTACACTGCCCCTACTAGCCCCATGGCTGGCGTGACTTCCACTCCCTTCATGGTAGGGACCGTTGGTGGCACATCCACCACTACACCAGTGACCACACCCACTGTGGGTATGCCCTCCATAGGGCCCCCATCTACCGTTCCCCTCACGGCACCTATTCCCGCAGTGGGAATACCTATTCCCACTCCATCAGTGGCTCACACTACCCATGGTGGTGCAGGACAGTCCTATACCACCTTAGTTCCCCCACTTGGGGGAAACCTCCCTAACACTACCCCTCCACTTGGGGGCATTGGTCCCAACTTGGCCCAACCCACTACCGTGTCACATCCTTCTTCTAGTTTTCCATTCATGGCTAGCCTCAACCCGCTTGACCTAGCCAGATTGACCAACGACCCTATCCGACATGACCCTGCGTGGCCTCACATGCCCACCAAGCTCCTCTCTGACATCCCTAAGTTCGAGGGCAAGGTAGGTGAGGACCCACAAAACCACATCATGTCCTTCCATCTATGGTGTTCCTCCAACTCCATAGTGGACGACTCTATTCGCCTCCATCTCTTACAGCGCACCTTCACTGGCTCTGCAGCCAAGTGGTATATCGAGCAACCCCATGGAACCCATGCCACCTTTACTTCCCTTGCCTCAACCTTCCTGCAGTTCTTCCAGTTACCTGTCTACTATGATGCGGGCGTTGAGATCCTCCTATCATGCAGACAAAACACGGCTACCCACATCACAGACCACATTCATGAGTGGCATCGATGCCATAGCTTATGCAAGATCAAATTAGACGACCGTATCTTCCTAGATTGGTTCCTCAAATCCCTTCTTCCTGTTATTGCTAAGGATGTGGCATCCGAAAGACCCCAGTTTGAAGAAGAGGCCATCCTTAAGGCCCAACAATTCGACCTCATTTACGCCCAGTCGGGTTATCTCTATACCATTATACCTGATGCCCCTCGCAGCGATTCCTCCCAGCACGATGCGCCGGGGGCATCCCACGCTGCCGATAGCATTATTGGCCATGTCTCTTCGCATCCTCAACCATTTTCCATAGCACGTCCTACCCCTGGCCTTGACCTTGCGCGGGCTACCTCACAGCCTGGAGCCACCAACTCATATGCTCCCATGCAACATCACCACCATTCCCATGGACCCTCATGTCCACCTCAGTGTTTCAGTCACGCGACTCCCACTTACGCTCCCCCGGTCACACCTCAGCCCTACTACCACCAGCAGGCTGCACCAGCTCCTATGCCTTCACAAGCCCAACCCGCTTATTTCCCGCCACAGGTTGCCCCTGCGGCAAACCCACAACCTGCTCCGTAGCCCTATCAGCAACCCGCTCAAGTTGCTGCACCTGCACAGCCTCCACCTACATATCATCCACCGCAGCATGCTCCTGCACCTGCGCAACCTCAGAATCTACCTGCTGCCCAAGGGCAAGTTTACGCCCAACAAAACCTGCAGTAAAACCAGACCAACCAACGCAACCAGGGCCAAAAAAACAGTGGCAGGTGCCGGAATCATGGGAACAACCAACCTACAAACCAAGCTGGTAAACCCCCTAATCCCCCTGATAATAATAATGCGGCCCCTCCTAACCAAAACCCTGATCACCCACCTAAGTAGGCTAAAAACCCCAATTTGCAAACAAACCATCCTTGTTCTATTTGTGGGGTCTATGGCCACTACACACATTTTTACTGACACATGGAGCGAGTTTAGCAACTTTGGGCTGAAGATGCCCACCACCAAGGGCACGCGGCTCCTCAAGCACCACCCAACCCCCCACAACCTCAGCAGCCACCTTTGGTGCTGCAAAACCCCTTACCAAACCAAGGCGTAGTGAACACTCAACCGTTGGCACCCCCTTAAGCCAATGTGCCAACCCAACAACAAATCACTTACGCTGCTCCTGATTAACCCATGTTTGACTCAGGTACCCACCACTTGTTGATGACGTCCTCCGATGAAGTCAACCTCTAGACCCGGCGGAACCAATATGGCTCCACCTCTGAAGCCCTCCTGCCGATAAACCCACTAACGCTCATCCCACTGATCAGGCATTACGTATACCTCCACCTCCACTAGATGGCGCTCCCAAAGCACCTCGTTTCCCACTTCGCTGTATCAACAATAACCCCAATGCGCGGGCTGCATCAAACTACAACATTGTTGATGACTTAGCCCAATCTCCCGTAGCCATGTTTGCATTAGAAGTCTTAAAAAACTGCCCTTCGCAGCGCAATACTTTACTCTCAGCCATTGGGTCTATCGATCCAAATGATTCAAATGTAATGGCATTTGATTTGGACCAATCCGAACCCCGCATGCCTTCCACTTTAGCATTCCAAGTTTCCGTTTCCATTCGGAATTTTGTCGTCCATCGATGCATTATTGATGAAGGTGCCTCTACATGTGTCATGTCCACCTCCATCTGGTAGAAAATGGGATCCCCCACTCTCCATCAGTCCTCTACTGCGTTGCGAGCCTACGATGGTCATTCGGCTCAACCGCAAGGCCTCTTAACTAACGTCCCCGTCCAGCTGGTTGGAAAAACTGTCCTCATGAACATCGAGGTTATTAATGCACAGCTTTATTATAACCTTTTACTTAGCCGTAGCTACATGTATGCCATGCGGGCGGTTGCTTCTTCTGTTTTTCATACCATGATGTTCCCTCATGAGGGACGCGTGGTCAAGGTTGACCAACTCACCTACCATGATCCCAGTGCCCCCACGGCACCCGAAAATGTTCTCCCCATGGTTGAACAACCTATTTCGAGTGCCACCACTTCAGTTGTTTCCTCTATGGGGCCTGGATTTTACTCAGATGCACCCATGACCTCGACCTTCCAATCTATTCCACCCCCGTCACCTGCCACTGACGTGTCTGACCTATGTACCTTGTCCCATAATACGGAAACTCCTACTAATCAACCACCCTTGTTGCCTAAACCCCCTTTGGTACCTAGCCACATTGGTGCTACCCCCATCCATACCATTCCTTTCCTCTTCCCTCCATCAGGAGTAGTTAGCGCCCTGGTCATGGCTACCCTTAGCCTCCCTGGGTTAACCTTAGGATTACCCGTTTGGTATCTTTCGCCTCCCGTTCCCCCACCGACACCAGATGTCGTCCTACAACCGGTGCAACCCATTATCACTACTATTCAACCACCTCCCGGTGTCGCTACCCCTCGTCCTCCATGAACCCCCCCCTCCTCTTACCAAACCCACTGGGGGCAGAGGCCCCCAACCTTACTCTGCTGTCCCACCTCCCAAGACAGTAAAAAACCCCCCTGTGTTTCGTGCTCCTCCCAAATGCACGCTGTGTGATGAGTTGGGCCATGCGACCCACCAATGTCCTTAGTTACCAGCATTACAGGAACACATGCAAATTCTTAATGACGACCCCAGTATACCGGTTGTCCAACTAGAGTCAACCCCTAAGCCTCGCGACAAATCCCTACGCACTAACCACCCCTGTGCCATATGCGGTGTTTACGGGCATTACACAAATCACCGTCCCGATCTCCCCGATTACAGAGTAGCTCTCTATGAGATGAACAATCTGGATCTTGAGATGGCACCACCCACCAGTGAGGAGATCCTCCCCCCGGTCTCTCCCCCTTCCGAAGAGATTAATACCATTTATATGATCTCTTCCGCCGCTACTCCCTCGTCAACCGATTTGATGACACAAACTTTCTGTACTGACGAAGAGATTCTCAAGGCTCTCACTGCCCCGGAGTATCCCTGGGATGACATGCACCATCGTTCATACTTCCTCCCAGATGAATCCTCCTCTCACACTGCTACCCAGTTTGCAGTTGAATCCAAAGACTTCCTTCCCCCCAAGGTCGACTGGTTCAAGGACCCTATTCCTGCTCTTGATGCCTTCGAGGAGGGTAACATGGCCAATATCTCACCTGTCATCCAAATTGATATCGCGGCCCCAGGAAGCACCCCCGAACTCATTACTTTAGGTGCCTCTTGCAGTGAGCAAGATATTGAGGAATACAAAAAACTCTTCAGCGAATTTCGTGATGTCTTTACCTGGTCTAGCCTAAACCCGTGGTCCTTGACCGTGGTTCCGACCCAGAAACCCGCGGTCCACCCCACGTGGACCGTACAAATAGTACCCTAGGAAACACTACCCACCCCCCAAACCCAATGAGAAAGCCGGTATGAGTTTGACAGAATACCTATATCTCCCGAATCTGAAATCGGTCGGTCGGATCGTCTAGAAATGCCACCTCAGCTCTGGTCCACTCTGATCACTAGTCAAAGTCAAATAGTACAAATGACACTTGTCATGTTGAGCCCACTTACTATTTATAGTCCGTTGACCTTTTTCTTGTTTCGGCCATTCTGAACCCATACGGAGTCCGTTTTCTGAACCGTTTCCACCATTGGCATTAGCACGACGAGACCGTCACGATGGTCACCCCGTTGCATTATTTTTTCTATGTCATTTTTTGCCCATTTTTTCAACACCGCTAGTCGCCTCGGTTTGTGTGCCACTTCGACCGTTCTCTGTTTTTCACACTTTTCATATCGCCTGATTCATTTTTCCGAGCTCATGATGATGATTGAGATCATTTCTCGCTCTCACTTGGTACAATTTCAACATTGTGTCTCGACACCTTGCTGCCTCGATTTGCGCGCCACATCGACCGCCATCAGATTGTTCCACACTTTTTACATGAGCCATCCACTCCTGTCATACTGCAAATGTTTCGTTATTTTTCCACATTGATTCACCTCGCAAGGAGACCCACCAGTGTTCCCCCTCATCCTCGGTCCTGGTCATCATAAATGTTCCTTGATTGAACACTTCCTCCTTGCCTGGCCATTCCTTTTGTTCGGTATACTTTTATCCCTTACTTCAGAGTCTTCTTATTTTCTTTCAGACTCCTTAAAATTGAAAGCAACCACGAGCATGAACTGTCCTGGGCTCGTAAAATCCACACGACAGTACCATTCCATTCCTTTAGAGTCTTCTTATTTGCTTTCAGACTCCTTAAAATTGAAAGCAACCACGAGCATGAGCTGTCCTAGGCTCGTCAAATCCACACGACAGTACCATCACTTCAGAGTCTTCTTATTTGCTTTCAGACTCCTTAAAATTGAAAGCAACCACGAGCATGAACTGTCCTGGGCTCGTTAAATCCACACGACAGTACCATTCCATCACCTCAGAGTCTTCTTATTTGCTTTCAGACTCCTTAAAATTGAAAGCAACCACAAGCATGAACTGTCCTGGGCTCGTAAAATCCACACGACAGTACCATTCCATTACTTCAGAGTCTTCTTATTTGCTTTCAAACTCCTTAAAATTGAAAGCAACCACGAGCATGACCTGTCCCGGGCTCATATAAATCCACACGACAGTACCATTTTATATACACACTTCTCCTCATTCCCTAACCCATGAAAAAGTCCCCCCGTGCCTCTTGGCGCTATGATCGATCCTCTCGGCAGCACCCCCAATTAGGTCGCCTTTGTTCAGAGTATTCTGCAGTTTCCTGCCTTTTTACCACAGCTTGAGTCTCCCTCAGCCCAGTCACCCTCCCAGATCCAATACAGCTATGATCCCTTTACCACCAGTCAGTTTCATATGCTGCCCGATATTCCCTGCCATCATACTCTGAACAAAGGAAGTTTGAGTCCACCCACTCTACTTGCCCAGTTATTCCCCCCAGTTTCTCAATCTTGCCATCAGTACTATCACATTTCGGTTTTCCACCTCGCGCTCCTGTCAAGGAAACATCATTGCCTTGATAGTTGCAGGTCTCCCTCTGTCGACGACAGCCCCTCTATTCCAGAGGATAGACCCAGAGGCCCCTGCGCCTTGGACCCATCACCATCTGTGGTGCGTGCCTACGAACCATTTTGGGAGGAGTCATCATTGCCTATCCGAATGGTTGTTTCTCACATGCTCGACTTCAGCACCTTGATCGCATCGTTGAGAATCGCGTAGGATTTTATATCCCTTCCATTATATGTTGAAGACCCCGGATTTCCCCTGACTCTAGCACATTGGTGAGTCAGTTTTGAACGCCCAGTTATATGTTCCCGTGGATGTCCGGGCTGCATTGGCGATTGTATTCGGAATCCATCCAGTTCCATGCTTCCTTGAGTACCCAGTTCAGTTCCAGTACAGTGTACCATTGTGAGTATGACCCTTGTCACTCTGATCCAGCAGCTCATCAGTTCCTTTGGCACCACATTCAGTAGCACTGATGTCATTCCGGTGCATCAATTTTTCAGCTCAAACATGATTAGCCCAGCAGTATGTCCCAGATTTGAGTCCCTTCTAGACTCTTATGATATACACAGTGGTTTTTTATGTATCATACAGGTCCCTCTTTTTGGGCCTCACAGTTATGTTTATGTATCTTGATACGAGCATGGGTATGCCCGCCTTGTCCATATTTTGAGATTCTTCCTCATTTAGTATTTGAGGCCATGTATATGTCAGGTCCCCATATTTTGGACCCCATTTTTATTATTATGGTATATCCTGATATGAGCATGGGAATGCCCGCCTCGTCCATATGATCAGATGATTCCTCATCCATTATTGAGGTTATGTACTTTTAGTTCTTGCAGTTGGTTCAGGATCGTTGTTCCGGGCTTCAGTTTATTTCTTCTCTTCTCCACACCCCAAGAAAACCATTTATGACTTATGATGTCCATCGGCCATACGCTGAGCTCTTGCCCTCGAACATCAGGGGGCAATCTGTTAACACCCAAAAAGTGTTCACTACCTCATCTACCCCATTACATGGCTCATTTGTCCATTTTCCTACCATATTTCCCTTAAAAACCCTGAAAATCCCACTAAAAAGCCTCCAAAAGGCCTGAAATGCCTCCAAAAGGCCATAAAACCATCTAAAAAGCCTCCAAAAGGCCTAAAATGCCTCCGAAAGGCATTTTCCTCCAAAAATATCCAAAATTCCTCTAAAAATAGCAAAAATCCCATAAAAGGGAAGAAAAAAAATAAAATAATGAGGAAAAGGAGGAAAAAACCCTATACAGCTGCCCTAAACCATATGGTTTCCAAAACCATGGGCCAGCACTCCACCACTAAAAAACTATAAATAGGTGATGGAGACCCCTTATTTCACATCCACAATCATAAGCATCCTTACTCTGCCAAAACAGCTCTGGAAACCCTAGCTCATCCCTGAGCTACTTTCACCATTGAGAGCCCCTTTTGGCCCATTTCCACCATCGGAGAAAGAGAAGGAGCAGGCTGGAGCTTGGAGAAACCGTCTTGGATCACTGCAAAGAGCTTCACCAACCTTCACATCGGAGGTAATATCAATATAAAAACCATTCTTCACATTTGTTGTTTTGTTTCATGCATATATTTAGAGTAGTTCATTTTTCTGTTTAACATTTTCATTTACATTTTACTAAACTGCTACTAAGGAGTCACTTCTTCTTAGTAGGTGCTCATTCGCACAAGCTAGGGGTAAAACCCTAGCTACATTACCGATGTTTGGAAGGGAGAAAATAATACCATGGGACCCTGGCATTATTTGGAATGAAATATTTCCAAAAGGGGCAGAAACATTTGGATCCTTGTAGAGCAGGAAATGGGATCCATGCATTCTACTAAGTTACCTTAATTGGTTTCACAAATTTATTGAAACAAGTGGTCATTGCATAAAGGACTATAATCAGAGTGGTGGAACAGAAGCATGGAGGACACATTTTGTAGCACTTTGGACTAATTCTGCTTGAGGACAAGCATACTTGGGAGGGGAGGACTGTCATGTCCCTCCCTTGAAGGAACATTGAAAGTGTTGACCTTGTCAAGTTTCTAAGGGTTAAACATTTAATTAGTTAATGATAACTATGAATTTTTATTATTTAAAACTATGGAGGCATGTAATTTCTAAATTCATGTTATTTGTAATTAGTCAAGTATTATGAAAAATAATTAATGGTGGAAATGAGTTGTCAAGGAAGGAGGGTGCATTAGGAAACTTGCCTTGGATGGAAAAATGGAAACAATGCAAAAGAAGGAAAAAGAAACATGTCATAGAAAAGATAGAAACTATCCAAATTAGTTTCTAATTTGGTGCAAGGATGAAAAGCAAGGAAATATTACCTTATGCACAAACTTGCTAATTACTCATGGAAGAAGAAGTTTCTATTTTGGACTGAACGATACAAACATGGAAACATTTACTAAGCTTCATACTTGCTATTTTTCTCAAGGAGGTCGAATTTCCACTTTGGGTTAAGTTATACAAAGAAGGAAACATCATTTGCAAACCAAAATTGCTAATCCCATCAAGGAGGGCCACTCATGGCTTAGGAACAAGATTGGCAAGTGGGTTACTTGTTCAATGGTTGAAGGACTTGCTCAACAAGTCACCCAAGGTCTACTTAAGGGAATTTACAACTCCATTATTCAGTTTGGTTGATGATTTGATTGCTGAATTCTTATGTGAGCATTACTTCTGAGTGTTGTGCCTCAGACTACTGGGAGATGAGCCCCAACCTTCCATTCCCCTCTCCTTCCATCCCCTTCTATTCCATTGCAGGTGTGGAGCACTAAATTGCAGCCATTTAACTATGATAAGAGTTATTTTTAGCCTCCAACACGTTCAGGTAGATATACTGTGAAGGCCATGCTTCACCTATGCTCACAGCCTCTTTTGTCGGTCATGTTCTGGGCCTCCTTCCCCTTTATTTTGAAAGCCTCTTTATAATGGTCAGTAAATAATGTTATTTCTGTTATTTACTGTCAAAATATTCTGAACATTAAATTTACCAGGTCGAGATATCTCAGATCCTGAAGAATATTACCTCAGCTTCATAAAAATATCCTATTTTATCAGTGTATGGGGGGGATTGAGTGAATATGAGTGTTGTAATGAATATTTCATGATGGGGAAGGGATTGAAATAAGTATTAATATTCATATAGATAATATTTATCTCTTTTATAAATATCATGTTTCACATAATTTTATTTAACATGATTTAATAGTTTTTTTTAAGACCCTAGCTAGATTACTAGTTTTTAATAACTAGTTTTGGTAAAACTGATGTAAAACCATTTCTGTTAACTCAATATGAGCTCTGTCAGTTCTTGTGGGTCAATAATAGGCCCAAATTCCCATATAAAACTCCAAAACCATTTTTATTTGGTTCTGTACCACCTTTTTGGATCCTCCTCTACGCATGGTTTTCCTTGGCCAAAATTGTCGTAAAACCCCAAATTCATCCAAAAATTATCAGAACCTTCCAAAATCTATGAAAAATGTATAAAAAATTTATTTATGCTATATTAAGGCTATAAAAACCATTTTAAAGTTTCCAAAACCCCTGTTTGAAACAGGAAGAACTACTCTCCTTAGTTGCACGGTTTGGCTGCCCAGAAGCGTGGTAGTAGGTTTCCGTAGCGTGGATTATAAAACCTAAGTGGTACTAGATATAAATGTGTTAGGGGAGAGGAAATTAAATTTCTAACATATCTTTTTTTTCTTCCCACTGATCACTCTTGTCCTCTACAAAATCTCCCAGAAGAAACCCTTGTTTTTGCCAATCCGAGAAGGCTCTGTGTGAACCCCTTAAATTGCAGAATTATTTAAGAAAAATTACAGAATTAAAGTGTTCAGGTCTATACACCAGACTTGGGACATCACAATACCATCCTCAGATAGATGGGAAGACAGAGAGAGTTAATCAGGT
Organism: Pseudotsuga menziesii; assembly: GCA_001517045.1. Classification (NCBI taxonomy): domain Eukaryota; kingdom Viridiplantae; phylum Streptophyta; class Pinopsida; order Pinales; family Pinaceae; genus Pseudotsuga; species Pseudotsuga menziesii. Next base: position 21,439 of record LPNX010727291.1, read on the forward strand.
ACTTGAAGATATGCTTCGCATGTACGTGATGGACAAACCAACCAAGTGGGAAGATTACTTGCACTTGGTAGAGTTTGCTTACAACAATGGATAACAGGCATCCTTGGGGATGAGTCCGTATGATTCTTTGTATGGAAGAAGGTGTAGGAAACCAATGAATTGGGAAAATCCAGTGAAGAAGGTTGTGCTTGGTCCAGAATTGTTCAAGGAAATGGAGCAAGAGGTTGTAAAGATCAGGCAGAAGCTGAAAGCAGCACAGGACAGACAAAAAAGCTATGCAGATGAGCATAGGGTGAACAGGGATTTCAGTGTTGGGGATCATGTTTACCTTATAGTGAGGGAAAGGAAGAATTCCTTGAAGCTTGGGAGTTGTGCCAAGCTGTCACCAAGATATCGTGGGACGTTTGAAGTGCTTGAAAGAATAGGGTCAGTTGCATATAGACTCGCATTGCCTGCTAGCACTAGATCTCATAATGTTTTTCATGTTTCTTTGCTTAAGAGATATGTACATGACCCTAACCATGTGATAAATTGGGATGTGATTCAGGTGGAACCCAAGGGAGAGTTCCTAACTGAGCCAATGTGCATCCTCGACAGGAAGGTCACAATGCTTCAGAACTGGGCCATAGGGTAGGTAAAGGTGCAATGGGAGCACTACAAACCTAAAGAGGCTGCGTGGGAGCTGGAGGATGCCATGCAATTGGCACATCCATTTTTGTTCAATCCTGTGGAACATTGAAGCGGTACCAGTGTAGCATTTTCTTCAAATTTTGTAAAGCACTGAGGACAGTGCTATTGAAGGGGGAGGGAAATGTAACACCCTGGTTTTGACCCCGATGCATTAAATATACATGATATATATATATTCTAATTAATCATGGTGTGGAGATAAAGGAAAAATCCCCACCATCGATTTGGTTGTGTTATGTTTCGGTGATTGGAATCATTGCCGATGGCATATCATGATATACGGAACATGTTAGTTTTGGCATCATGTAAATATGCATTTTTAATTAAATGAACCCCAACCAGCTATGTCAATGCAGCCATATTGAAAAAGGGCATGATTTTCCCAAGGATAAGGGGGGGGGGGGGAATTGTTAAACCTTGAACCAATGGGGGAAAAGCCATCTGTCAACCACCCATCTAAAATTGTTGATGTTAGTTGAGGGCGGTTATGGTGGGGAAGTAGTGGGTGGTTGGACTGCCATTCCTTTCCCCCACGTACACTCCATTGGCTGGGTCATTTTTGGACGTGGGCAGGGAAAACAAGGGGGGACGCTTCCACTCTCCCTCTCTCTTGATTTTTCTACTCATCCTCACACACAGGGGGGGAATTTTCCATATCATGCAGAGAAATTCTCTCTTCACCTTCTCACACATAGGATTCTCATCATTTTTCACTCACGCAACAAGCTAGGGAAACGGTTAGTGTCACCCATGATCTTCCTGTGCAGGATACATTCATGCTCGGGGCTGTGTGTATGTCTATTTTCCCTCACTAAATTGTGATTAGGGTGCATTGTGTTTTCCCCTATCCAGGCTGAGAATCAGATCTTCCTTTCCATTTTCAGATTGTGTGCCTTCCCGTTGTGTCAGTGTTGAAGATCGAGGCTATTGTTTTCCCCACATTGTTCATTGCTATGGTTCCAGTTACATTTTGGTTTTGCTATGGGTTATGAGTGAGTCTTTTTGGCCACGATAGGACTAAGAATGACTTAGGGATCATTTTTTCCCTTGTCCAAGCTGTGAATTACTTGTTTCGTTGCGTGTATGCAGTGGTTGGTCTCCGGACTATGTTGGAATGGGATGTAGGCTTGATTGCTTGATAAACCTGGTGTGTTTGGGAACCACACAAACAGAGCTAGAGGGATGGATTTCTTCTCCACAACCCTTGAATAGCACTGGAAGGGAGGTTAGGGCCTGAGGGATTGTGTAGCAGAGAAGGGACTGATTTCCTTGTGTTAGGTGTGTGTGGGTGTCTTAGAAGTCAGGCTAGTTCTAGTCTAAGTGTCCTTATCTCTTCAATGAGCTCACCAACTTAGCATTCAGTTTTCCCCAGCTCCTTGTTGGCCTGATAAACCCAACTGTGTTGGCTTGGCTGATTTGTTGTTGGCCTGATAAACCCAATTGTGTTGGATTGGATGATTTGTCGATGGCCTGATAAACCCACCTATGTTGGCTTAGATGTTTTGTGTATCCTTGGCTATGTGTGAGCCCGCTTGTTACTTATTCCTTGGGGAATCATTCCCATCTCGGGGGTGCCAGTGTTGCTGAGAGATTAAGGACCACGCTAGCCTATGGTTGGGTGGAATGTTGCAGTGACTTAGCTGGTTGTGGGACGAGTTCTATATAAGATAAGTATTCTTGGCCATTTCGTTTCTACAATCATATTTACTGTTAATGAATTATAATGAACATGTTAAATGCTAGAATGTACGGTTTGCTTCCACTGTAAGATAATCATGTATGCATGTTTTACTTTCAATCATTTTATTTCAGTTTATATGTATGTATATATTCATGGGGCTATTTTCCTGGTTGGTTAATGGCATGGTAGATTCCTCTTCGCTGGTTGGAGGGTCGGGGACGTCACAGTGATACAGCCACACATTTCGATTTCAACCAAATTATTACTCAGTTTAGCATTCCAAAAGAGCTTGTCACTACCCATGGTAGGCACTTTCAGAATAAAATGATGGAAGAGTTGGCTTCAAAGTTTAGGTATAAGCATGAGAACTCCTCTTCTTATTACCCTCAAGCAAATGGACAGGTTGAAGCAGTGAATAAATCACTTAATTCTATTCTCCAACGAACCATCGCACAAACCAATACGAATTGGGATATCATGTTATCTCCTGCATTGTGGGCCTATAGAACCGTGGTTAATAATGCCACCGATTTCTCTCCATATCAGATCATACATGGGGTGGAGCCTGTCTTTCCAGTTGAATGCGAAATCCCTTTGTTGAAGCTAGCTATAGAGATTTTACTAGACACTTCCGCATTGGAGGAACATTTGGTCCACTTAGAGAAGCTTGATGAGTAGCGTCGAGTTTCTTTAGTGGCTCTAGAGGTAAATAAGCATCGCATTAAGGTCCAATATGATAATTCTATCCATTCAAGGAAGTTTAGTGAAGGTCATTTGGTCCTTTTGTGGGATCAAGCTAAATAACCCTTGGGGGCTGGGAAGTTTAATCTCATGTGGCATGGTCCTTACATAGTCAAACGTGTGCTAGAGAAGGGTTCCTATGAGCTGGTAGATTATGAAGGGAAAGCCTTGGTGGAGCCTAGAAATGGGCTCTATCTTAAAAAATACTATGCATGATCTTTAGCTAGGGCTGATTGTTGTATATTATTGTACAATTTTTGAATTGCATAGTTAGGTTTTCTTATGGTGATCGGGTTTTCTTATTAGATTTGGTTTCTTATGGTAGATGTCCATGGAGTCTTCTGCTTACATAGGATTCACTGATGGTGCTACCCGTCACACTCAAAACTTAGCTTTGGCTGCTTCGGTGATTTATACTCCTACGAGTTAAGTATTGTCTTCATGAGGCATATGTTTATGGCCTTCTTCAAGCAATGTTGCTGAATATAGTGTCATTATTGAGTTATTGCAAGATACCATTTCACATGGTGTTCTCTCTCTTGAGGTATGTTTTGATTCGCAGTTAGTGGTTTCACACCTTAATGGCTTGTATACATAACATAAATACATGTTTCAAGAATTTTTAATCAAGTTGCTGACTCATATGATAACTATGTGTAAGATTGGAATTTTTTTCATAGACCATAAGCATATCACAAACATACATTTTACACACATGTAAATAAATAAAATCGATCATCATGAATTTTTTTCATTAAACATCCAAAATGTGACGTCATAATACATAAGTGTCATAATACAAAATTGGGGCTTCCGAGCCACCAAAATATAATACACGTTAGTACAAAAAGAAATACTCTCAGGTCTCTAATCCTAAGGAGGAGGAGGGGGGTTCTGATTGTGGTATCACACCATGGCTCTAGCTAGGCATTGAAATAATTGAACCCATGCCCGTGGTACACCAAACACCTGGTGCTGCATGGCCTTAGGCAAGTCCTCGACTTGTGCCATGGGTACCCTGTGTGTCAAGTGTACAAAGTTTGTGTAGATTCTTTGGAGCATCCACTCCGCATCTGCACCCATGATGTTGTCTCCCCTTCCCCTTAATCTATGATGAGGGAAACAATCAGGTTGGTGTGGTCCAACATCTACATAGACATGACAGATTGTCACTATGTGTTGTCACACCAAAACATGTCTTTTGAGTCAATATATCAAAAAACACAAAAAATTTAATAATTCAAAAAAATTAAATGAGGGTTTGGGATTCGACACCTATGTCTCCATATGCCGCTCTTGGTGGTAGGGGCATGTCTGGATCTCCCCAGAAATCTATCCCCACATAGGGGTAGTAATCGATGGCAATGATCTACCACCGCTGCCATGGAAAGAAGTCCGCTGGGTAGGTGTTAGTGACCCTACCTCCACCCATTCTGCACATAACATTTTTCCAATGTCATTGGGCTAGTTCTCGAACTCCGTGTGGAGGAATGTACACTCTAGGGTTTATCCTCGGTACACGCTCAAAGAAGAACATGATTAGTATGTTATCGAAACCGAAGTTTCTCACCCTACCCATATTGTAGTCACTGAGCTACTACTTCATGTTACTCAACAACATAGTGCTCTAGTCATAAAATGTGGGTCTCATACACTCCACCACATAGAACATCAATGGCCATGAGGCCTAGTGGAGTGAAGCTAGTCTGGCTATCCTGCCGAGTGCCAATAGTATGGCCTTCAGTCCCAACACCTGGATCAAGTTTGTCGAGATTTGACTCCCAACCTTTTCTATGTATGGAAATCAGTACACCACAATGTACTCATCAATAGTCAGGCCACCTCCTAGCCTATGAGATCGAATATTTACCACCTCTCCTCGTCGGGATAATCCAGTGATCAAGTATATGTCCTGAATCTCTATACTGAGCGACATCTCGTTAATGTGAAAAGACTCAGAGTCTGGATCCCAGTAATCCACTAGAATTTGCAGGAGTCTTGGTTTGGCCCTCAGGCTACCAAGACACCAAAACTTATACAAATTGGATGCACGTAGAGCTTGTTGGGCCATTAAGTCACCTTAAACAACCTCTTCTACATCACCATGTTCCCTCTGCCTCCATTATAGAACCATCTTGCACATAAAACATGATTTTTTATCATTATTTTCCTTAAAAATATTTATCCGCGGTCGCATATGTGACTGTTTGCAAAACAACTGCATATGTATGTGGTTTTGGGAGGTTTTTCTGTGTATGGCCAGCTCTATACGGGGAAAAAACCCCAATATCCGCGTGGGCCAAAATGCCTACTTTAAATTGGCCTAGAAAATGAAATTGACCATGGCAACTTAAAAAAATTGCATGAAATGGGAAGAGGAGGACATGAGGACTTACCTGGAACAAACGGTGTTGAATTTTGCCAGATGAGGCTCCTAGAATTTGTGTTGGAAGTTTTGAATGTTTTACTATTTCTAGAAATTTTTTGAAATTTTTTAAAATTTTTTACCCACTTTCTATGGTTTTTTACTGTTTCTGACTGTTTTGGACCATTTCGGACTAATTTGATGATGTAGGAGTCCATTTTGAGCACGGTTTACCTGTGGTTTTGACCCATTCATGCCAATTTCTGGTATTATGTCTAAACTAGCATATAGGTTAGGTTTCACATCTATTTGCACTTCACATGACCTTATGACTGTTTCATTATAACGTTAGGTACGAACCCATTATATCTTGTCACAGAACCTTCTTGTTACTTTTAGAAGTGACATGATGTGAATGGTAGAGCTTGACCATACATGGGTGCCCTTGTTAGCTCCTGTTTTGCATTTGGTTCCCGTGCTGACATTTTTTCTATAGGGCATGGTACTCCTTTGTATAGTATCACCATGACTATCACAAGGCCTTTTTCCGCAGGACTCCCTTATGTCAAGTTGTAATTGCCTTATCATGAGTTTTTCTTACCTTATTGAGCCGTATGCCAGCTTCCCTGACTTTGATTACCAGCTGTATAGCCCGAGCTTGTATCATGTCTAGCGAAGAAGAGCCATTTTGCATATCTTTTGCAGCTTGATTCCCCATTTTTTTACCGGGAGGGGATTTTCCCCCGTGTTTCGTTAACCTACACATGTTTCCTTGCATTGAGCATAGGTACGTTCTGCTGCTTGGAACTAGTTTGTTTGCCCCTTGACACTTGTATCCTCCTAGTCTATAACTATAAAGCACTTTTATTTCGAAAAATTCCAAAAAAATCAAAAAACCAAAAAGCCCGATAGGAAAAGATGTTATCTTTGGAAGCAGTTGAGTCGTGTCACCTTCAAACAGAGAACTGTATATCACATCCGTTGGTTGGGTTAATAGTTTGACTTTAGGAGATGTACTCATTTCTCTGATTTTATCTCCACTGATTGGTTAAGCTTCCAGTCCCTATGGAGCTTCTGTCGATGCCTCCTGTGTCGCAGAGATGTCCCAATTTTGTATATTCAATCTATGCTTCCTACATTCAGTCACCATTCACCTTTATGCTCTTGTTCAAAGGAATTTGAAACCTGAGTCAGCCATTCCTTAGTTCTCTTGACTTTGCATTCCGGCCATTCCTGATATTGATACTGGTTCGTGCACATTATGATTGATTCCTTCCACATTATACAGCTTTGCTGAGTACCTCATGTTGGATGATGGGGGATGCCTTAATTTCCTCCTTCCAGCGGATTTCATCCCATCGAATTCAGATCATTTATTCTGGGATAGGAGTCTAGAGTCATTCTAAGTGGCTTGAGACCTGCAGTCATCGGTGGCAGGTTCTCTCGCCATCGACAGTTTTTGGGAATATATCAATGGCCCCTAATCGATGGATTCGTTCAAGTTTTTGACCTCAACACATTTATTCATAATTGTTATTTTTCACTCTATTACCTTGATTCCCATTTTCATTATTGGTGGGTAATCTTGTGTCTATTAACGGTATACATCAATGACCGGTAATCAAATGATGGACTACTATGTTCGACCTTGACACCTCTATTCGAATAGTAGGACATGTACTCATAGTGGGATTGTGTAGAAGAACTTCCATATTGGTGGCATTTCATATATGCTACCTTCTTGATCGTGCCAGTGTTCATGAGATTTCAGCTCTCGTGACTTGATTCCAGTGTATGTCAAATATCTTCATCCATTATGGAGATCTTGATCCATTTTTTATATTTATGTTTCATGGAGATCATGATCCTTTGTATATATTCCTCATGGATATTCTGATATATCTATGTTGTACGTGGTGATGACCACACATGTCATATTTTGTATCATGCCTATTAATGGCCATTGTACTATTTTGTATCTGGGACTGCTGTATGTACTTGCGATCATGTGCAGAGTTTGGTTATTATATTATATTATTGGATGGTTGGTTCTTCCACATAGTTCTTCATCACTCCACTTCTAGGATGGACTTATAATGTATTTTGACCATCGTATCACCCCTCTGACCTCACACATTAGGGGGCATATGTTATAGCTGATTTTACCACACATGGTGGATCACACATTTATGGCCTTATCTATCCCTCTGCATACTCTTTCGACCCCATGGACCATTTTTGTACATTTGATGTTTCCAACATCATCCATAAAAACATGCATTATTTTCCATACGCGACTTTCAAACCTATTCTCGCGTATATACGCAGATATGACCCTTAAACCCGCATACATCGGGATGTGTGCAAAAGGAAAAATAGTTTTGGAGTTTTCCTTGATGTGGAGCCGATTCACTTGTCTCTTGGCCTTCCATATGCGTTGAGATCTCTCAGATTCGACCTTCCATTACCCCATTGAGGAAATGTAAGAGGAACCCTTTGGATACATTGAAAATGGGAGAGGAATTGAAGAGCAAGAAAACTATAGTCCATTGTTGCTGGAGCTTATACTTGAGTTTGCATCCCTTTGTCCCTTGGAGCAATTTGTGTTCTTCCTAAGCTTGCATTTTCTTGTGAGATTTCTATCGAGAGATGGAGGATTGAAGTGGTGGAGGCCCAGGTGGAGGACTCAGTTTCTCTAGTTTGAAGCACGTGCTGAAAGAGGTTGTCATTCTTGTAATCTCTGATTCATATTAATAGAAATATATTTTCCTATCCAATAATGTGTATTTAAATGAATATTGAATCCATGGATGCTTTTAAATGCTTATATGTTATTGATTATATATGCTAGAGTAGGTCTAACACAATTATATAGCATGCTTGTCTTGTTTTCTAATTTGTGAGAGAGCAAATTGCTAACACAAGCGAGATTAGAAAAGTTCAACGGGGATCTACATCAACCATTCTGAATAAGGTATGTTTCGATATCCTTTAGTGTTAGATGTTTATTTCTCTTGTATATTGGGAATGGATTGATTTTTGTGGTTACTCTGTCTATTGTGGTACCCCAAGCCATAGTAATTTTTCTTTGTAACATAATTGGTGACCATACTGGGGAGTTCCTAGTCATTTCCTTTGGGGGTTTTATCGACATTCAATGTTCTTGAATTGCTCTGATTTCTCTATTTTTGAGTCAGGTTTGTTAACCCAAAAATCCCCCACATAGCTCTCTATGGCTTACACCACCCAAGTACACCATCTCACAACACTCATTTCACTCCATAAGACCTTCCATTTGACCCCCACACCTCCAAAAGAGCCCAAGGATGAAGAAAAGGGATAAAAACCCCCAAAAAGAGCCCAAAATAGACCCTGAGGAGCTAAAGCTCTCAAAAAGGGGTTAAAACCCTGAAAGGGGCTAAAGTTAGGGCAGAAGGGGCTAAAGGACCAAAAAAGGGGCTAAAGTCTTGACCAAGGGCTTAGAACCCTAAAACCCCTTGGAAAAACTATATAAGGAGGGTGGGGGGTCACTCTCAAAACACTCCTCATTTTCATATTATTATGCTACCTGTGGATGCTTTGACACCTCTTGCTCTCAAGCCACCCACTCTCCCTCTCCTCCATCTCCATCTCATCAAGCCATTACTTCCCAACCAAGAGAGAGGTGCTCCCATGAGCTAGGGTATGGTGGCCCATTTCCACCTAAGTGAGGTATAACTTCTTTTTATGCATGTTTATTTGCTTATTCTATTTTCTAACTAGTATTTCCATTTGCAGGTTTTTCATTAACAATTGTTTGCAGGTTTTCTCCATGGTAGTATAGGTTTATTTTGCTGGTTTTTGGAGGCGAAACCCTAACCTACTGTGTGCAGAGGGGTTCAACAGTTCTTCATATCCTCTTCTTTTCTATCATTGGCTCTTAGATGCAGTTTACAATAGCTGCCATTTACTTGTTACTGCCATTTACTCCATCATCTTCTTTCTTTTATTTTTCTGTCATTAGCTATGATATTTAGTTTACTATTGTAGTCATTTGCTTAGATTAGCATAGGTCCAATTTGCGGCTCTGTTTATGTCATTTTTACATTCCGTTTTTTACTATTTTCTAAGGGTAGAAACCTACCCTTGTGCCATACAGGCACAAGGGAGCCATTTCTTCCCCTGTAGTGAGGAGAAATTCTCACTACAACTTTGGCGACTCCCCTGGGTTGATCCAATAGGACCCCTGGGCAAAAAAATTTCAAATTTTCAAGTTTTTTAGTTTTTACCCTAGTTTTCAAAATTTTTCTATTAGATCTATTTAAATATGTTGTATTTCTTGTTTTTTGTCAGTGTCAAAGCCTCTGCTAGGCTGAGCTGAGTCAGACTGACCTAGTACCAGTTACTGTCGACTAGATCTGACCCTGCATCACCAAAAACAACCCTTTCCGGAGAAGGTCGCTCTTATCGGGGGAAAAGGTGAGACAAGGCATAGTTAATCCCTAGACAGATGCACCCAGGGTGCACTTAATCCTCAAATAGGTGTGAATTCATCCTAGGAGCTCAAGTTGTAGCTGTTTTGGCATTTTGTGCGACCCCTTCACTCATTTCTGGAAACATCTTGTGGCCCCCTCGTGGGATTGGGTCAGAAATATGCGGCCTGTCACATAGAAATTGTTTTTCAGTTTAATTAGCAGTAATTTTCAGATTTATAGGACTATTAGTGTGGCCCAGCCACATTTGTCCACCATTACAGGTCTCTTTTAATTCCAGTTTTCATTTTCTGCAAATAAACCCATGAACAAAGTGTATATGCTAAATCAATCATTAAGGTTTAATAAAATGAACTAGCCAAACTAAAAGTAACCTAAAATCAACCATATTACTACCCCTTTCCTCCTCTACCCAGTCATCACCCTCCGCGGTATTCTAGGATATGATGAAGGGACAACTCGTATAGATCTAGGCACTCCATGGCATTTTTCCCAAACCACTAAAACTAGGTGACCTGGAAGGTACGTGGGGTAGAGAAGGAGGGATTCTCATGGCACTAAGTGTCCTCCCTGCTTGACCAACCTAGCACTTGGGAGGTGAATTGAGGATCTATGGATGGGCTTAGTCCCATTGTGTTGAGAGCCCAACACCTTCTCTTGGTTGAGGAAGAATACCACTAAGAGGTAGACATCTAGTTAGGCCAACAATTCAGGGTTAATCACCATATTTTCTTACAAATTTCTGTTTATGTTTACATACAAAACCATGATGTGAGCTCTACGATGAATTCATAAACCATATTGCAAACCAAATACTAGAACAAACAAGAAAACCAACACACCATACCACATAATTAACCCAACTCAGTTCATGACGCTGAGTAAGCCTTAAAATTTACCAAATTTACACTAAGTTCATCCAACTCTACAGTCTTTGAGGACATAAGTCCCTGACTACTTCAACTATGGGAAGTACTTGGGCTTTTCCCAAAAACTCATTATGACAAGTACCATAGGAACCCCAAAGTAGCTGGCCACTGAGAGGAATTGCCAAGTGAAATGGGCAATGACCCCTTCCGATTGAGTAGAAACACCTATGAGGAACAAGCCAAGCATTGTATTCTGGTAGTCTTGGTGGCTGGGAGACCACCTTTAGCCAATAGGAAGCCATTGAAACTGGGGTCCAAATTTCATACCCACCATTTTCATACACACAAGCGAACACAATTGATCCTCCATGATCTTCCTCACGCCTAAGAGGCGAACCACCACCATTTGGCACAATGAGTCGGCACTGTCATAGCTATTCTTAGTGATCTCCCACACCATTAGAGGGCCACACAGCCTCTGATTCTAATTTAGACCCATATCAGTCTGAACCAGACCTCCACACCGCACCATCAAGCCCCGTGGCTAGTGCAAACCCTGTTGATGTATATGTAACTTCGGAATGTATTCATCTATGTATCTTATGTATTGTAACCCGATGGTTATTCCAGGATGTTTCTATTATGTATTTGAGTCATGTTGTCCTGCCTTGATGTTCCGATCAGGAGGATCAATATTGTAAACAAGTCATGTCAAGTCATTGTTAAAGTCCCCACAGTTTCAGGGCACTAGGGTTATTATACACTCATAGAGATGTAGGCTCTAGTAAGTAATTGTTAAGTTGGGCCGACATGATTGAGTGCACTTCAAGTGAATGGAATAATATAAATAGAGAGTGAGAGCCTCTCTATTTATCACTTGTAACACATATCATTCACTCACTCGAGTGTGGAGCATTAGTGAGGAAGGAAATACACTGGGACTAGACAAGAAGAAGACTACTGCTGTCGGGAGTGCATCTTACTGTTTTGGCATTTTACTATTTTGGTTCTGATTCTATCTTTGAGGAAGTTGTGGGGTTTTCTCCTTTATGATTTCCCCAAGGAAAATTCTTTGTGTCTCTTGTCTCTTGTGATGTGCTTATGTTTTATTGTTGTGCTTGTTATTCTCTCAGTGAAAAGATCCTAAGATCATAATGCTAGCTTATATGATGAACAACTAACATGGTATTAGTGCTAACCTGAGAAGAAGACATTGTGCAGCTGCAAAAGCTAGGGATTCTTAATTTTTGGGTCTCTCTCCACAATCCATCAGCAAAAGCATTCTAGGCTGACTCTCCATTGAAGGGTGCATCTTTCCGTCGAAGCAGAATTTGGTTCTAAGCATTTTCAGTTTTCGATGCGGAAATTAAGGATTTCTATAGAAGAGGAATTTTTGAGTGATACTAGAATAGGATTTTTATCCTCATCAAAACTGAAGTTTAGAGACCTGGATCAATAAATTTGGTTGGGTGAAACTTCGGGAAAGTCAAACCCTAGTTTGACCCTGAGCTAGGAAAAACCCTAAATACTAAAACTGGTAAGTTTTGGTACAGTCTCTATATTCTAAGGTTGGAGAAGTCTCAGAAGCTGAAAATTGCAAGGGCCAAATATAAAATCCTTATGGACATTGTGTCCAAAAATAAGCTTCATATTCACTGCATTCTTGGAGATATGATCCCTCCAAGTTAGGGTTCTAGCCTCTTCTAGAATTCATCCTCAAACAGGACACCTGGGAAGAATTGCAATATATTGGGATACAGAGGTCCAAATGGAATTCCTGAAGATTTTCTAGAAAGGGAATGGACTGTAATTTTGGTGGTCAGAATATCAACCAATGACACATGGCATGCCGTACAACTTCGCTGTTCTGAACAGTCCTGTAACAGGTCACCTTGGGAAAAGGATCATAAATCCCAAATGGTGAAACCAATTCTGATGAAAACTACATTTTTAGATCAGGGACATATGCAGTTACCTCACTGCGAAATTTCAGACACATAGGAGCATAATTTTCGGAGATATCACAGAAACAGTAACAAGAATTTCTGCAGAAGAAATTGGAAAATTAGGGCTTCTTGTTCCGAGAGCTTCCGTCCACTGTTTTCAGAAAAGGAGTACATTGGGAATCTCCATTTGAAGAGATCTATCTGTTTATCCAATCAGATCTGAAATGTTCCAAGTTTTGAAAATTAGGGTTTCTGTGACAAACCCTAGATCAGCCAGCTCCGGAACCAAGACGAACACCTCAAATCGGTAAGATCTAATCCTTTGCTATTTTCATTTGAGGTTCTCATTTCGAAGTGATCTATCACATCAGCTTGATGATAAGCTTGGTGAAGTTCACAAATTTCAAGCATAAGAGTATTTTATCTCTCTGAATAAAATGGATTGGACACCTACATGAGTATAGAGGTTCCAGTTCCAGAGGGAGATGAGGTTAGAAGCCTTACACAAGAAGAACTTTGTCAAGGCCAAGAAGATCATTGCTGATTCAGTCATGAATCAACTTGTACTAAAAGTGTCTCCCTAAAGAAACCAAAGATGTTTTGATTCCTTGACCAAGCTATTTGAAGGTAAGAATAGAAATCAGAATATGACCTTGAGAAACCAATTGAAGAATGTGAAGATCCAGAATGCAGAGACCATGCAGTCATAAGAGTCTCTCAAATCAAGAACAACTTGAAGCGGTAAAAGAATAAGTGAAGAATGTAGAAGTGGTGATGGCCACCTTGAATAGCCTCCCAGGATCATCGGATTCATTCATGCAAGGAATGTGTCGTAGAAGGAAGTGATTACTTTTAGCAGACTTCGAGAAGAAGAAGAAGCTTGAATCATAAGAAGAGAAGAGAAGATGGGAGCAATTGAAGATCAAGCTCTCACCATCCAAAGAAGATCCCTCAATCGATGAGGAATATGAAGAACTCAACTCTTGAAGAACTTCTTATCCACCTTAGCATTTGGATAAGAAATGATTCTTCATGAATGAAGAAGACGATGAAGTTGAAGGATCAAGGAGCAGTCTACCCATGAAACAAGTAAAGATAAGTATTCAATTGTCATTTCATTGTTTTGTTATGCATTTGTTTATATTCAGTTATTGTATTATGCATGATAGGATGTTTGCATTAATGACAATATACTACTAATATGGATGTGATGGGTAAGTAGCTCATGGTGCTATACAAATTCTCCATTGCTACTTATCTAGAATGAAACCTCTTTGCTGACATATTGGATTAGTGCACAATATCAATGTTGTCGTGGTAGAGATGGAAGGCATCTAGAAAGTTTCAGTGAGATATGGATGAATGCTGTATTGGCTAAAGTAGTTGCATGATCATATATTTATGCATAAGTGTTTTCCAGTATAAATATTCCTTATGAAATGTTTCTAACCATACAATTGCATTTGACTTGTAGGAAAGACCGCATACATAATCGCCTACAAGCAAAGAAGAATGAAGACTTGTTCCGAAGAGCAAGTGACGACATTTCAAAATGAAGAATAATATGATGAGTGCAGTGACATCATTGATGCAGAACCTTCCAGCCACCAAGAAGAAAGGGAAGACCAGTTCAAGAAGAATGATGTCAGGGCGCAGTATCGAGACCTGAAGAGAATTTCATAGTTCCATCATGCAATAGATGGAAACATCGTGGGATACAAAGAAATATTCGTAGCATGAGGCTTCTCAAGAAAGGAAGGCCTAGACTATGAAGAGAAATTTGCAGCCAGTAAGAGTTGAAACACATACATGATGAGATTGATGAAGATCTTAACCTTCGCTACAAGGTTGAAGATGCAAGTCTATAAACTAGATGGTCACATAGAATATTAGTAGCATAGGAAGCTACTTGTCACTCCGGTACAGAATGTTTTTAGTGCATAGAGCACAGAAGACAAAGGGAGTATGATGCTTCGCTTCAGAGGGAGTGACTATAGAAGACCTAAGGTTCGACATGGTACGACAGGATGGGAAGATTATTGATGACTCTAGGCTTTACTGAGAGTAAAGTGGATTCCAACCTTTGCTTCAAGGTTGAAGGCAGAAGACCAGTGATGTTCCTGTTATGTGTCGATGCACTATTGTTCTAGGCATGGAGGTGTGGCAGAGTGTGGATGGAATCTTCCTTGGACAAGGGAAGTATGCAGTAGAGATCCTGAAGAGGTTTGGGATGACGGATTGCAAGACTATGGCCACACCTATGGCATCGAACCTGAATCTATTGAATGATGCTTCATTAGAGTCGGTTGATGCTACGATGTATCATCAGATGATTGGGTCATTGATGTACCTGACGAACACAAGAACAGACATTTTGTTTGCTGTGAACACCTTGAGCCAGTACTTGACAGATCCAAGAAGTGTTCATTTGACTACTGCAAAGCATATTCTAAGATACCTGAAGGGTACAGTTGATTATGGGCTCAAGTACGATGCGAATGAAAAGATTAACCTAGAGGGTTATGTTGATTCAAATTGGGCAGGCAGTGCCATTGACAGGAATAGTACTTCAGGATGTTGCTTTAGTATGGGATCAAGTGTGATCTCTTGGTTTAGTAGGAAGCAATCCTGTGTGGCATTGAGTACAGCTGAAGCAGAGTATGTCGCATCTTGTTCAGCTAGTTGTGAGGAAATATGGCTATGGAAGCTACTGTTTGATATATTTGATCTCCAGTTGGATGCTACTCGTATACATTGTGACAACCAGAGTTGCGTGAAGTTGTCATAGAATCCAGTGTTCCATGACAAGTTGAAGCATATCGAGATCAAGTATCACTATATCAGGGATATGGTGTAGAGAGGAGCAGTGAAGCTCCAGTATGTTGCGACAGAGGAACAGATAGCTGATGTGTTGATGAAGCCATTGGCTAGGATGAAGTTTGAGTACTTCAGGGAGAAGCTTGGTGTTCTCCAGATAGAGGTTCCCTCCAAGAGAAAGTGATGAGACCCATAGCCATTCTGACATGGTGAGAGGATTGGTTCCTTCCATGGTTAGATGTAAGGGCTGAGCCATTCTGTCATGGTGATAGGGTTGCTCCCTTCCATGTCAGATATGAGTGCTGGCCATTCTGTCGAGTAGGATAGATGTAAGGGCAATTGCCATTCTAGGAATGGAGGCACCTGGTCAGTTACCAGGATCACTCAGTGTAGGACTGAGTAGCCATTCTGATGTGATAGAGGGATGTGCTCCCACTTTATTAGATGTAAGGGATGAACCATTCTGTCATGGCTAAAGGATTAAGTTCCTTCCATGTTATATGTGAGTGTTGGCCATTCCGACGAGCAGGTCGGATGTAAGGACAACTGCCATTCTCTAGGAGAATGGAGGTGCCTGGTCAGTTACTAGGTAGCTCAGTCAAGGACTAGGGGCCATTCTGATATGACTATTGGGATGTGTTCTTGTAGGATCAGATGTGAGTGCAAGCCCTTCCATCACTATGATAGGATGTGTTCCTGTCTAGATGGATGTAAGTGCAGATCCTTTCTGGAGCGACTGAGGGATGTGTTCTCACGTGCTCAGATGTAAGTGCTGAAATATCTCATCACTGTGATTGGATGTGTTCCTGTCTGGATGGGAGTCTTCCATCACTGTGATAGGATGTGTTCCTGTCTGGATGGGAGTCTTCCATCACTGTGATAGGATGTGTTCTTTTCTGTATGGATGTGCCCTTCTGACGAGTAGGTCAGATGTAAGTGCTAAAATCTCTCATCACTGTGATAGAATGTTTTCCTGTCTAGATGGGAGTCTTCCATCACTGTGATAGGATGTGTTCATGTCTGGATAGATGTTCCCTTCTGATGAGTAGGTCAAATGTAAGTGCTGAAATCTCTCATCACTGTGATAGGATGTGTTCTTGTCTGGATGGGAGTCTTCCATCACTGTGATAGGATGTGTTCCTACCTGGATGGATGTGCCTTTCTGATGATTAGGTCAGATGTAAGTGCTGGGCGAAGACCTACATGATGGGTAGGCATACAACCAGCATGAAAAAGCGTTGGATCTGTAGAAATTCCTGTGATGAGAAGAATCATGAGATAACACCAGTGATGATCCAGATCCAGTGATGACAGCTAGTGATGATCCAGATTGAGTGATGATCCAGATCCAGTAGTGATGATCCAGATCGAGAGATGATCTAGATCCAGTCCAATGATGTTGATCTAGACCGAGAGATGATCCAAATCCAGTGATGATGTTTGTAGCTAGGGTTTTCACCCTAGCTTGTGCTAATGAGCACCTACTAAGGAATCTGGATTCCTTAGTAGCAGTTCAATAATGTAAATGGAAATAAACTAAAC
>LPNX010727291.1:38709-135948 GCA_001517045.1 Pseudotsuga menziesii
TTGGGGGCATTTTAAGCCTTTTGGAGGCTTTTTAGTGGGATTTTCAGGGAATATGGTAGGTAAATGGACAAATGAGCCACGTAGTGGGGTAGATGAGGTAGTTAACCATTTTTGGGTGTTAACAATGTTCCATGATGATCCAGATCGAGAGATGATCCAGATCCAGTGAAGATGACTTGAAGATGAAGATGACTTGAAGACTCAAGATGCAAATGGCGAGATGATCCAGTTGATACAGAGAAGAAGACCAGTGCTGAAAATTGTGTCGAAAGAATACCTTCCTAGTTAAAAGGGAGTGTTGATGTATATGTAACTTCGAAATGTATTCATCTATGTATCTTATGTATTGTAACCCGATGGTTATTTCGGGTTGTTTCTATTATGTATTTGAGTCATGTTGTCATGCCTCGATGTTTCGATCAGGAGGATCAATAATGTAAACAAGTCATGTCAAGTCATTGTTAAAGTCCCCACAGTTTCAGGGCACTAGGGTTATTATACACTCATAGAGATGTAGGCTCTAGTAAGTAATTGTTAAGTTGGGTCGACATGATTGAGTGCACTTCAAGTGAACGGAAGAATATAAATAGAGAGTGAGAGCCTCTCTATTTATCACTTGTAACACATATCATTCACTCACTCAAGTGTGGCACATTAGTGAGGAAGCAAATACACTGGGACTAGACAAGAAGAAGACTACTGCTGTCGGGAGTGCATCTTACTGTTTTGGGCTTTTACTGTTTTGGTGCTGATTCTATCTTTGAGGAAGTTGCGAGTTTTTCTCCTTTATGGTTTCCTCGAGAAAAACTCTTTGTGTCTCTTGTCTCTTGTGATGTGTTTATGTTTTATTGCTGTGCTTGTTATTCTCTCAGTGAAAATATCCTAAGATCATAATGCTAGCTTATATGATGAAAACCTAACAAACACGGATCCATTTTCCAGTCTAACCTTAGCAAGTGTACCCATGTCCACATCAAAACCAGTCACCCGCAACGTGGTAAGAGGTCCAAGCACAGTCATGCAGACTGTCATTAGCCAATTGCCACCACCCATAGTGACCAGCCAAGCTGGCCCAGTGGTAACACATGGGGGAAATGGCCCCTCCACACACATTGTCCCCCCTGCCACACAGGGGGGTAGTGCACCAATCACCCACATTGCCCCTACCTCCATACATCGGGGCAATTCCCTTGCTACCCATACCATCCCACCCACAACACTTGGGGGCATTGGCCCATCCACCATGATGCCACGATAAGCACTCCCAGCCATGCAGATGCATTATGCACCTGTAAACCCCACTCCCGTTGCAGCCGCATCCCACATCAACTTGGGGTCAAATCTACCCTTCATGGCTCATTTGAACTTGCCTGACTTGGCTAGATTGACGAATGACCCCATCCATCACCAAGCTTTGTGGACACCCAAGCCAACTAAGACACCACTAGACATCCCAAAGTTCGAAGGCAAAGCTGGGGAATGTCCCCAAAATCATTTAATGACATTCCATCCATGGTGCTCATCCAATATCATCGTAGAAGACTCCATTAGGCTGAGGCAGTTCCAACGCACCCTTACAGGTGCCGCGGCCAAATGGTACATTGAGCTACCACAATCCAAGTACCCTGAATTCAACTCCCTAGCCTTCATGGTCCTATAGTATTTCCAGCTCCCTGTCAGATATGACGAGGGGGTGGAGATCCTACTATCCTGTCGCCAAAACACTGCCACTCACATCACTGATCATATCCATGAGTGGCAGTGACACCGTAGCTTATGTAAGATCCAACTTGATGACAGGATCTTCTTGGATTGGTTCCTTAAGACTTTGCTCCTACCCATCACAAAGGACATCGCATCTGAACGTCCCCAATCTGAAGAAGAGGCCATATTGAAGGCCCAACAATTTGATCTCATTTATGCCCAGTCTAGATACGTGTACACTGTCATTCCAGACACTCCCCGTCCAAGTACCTCTTACCGCAACACACCAGGGGCATCCCACGTAGCAGATGGCATCATAGGGTCAGTATCTCAACAACCACCACCTCGACCAACACCACCTGCCATTGCACCACAGCCAAACAACACTGCTAATGTTCCTTACCAAAAACAAGCTCCAAAGTATGCTAGAATGATGTCTCGGTCTGGAGCAACAACCTCTTATGCACAACCTGCACCACCGCAGTAGGCTTAGGCCATGGATTGGACAACACAACAATATGTAGGGAAAATTCCCAAATTTGTGGCACCACCACCCCCACAAATATACTATGTACCACTAGTGCAACAAGTTCAAGCCCCCACCCCCGCTGTACCCGCTCCGTTGGGACAAGTGTTTGCACAAAAAAACCGTCCCAACCAGCCTGCCCCAAACAATCAACAAGGGCAAGCTAGAAATAACCAGCCCCACAACCAGGGCAATAACCAACTGCCAGGAGGCAGTCAACAACCGAATCCTCCCAACAATGCTGTAGTAAACCAACCAGCTCAAAACCCCTCGTGACCAAATGCACCAAGGTGCAATGCCCCATTGCGCACAAACCAACCATGCACACTCTATGAGGTATATGGGCACTATACATTCAAGTGTCCCTTCATCGGTTGCATAAAGCAAGCCATTCGAAATGAGGCTGCCAATGCTACAAACCTGGCACAACTCAACCCAGCATCATAAGGACCTCCTCCCATGGTGCTTCAAAACCCACTACCAGTCCAAGGATTGGTGGCAACTGCTACCCCTCCCCAGGGAAATCCCAATGCTTCAGGGGCACCACCCATGGCCGAAACAGGTGTTCACCACCTAATGACAATGACACCGAAGAGGTCAACTTACTGACTAGATGAAATTAGTACGGTACCACTACCGAACCTGTTGACTCATTAGAAGCATATACGTCTAAGAAAACCAACCTACCTCTCCAGTTACCCCCATTCCCATGCCCCCCCATACGCAGAATCACTAATAATTCCACAGCTAGAGCTATAGTCAGCTATAGCATTGTGGATGATTTGGCCCAAATTCCAGCCGCCATGTCTTCTCTTGAGGTACTTAAAACATGCCCAACACAGTGAAAATCCCTACTAGCCTCTTTAGGGACAGTAGACCCCTTCGAATCCAAGCTGGTCACCTTTGAAACAAAGAATGGAGAGTCGCGCATGCCCTCCACTATCGCCTTCCAGATCCTGGTGTCCATCCAGAACTTGGTTGTGCACTGATGCATAGTGGATGAGGGGGAATCCACGAGCATCATGTCTACCTTGGTTTGGTAAAAGCTTGGATCACCAATTCTGCAACCATCTTCCATGACTCTGCGGGCTTATGATGGAAACCCCACTAAAGCCCAAGGAATCCTCCCCCATGTCCCCATCACGTTATCCAGGAAGACACTCATGATCAACATCGAGTTCGTCAATGCTCAACTGGATTACAACCTCCTCCTCAGGGGGAGTTACATGTATGCCATGCGAGCTGTAGCATCAACTATCTTCCACCTCATGATCTTCCCCCATGAAGGGAAGATTGTGATGTTTAACCAGCTCACCTATCATGATCCGCAAGGGTTAACAGTTCCTACCAACGTTATCCCTACCATCACCACCACTGAGCTGCAAGGGGAGACCGCACACGCTAACATCATCCCCGTAACCAACACTGTGGTTGAAAACACAGCAGCTTCCCCACCATTGAATGTGGGCCCTGGGAAACACACCAGCTTTCCCACACAGCTCATTATGGCCTACACCACCCAAGGACACCATCTCACAACACTCATTTCACTCCATAATATCTTCCATTTGACCCCCACACCTCCAAAAGAGCCCAAGGATGAAGAAAAGGGCTTAAAACCCTAAAAAGAGCCCAAAACAGACCCCAAGGAGCTAAATCCCTCAAAAAGGGCCTAAAACCCTAAAAGGGGATAAAGTTAGGGCGGAAGGGGCTAAAGGCCCAAAAAAGGGGCTAAAGGCCCAAAAAAGGGGCTAAAGCCTTGACTAAGGGCTTAGAACCCTAAAACCCCTTGGAAAAACTATATAAGGAGGGTGGGGGGTCACTCTCAAAACACTCCTCATTTGCATATTGTTATGCTTCCTGTGGATGCTTTGAGACCTCTTGCTCTCAAACCACCCACTCTCCCTCTCCTCCATCTCCATCTCATCAAGCCATTGCTTCCCAACCAAAAAAGAGGTGCTCCCATGATCTAGGGTACGGTGGCTCATTTCCACCTAAGTGAGGTATAACTTCTTTTTATGCATGTTTATTTGCTTGTTTTGTTTTCTAACTAGTATTTCCATTTGCAGGTTTTTCATTAACAATTGTTTGCAGGTTTTCTCCATGGTAGCTTAGGTTTATTTTGCAGGTTTTTGGAGGTGGAACCCTAACCTACTGTGTGCAGAGGGGTTCAACAGTTCTTCATCTCCTCTTCTTTTCTATCATTGGCTCTTAGATGCAGTTTACAATAGCTTCCATTTACTTGTTATTGCTTAGATTAGCTTAGTTTCAATTCACAGCTCTGTTTATGTCATTTCTACATTTTGTTTTTTACTGTTTTCTAAGGGTAGAAACCTACCCTTATGCGCTATAGGCACAAGGGAGCCATTTCTGCCCCTGTAGTGAGGAGAAATTCTCACTATAGGGTTTTGGGGCATGTTTTCCTAACAATGTCTGATAGGACTAAATTTTGTCTCAGCTTGTCTGTTTACCTACTTTTTTATCTCTTTTTCTTCATGTATGTGAGTTTTGTCTTTACAGTCATGTGCACATGCGGTTTTTCTTGGAATAGCCGTGTATATACACGGATTTTATACACACACTGATGTATGCCTTGAGTTTTACCTTTTTTGGGAAGATTAAGTGTTGTTGGGTGAGTTTGGATGATTGTTGAGTCTTCTTGGATGCTTTTGGAGTCTCTATACACCTCTATTTCTGACCAGAGACGCTTTTTAGTTTAAAATTTTTGAAAATGTTCTTGTCATTCCATTTTCTATTTTTTGTTTTGGGATTAGTGCATTAGGTTCCTTTTACCTTGGTGCTTTGCTTGGGTGTTGTCTGGTAGTGCTTATAGAGTATGGGGGTTGTAGAGTCATACTTTTTATTTTTATCTCATTTTAATTCAAAAAATACAAAAACATTTGCTTTTTGCATCATTATGCATTGTTGCATTTTGCATTATGCATGGTACTTGCATCAGGTTTGCTTGGAGAGTATTAGTCATATTTTCATATAGGAATGATTGTATATTTGTTTGAAGGAAAATTTTGCACTTCACATAGTAGAATACCCAATTTTTCATTTGACACAGTGCATTTGGATTGATTGTTAGGTGTGCATTTTACTTCTTGTTGCGTCATAACATCATTAGTTGCACGACCATTTTACCTTTTGAGTAATAATCCAATTAAAATCAACGCATAATAAAATGAATTACACTCTTTTCTTTTATATGGTGCACCAACAAGATTAGGTTTTAGGGTCTTGGAATAGTTCATTGTGAGTAAATTCTCCAAGACCACTAAACAAAACATTTATGTGTCTGTCCAGGTGAGAGTGTGAAATTCCTTTATATAATTAGTGTTTCTCATAATCCTCCTCTTACAAGGGAGTTAAGCATGAGGCAATGTGAGTGGTTATTTATTGGGATGACCCATGGTCATAACTGAGTAGTACCCAAGATATTTCTAGGATTGTATTCATATCTGGGGGATCTTTCGAGATTTTTGGGCTTTGCTACCCTTCCCATATGGTCAATCCTGCCTATGACTATCCACCCGAGAATTGATTATATTGAGGTAACCTTAGTTTCCTTTCCTAGTTTATCGAGGGGGTACTTCACAGAGGTTATTCTGTTGGTGTCCTGGCTAGGTAGGGGTCAGACAACACAGTCACTATATGCATTGATGTTGAGGGCCACTATAATTGGTTACGAACCTTTGCTTATTATGTATGGAAGTCTCAAGCCTCTCTTAGGCGAGACATACCTGCTTCATTTGGGAGCTCACATATCCTACCCTTGTTTGCTTTCGATTTGGCTTTACATTTTGTAGGTGTATGCTCTGTGCACATTGGTTTGCCTAGGGTTTGTGTAATTAGATCAAGTCTTTTTCATTTTTGAGTGATTGTGGATTTGGGCACGGTACTTCGTCGTTCTTGTCATTTAGCAGGACTTTCACCTTCCACGTCTCCTCCTCCTCTGGGAGATAAAAAAATACAGTCTGGGTAGGCTACTTCTCACTTTGATTCACACACGATGGGAGATCATGAGGATGAGATTCCTGAGATGTCTTCTCCACCTCATGAGGTTGGGGATGTATATTCTACTCCCATATATGATCCTTCACTGGAAATACCTTAACATTCTGGTTATGATCCCTCTTTCGCAGGTTGCTAGTATTGGTTTCTAGGTGATGAGACTCATCATGAACCCACAAGCACTAGCCATGTTCATTATAGCATGCCTGATATCCCTGCACCCAATCCGGCACATCATGCTGAGTCAAAAATTGAACCTAGCACTACACCTGGGGGTACTCCTATTCCTTTCCATGCAGAGATATTTGGGAGCACTAGTCACATTGCACCTTCCATCCTAGTGGTGGAAGCTACCTTACATGTCCTGCCTAGACCTAGTGTTAATACTCATATGGAGGTACCAAATATTAGACAAGTGACCATAGGGAACACCACTTACATCCATTCACATGTCCTTTCATCCTTGAACCCTACTCCTTCGAATGCATTTTTGACAACCCTTCCTCCCCCTCATTTACATGGTCCTTCGGGCTAGAATATCGCTCCCAGAATATCGCTACTAGCCATGTTCATACTGCAACTGCTCGCATGGTAGGATCTCAAATTCAAGTACCTCCCGTAGTCTCAGGAGGTCATATTCGTGTTTCTATATTGTCTAATGGTCCATCTCAAGGAGTTCCCCATATCCCTAACTATGGAGCTTCTCATGGGACACCTTATGTAGATTCTCATGGACACTCTTATGGACCTCAGTATGGACAAAACTATCAACCCTATGGGTACGGGTATCAACAACCTGCTTACTCTTCCAATTATGACTTTGTAGCACCGCATAGTCAAGGTATACCACATCATAATGCTTCCATGCAGCCCTATACGAGCCAAATGGGAGGAGGATATTTATAACAATCAGCCTTATATGAACCAGAACTATTAGGGAGCGTGGCATAGACTGACTCAACCTAGGCTCCCTTTCCTCACAATGTTGAACTTGACTTATCGAGACTTATGAATGATCTGGTATGTCATGACTCAACTCAGCTGACCCTCCCTAACAAGATTCCTTCAGACATTTCCAAATTTGAGGGAAAAGATGGAGAAGATCTTAGTGAGCATGTCACTACCTTTCACCTTTGGTGCTTTTCCAATTCCTTACATGACGATTCAATCCGTTTGAGGCTATTTCAACGCACCCTCACTAAGATGGTAGAAAAATGGTATATAGAGTTACCAAGGGGGGCATTCATTTTATTTAATGACCTTTCCATGACTTTCCTCAATCACTTTCAGCTACCCGTGCATTACGACGTTGGTAGAGAACTCTTGTCGACATTTTGACAAGACAAAGCCACACATATCTCAGATCAAATTCAATAGTGGTGTAGATAGAAGTGGTTGATTAAAGCCTTTATACCACTGGAATTTCTCCTTGAGTGGTTCCTCAAGTCATTGTTACCTTACATCGCAAAGGATGTTTCTACATTCAGAGTCCAAAATGAGGAACAAGCAATCTTTAGGGCACAAGAGTTGGATTTGATCTACTCTCAATCCAGACTTTTGTATGAGATTATACCTTATGCTCCGCAATATAGTTTTGATCCCAAGATCAAGCCTGGAGCACATGTCGATGGCATTGTGGGTTGTACAAGTGCCAAACCTGTGGATTTGGTTGTGAAACAAGTGAGCCAATTGTCTATTAATCAATCCACATCAGGACAAGCCATGACTTCATCTCAACCCACCCAAACATCGAGTGTACTTTCCATGCAATTGTCGGACTAGAAGGGAAACCAGCAACCCTGAAGGAATAAGAAAAAGGGTAAAAATAATCGTAAGGGTGGGAACAAGAATAAAAATCCTAATTATAATGACAAGAACACTCATAATGTTGGGCAAGACAAGCAGTCTAAACGTAAGGTAAAGTTTCCTTGCAAGTTGTGTAAGGAGGACCACCTCACTCACTTGTGCCCTCATATGGAAGATGCCTCGAGATTCATAGCACTAGGCCTATCTATGCTAACTAATCCTTTAACCCATAATCAAAATATGAACTCGAGGACCATTGATCCTCATTGTGCATTGGGTGGAGATTAAAATCCATCGAAATTCAATACTGGTCATGATTGCATCAACATGGTACATGCTACAAAGGTTGTGACTCATGTGAAGGATTATGGTTCGTCACAACTAGACCTTGGAAAAGAACTCACTTCACCTGAGATCCCTTTGCATATCAAAAAACCTATGGATATACCTAAAGTTGTACCTCACATTCCTAAGGGAGTCCTAAAGCATTTGAGGCACAATCCTAATGCCCGAGCCACCCAGAACTATTATGTTGTCGAGGATTTGGGCCAAACTCCTTGTGCGATGTCTGCGCTTGAAGTACTTCAGATTTGTCCTCCATAAAAGGAAAGCCTTGTTTTCTGCTCTTGGGTTTAATGATGATAACTATTCTTCAATTATCAAATCTGAAACCATGGGACTGTAGCCTCCATTTCCTTACTACGTGTCTCTTCTGATTCATGTAGAGTGTCTTAATATGACCATCAAATGCACTGTGATTGATGAAGGCACTGCTACTTTCATGATGTCTTTGTCATGTTGGAAGGGTTTAGGTTCTCCCGAGTTGTCTCAATCCACTACTATGTTGACCTCTTTTGATGGTAGATCATTTCAGCCGCACATGATTCTTCCTTCTCTTAAGGTCCAATTGGGAGGGAATACCATCATGATCAAGGTCAAGGTTGTTGATACACCCCTTGACAACAATCTTTTACTGGGTCGGAATTGGATGTATAGTATGCAAGTCGTAGCCTCTTCTCTCTTTTGAGTGGTATGATTTCCATTTAATGGGAAGATTGTTATGATTGATCAGACATCATTCCATAATTGGAGTGTTAGTGCATCATCGGGAGCTTCTATCCCGATTATCGATCATTCTCAGCCGGAAACTGGGAGTGTGGGTGTGGGTATGTATCTGTCTCTCATGGGAACATTTAGATGTCCTACACCCATTCTTATGATCAGATCTAGTTTTGGTGAGGCTTCATCCTCACTGAAGTCGGTGTCTTTTTGCACTACCCATATGGAATATCCTTGGATTCTTCCTTCATCGAGTCCTTCGAATGGACCTATCAAAATGGATGTGTCATTGCCTACAACAATGATAGCATATCAAGGGAATCTTGATTATGTTGCTGATCCTAGTCCTTCCTCTTTGCGGATGGAGGAGGAAGACCCTATTAAATTGAGCACATAGATATGTGGAAAAACACACAACTCACATGATAGATCGCACAATTTACTTAGTTATTGAAGAATGAAACAGTGAAAAAATGGCGTGCAGCTGTGAATGATTTGCATTAATCAAAGAGTAATTAGATAGATAATTACAATGAAGTACAATGGATTTAATAGCCACAAGCAATTCGAATCCACATAAGGAAGTTTGAATTGATTAGACTCTACTTGACTGTAGGTAACCAAGACCTTGTCTAAATTACTATCGGAGCACTCAATAGTTAACTGACCTTTTCTAAACCATAACCGGAGTTCATCAGAGCTCTAAAACACAACTCAAGTGTTACATTCAGTGTTGACTAAGGTTAACTAACGGTGGTAGGTGAGAAATGCACCCCACATGAGTGTAGTCAAGTAAACCTAGCACTAACTGAATGTACAGGACTATAACTAAATGTAACTAACTCCTAACTTAGCTTTACTAGTCATCAACTGAAGTGAACTGGCCTTGGTTGGTTTCAACACTCCTAGTGGCTTCCTAAATTGTAGGGATTGGTTTAGGAGGCTCCTAAACTGATGTAATCAAGTGCAATCAGTGGCAGTGAGCCTCAATTAGTGTTCCTCACACTTTAGTAACTGAAACATGTGTCCCAATTAGGCCTAGTGGACCCAATGGTGTTTATGACTATAAATAGACTGGATGGACTCCTGATTTAGACATATGACCAAATTTGGACAAGGGAGGATTAATAATCCTAACAGACCCGTATGTACTGCCTACATGGGTAGTTGAGTCCTCTCATGCACATGATTTCCTCGATGATGTTTTTCCATTGGATGAAGCCATTATTGAGGCCATGTTTGGGGTTGAGCCACCTTGGGAAGAGCTACATCATCGATCATATTTTATTCCCGAGCTTGACTGTATGGAGCTATTGCAGCTGCAACTGTTTCCCCAAATTTTCAAATTTTGGACCCCCTTGTTATTTTTAGCATTGCCTAGAATCGTTTAGATCCATGAACCCTTTTTGTTTTTGCTTTAAATTTTGGACTATTTTGAGGTTAACTCTTTTCCTGCTTTTCAGAAAATTGCTTATGTTTGAAACTGCTGTGGGTTGCAGAATTTAGAGTTTAGTTTGTTGCCCTTTGAGCTGTGATTTCTTCTCAGAATCTTATTTCTCATGCTACCCACTGTTTCAAAGGCCATTTAAATAACGTATTCGGAGCCATGTTTCCTGAGGGAGCCTCCGTTGTGGAAATTGAATGATGATTATTCTACAGAAGGATATTGATTTCTCTGTTGTCACGTCGTATCATTTGACTTGTTTATATTATCGGAGGTTGCTCGAAGTTGAGTCAGGATATTTGGTCTTTGTGAAGCCATTGTTTCGGAAGTGAAACAGGTTTTTTGGACCGTTGCGAGACCTTAAGTTGTTCTGAACACTTAGCATTTTACATTGATCTTGCACCATAGAAAAAGTTATGGTTTGGATCGGAGGCTGTAGTCTATTTATCTTCCACCCTTGTAGCTCCCAATTGAACTAGGTATCCACCATATAGCTGCTCCGCTCGCCGATACTTTGTCAGGTTTTCATCGCTTTGTCTTTGGATCAGAGTCTGTAGTCTTTCCTCCTTCGCCCTTGCGGCTGTGTAATGCACTAATTATCCAACATTGATGTCTTTCCACTCGCCGACTGGGAACTTTTCCGCCCAGAGTTTGGATTTTAGCTCTTCCGACTCCAATAAACTTAACAGTCTCGCGGATCCCGTTTCTTGTTTGAGTCCCGCCGAAGCAGCTATGACTGAGACTATGCAGCCGATGTTTTAATGTTTTGAGCCGTCGGTAAGTTTTCCTCTTCCCATCATTCTATGAGTTTTAAAACCCTGTGTGGGTGACGTGGTTTTGGTACTCATTAAGGTTTTCATGACGGGAACGCAATACAAGGCCTCTTTTGATGATTATTCATTTTGTTGATGTAATTTGATTGAAAAGATGCAATCCTAATTAATGATAAATGTCATTTAATTGTAGATGGAACGAAGACAAACAAAAGATAGGGCATAATTGATGGTGACAAAATCCCAGGCTTGGAAATATCCATTAGTTACTGAGCGGATCCCGCTTGGTTAAGTATTCATAAGTTGAAATCTGAAAACGTAATGCATGAAGTGAATCATGAGTACTCACGGAAAAGAAAAAATGGTAATATTAGACGGTTTTGAGGAGCCCAAAGGTCACACAGTTGGGGCATCCCAAGGGGTTGGCTGATTTAGTTTAAATAGAGGAAAGTTAGAGTTTACAAGGGATTTTTCCCTGGAAAAACTTGTGAACTATTGTTTGTAAGAGGAACTACTTAGTTTTACAATAATAATTACAAAATTTTTCTGCTGGAGAAGGTGCTATGTGGAATGTTTCAATGTGATAAATGGGCAATGTTGAAGGGGAACTATTTCATTTTCGACTATGTTTCATTAACTGTGAGAGCGTTCTAACTTTTTGAACCTATTTTCTTACCTGAATGTTCTCTAGTATATTATGTGATATTTTCCACTATGAGTAATGGAAGTTTTAACTGTTGATGAGCTATCTTGTCATGTATACTTTTATTCATGTTTGTATGTTTGGTTCTAGGAACAACTATCTGCGATTGGCCGTAACATGTGAACAGTATTACATTACTCATGAATTAATATCTAGCTCTCTAGAGATAGCCTAGTTAGTATTTATTTTCTAATTGTGTGTGATTTAGATGTGAGGGAATTTAAGATGAGAGGTAAGAACCTGGGCATCACATTGTGAGCACTCCTTGCATTCTCAATCAATATGCATGTTAGGTAGGAACTTGCATATCATACTTAAAGTTAAAAATACAAAAAATATATACGGTGGACCAGGCCGCAATTGGTAAAACCTTTTATTTTTGTTACTTGACCTACGGTAGTGGGACCGCAAACTAGATGGATTCCCTACACCAAACAGTCACGGGCTAGTTGGGAACGTTGAATGGGGAGAATCCCTTGCTGTTGTTGCCTACGATTTTCCAGGTCTCAATAGTTTTCTAGCGCTATAAGGAGGGCCGCCAGTGCATGGCTAGCCGAGGAAACCCGTTTTCCCGAGATTATTCTACCGGTAACAGTTTAGGAGGTAGTTTCTTTTCCAATCCAATTCCTGAAGAAGGGGGTAGAGAACATTTGTATTCTGTCAACAACAAAGTTGTTAATGATCCGAGAAGACACACTAGGGAATACATGAAGAAGATTGGAGGATTTCCGATTATCCCTGAATTGCCCAGAAGAGGATATAAAAGGAAAGATCGTCCTATATTGGAAGACTCAGTGCTGGTTGGGGATTGGGAAGAACTTGTAGAAACATCCTTATAGGAAGTTGTACAGCCTTTGAATCAAGTAGGCCTGGATACTCCTCATATTTCTCCTGTTCATACTCCTATTCGCTCACCCCCTCACTCTCCACCCAGACTCATGGTAGGCGTAAACACAAATCAACCACCCAACCCACCGAATCCACCACCTGCCTAGAAAGCCAGATCACCTTTAAACCTAACACCTTCTTTGCATGATTTACCTCAATATTTTGAAAATATGCTGGCCAAATTTGAAACAAATGAGAAGATGCTAGTAGACAGCCACTTGCAAAGTTTCTATTTGGAAATAGAAGGATTAAGGGCTGAGGAATATGAGGATGTAGTTTGCATACTTTTCCCACACACCCTTAAAGGAGCAGCAGCATCGTGGTACTTTGGTTTTCCTGCAAATTCTATCCCTAATTGGGATACCTTCATAAGGATTTTTAGAAGTAATTATGAAACCCAAAAAACTCATGCAGCTCTCATGAAAGGACTATGCGCTTGAAGAAAGAAAGAAAGGAGAAGGTGCACAGTTTCACCCAAATATTTGCAGCATATCTTAAGAATTTTTCTGAAGCTGACAAACCTTTGGATAAAGTCCTGATTGAATATTATACCTCATCTCTAGGACCCGAGTTGGCCATGTTTTCCAAAATGAAGGCCAAGCCTAATCTAGCGGAGACCTATGAGGAGGCGGAGAGAGTAGAGGCTGAAAGGGAAAGTATCGAATATTATCTCGAACGGTCAGGAGAAAAAATGTGGGGAGGAAATCTTTTTTGTTTACCAAGCCTAAGGAAGAGTAGTCACCGTATTTTGAAGGAATGGCAAAAATGATGCAAAAGATTTCCAACAAAATCATAGACTTGGAAAAGGAAAAGGAAGCCCAAAATTTCTACAAGCCTTATTACAAGAAAAGGGAAGATGACAGTCAATCCCAACCCCCTCCACACAATTCTGCATCTATGAATTTAACAGAGGTAGGAATGGACAATTTTTACACTTTCCACCAACAACCCCACTCTGAAAAGAATTGTCCTCAATGGATAAACTCAATGACGTTGGTTATGAATCAGCTGTTGGGTTCTAAATTGACAGAAGATAAAGATGAAGAAAGGAAAGAAAGCAATACATCAACAAAAGAACAAGAAGATGAGACCATGGTTTTATGGGACTATGTTTCGTTGTTTGACGCTGAGGAGGAAAAGGTTTTGGGACATGAGGAAATCCTAGAAACAAATGTAACAACAACAAGCCAAGGGTTGGATAAAGAAAACAGTCTCATGCTCCCAAAGATTAAAAGACTTCAAAGGAATGTTAAAAAATTTCAAAATAACTCCTCAGCTAATAAAATTCTGGAATTTACCATCACTAGTCAAGGTCCTAGACAGACTAACGTGGTCGCCAAGCCCAATTAAGGAAAAATAAATAATGGTAAATTAAAACCCATCGAGCCTAAGATGGAATATGATATTGTGGAATATATAAAGAAGGTAAGGGCGGATATCTCGTTATTTGAAATGTGCAAGTTGCTGCAGCAGAAAGAAAAGCTGTTGAAAGCACTTGAAGCATCGGAGGAGGGGCTACCCACCGACAACTAGCCTAAGGAAGAAGAAGAAATTGGGGAAGCAATTATAGGAGGTAAGCCTAAGAGAAAGAATCCACCTTTTCTCCTCACTTTTGAAATCTTTAACCACAACGTACATAATTGCTTGGTAGACTCAGGGGCATCGGTTAACGTCATGCCGCTATCGGTCTGCAAAGGGATAAATGGGTAGCCGAAACCATCCAACTGGAGGGTTGTTCAGTTGGATAGAATGAATGTGAAGGTAATTGGGGAAATGGAGGATGTTCTAGTCCGCTTGGCTTCGAATGATAAGGTGTTTCAATTTATTGATATCGTTCTAGTTGACATACCAGAAGCTTATGGGATTTATCTGAGCTGGGATTGCTCGGCAAAGCTAAACAGATATTTTTCCTCAGACTGGTCACATCTGTGGCTACCGTATAAAGGAATCCCAAATCAAATTAAAATCTTGAGGGAGCCCCACATGAAACACAATGTTACTCAGTTCGAAGAAAAAAATGAACCAGTGGATTCTGTTTTGGGAAATTACTTTATTGAGTTAGAACCAGGAAATTACCAAGCAGAAGAAGCCAAGGACACATAAGACACTCAGCCTGATATCCTTCGGTTTTCATAGGCTGATGAAATCGATTGTAAAATAGTAGACTTAGCAATATAAGTATATGTAAATTACCGCACAGTAGTTAGCGATTTTTGGACTCTCTTTTTTTACGGATCTAAAATGTTAGAAGGGCCAGGAACCGGCTGTGTCCTGATTGACCCCAAGAAGAACAAACATTTTCTTTCATGTAGGTTAGAGTTTGAATGCACAAATAACACAGATGAATATGAAGCTTGGTTCAAGGTTTACGAAAAGCAATTGAATTAAAGGAAAATAATATGAAAGTGTTTGGATATTTTGAAATAATTGTAAAACAAATTTGGAATCAAATACATTGCATTTCTCCTCACTTAAAAGCTTATCAAAATTAAGTATGGGATTTACTCAAATGTTTTAATGCATTTAATATTGTATCGATCCCAAGACTTAAGAATGCAGTAGCTAACTTGCTGGCCACATCAGTTGTGAGGCTTGTGCCCTCTAATAATTAGTGCTCTGTTGAATTGCTTTTCAGGCCCTCGGTTCCAGATATGATTACCAACCTACGAGTGTTCGATGAGGTTCAGTAGATTATAGAATGCTTAACGAATGATGAGGCATTCAAAGGGGAGATTATTGATGATGAAGAACATCAGGCTGAGCTGAAATTCGATAATTTCATCCCTAAGGGAGTCAGAACTTTAGAATGGATGTTTGATTTAAATGAAAAATTTAGAAGACCAGCAAATGTGAAGACTCATAGATCATCTCTACAGTTCGAATTGATTTATTTGGGGACTGAGACAAAGCCTAAATATGTGAATCTTGGAAAATGTTGTTCATTGGCTGAAAGAGATAAGTTTATCGTTCTTTTCAGACAATACAAAGATTTTTTTTCCTGGACATATGAGGATTTGAAGACATATGACACCAGTATTATCCAGCATGTTATCCCCATCAAATCTAGAGTCAAACCTTATCAGTAGCCTTTAAGGAAAATGCATCCAAAATTGGAACCTCTAATCCAGAGTGAAGTTAAGAAATTGTTGGATGCTAGAATCATTTTTAAGGTTAGACACTCGGAATGGATTTCAAATCTGGTACCAGTAAGGAAGAAATATGGAGAAATCAGGTTATGTGTGGATTTTAGAAACTTAAATTGCGCTTCAGATAAAGACAATTATCCTGTTCCACCCATGGAGCAACTACTGCAAATGGTTTCAGGCTATGAACTATTCTCTTTATTAGACGGATTTTCAGGCTACAATCAAGTATTAGTAGCCGAAGAAGACAGATTGAAAACGACATTCAGGACTAGGTGGGGAACTTTCACTTACAGAAGAATGCCCTTTGGACTTATAAATGCCGGAGCTACGTTCCAGAGGGATATGGACATAGATTTCCATGGTTTGATTGGCCGCAGTGTTGTAGTATACCTTAATGACATCATGATATTCTCGAAGAAAAGAGAAGGACACGCATTTCTTCTAAAGCATATTTTTGAACGCTGCCAAAAATATGGTATCTCACTAAACCCCAAGAAGTGCGTGTTCACTATTATGGAAGGAAAGTTGCTGGGTCACATGGTTTCAAAGAAAGGGATCTCCATAGACCCAGAAAGGATCAAAGGCATTGAACAGATTCCCTTTCCACATAATAAAAAGGGCATGCAATCATTTATGGGGACATTAAACTTTGTGCAAAGGTTTGTGCTAGATTTTGCCCAAATTGTTAAACCTTTGCAGCAATTGGTAAAGCAAAGTGTACAATTCAAGTGGAATGATGTTGAGAAGAACGCATTCGGCAAGATTAAAACCGATGTTGCACATGCACCCTCTCTCAAAAGCCTAGATTTCGATAAAGATTTTATTCTGTACACTTTCGCATCTGATAATTCGCTAGTAGCTGTTCTTACTCAGAATGAAGATGGGGGAGATGAGTTCCCCATATCATTTATGAGCACTGGTCTGAAAGGGGCCGAATTGAATTACCCGGCTATAGATAAAAAAGCTTACGTAGTGTTCAAAGCGGTGAAACAATGCAGGCCCTACATACTAAAGAACCGAACCAAGGTAATCATCCCACACCTAGCTGTGAGGTCTATTTTCGTACAGAAGGAGTTAGGAGAAAGAAGGGGCAATTGGGTAACAACTCTTCAGGAATATGACCTCAAATTCAAGCCAGCTTCTATAGTTAAATGGAAAGGGTTGTGTAGACTGATGACTGAAAATAGAAACAATGAAGAACATGCCTGGGAAGACAATGCTGAGTTACATTTGATGGAGGTATGTCCTATTTTCATAGCCCCAGAATCTTGGTATCGAGACCTTGTGCATTACCTTCAGACAAGATTGTTACCGGAACATTGGAATTCTAAGCAAAGAAGAGCACTGCGTCTTAAATCAGCCTCATATCAAATTATTGAAGGAATATTATTCAGAAAAATTTCAACGGAGTTCTTCTTAGATGCTTAGAGAAAGAAGATGCGAAGAAGGTAATGACAGATTTGCATGATGGTCCTGCTGGGGGAGATTTTTCTGGAGATACTACAGCTCACAAAATTCTTAGAGCCGGCTACTATTGGCCCACGCTTTTCAAAGATGCACACACCCATGTTAGAAAGTGCGACATTTGTTAAAAGTGTAGTGGAAGACAAGCTAAAGCAGTAGGACCATTGATGCCTATGATAATAATAGAGCCTTTTGAGCAATGGGGGTTAGATATCATTGGGGAGATAAAGCCGAATTCTTCCCCACAACACAAGTATATTCTGACAGCAACCGACTACTTCACTTGCTGGGTCGAAGCCATCCCGTTGCGCAAAATAAATGAGGATGCGGTCATAGACTTCTTACAAGACCATATTATGACCAGGTTTGGAGTTCCAATTTCTTTAGTTTTTGATAATTCTACTTACTTTTCCTCAATAAGATTAACTGCTTTTGCTCATGAGAAAGGGATTAAGTTGCATTACTCTACTAATTACTATCCACAGGGAAATGGTTTAGCTGAATCTACAAACAAGAATCTGATTAGGATTTTAAAAAAGACGGCGATAGAAAATCAGAGGAGTTGGCACTCAGTGTTACCGAACGCCCTTTGGGCTGATAGAGTCACCCCCAAGTCTTCAATAGGAGTGTCCCTGTATACCCTTGTGTATGGTAAAGAGGCCATTCTAGCCCCCAATATCATGCTACCCTCTTCCATAATAGCTCAGGAATCTAGAGGATCAGATAATGAAGTCTTACAAATGAGGATATATAATCTCCTAAAGGCAAAATAATCTCGATCTAAAGCCAAAGAGTGCTTTAAACAACAACAAGAGGTAGCAAAGAGATGGTTTGATAAACACAAGGCGAGAACAAAATATTTTGAGGTGGGAGATTTGGTTCTCAAGTGGGACCACCCCCATGATGAGAAAGGAAAACACATGAAATTTCAACAGTTGTGGGTAGGTCCTCTCCAGATTGCGGCAAAGCTTGGCCCCTCAACTTATAAATTGCAAGATTTACAGGGGTGGGAAGAGAACTTACCAGTAAATGGTTTAGTTCTCAAACCTTATTTTTCCTGAGTTTTGTTTGTGTTCTTTTATCTTGTATATAAATAATTTGACTTGGTTGTTTACTTTGATTTATGTAGTTTTGTTTTGTTTTAGTTTGATTGTGATCGATTTCAATAAAGGAGGCAACTCGTGGTTGCATGGAGAACATCAGAATTCTGGGATGATTAAAGTTCTTGGGTATAAGACTGTGTATTATTGTTTATCTAAAAGAATTTCTTCTATTTTAGTAGTTTTCTCAAGTGGCTATGAACACATTGAAGTCCTGCTTAACCCTTGTAAAATAAACCAGAATCAAAGGGTTTGGAATACTATTTTGAGGCTCCATCCATATCACATTTAGAATTTCCTAGGGAGTGATAGAAAAGGGCCCATGGAAAGGAATCAGGGTAAACATTATATTATATATAAATGATCCCATGCCAAGAATTGTACGCCAAAAGGAAGATAAGATTCGAAAGCTCCTATGAAAGCATTATGTATCAAAACAAATGTTGAACCATATAAGTACTAAATCGCCAAAAGTTCCTCTCCGTCTGTGAGATGAAAATTGAATACATCTCTCACACAAAAGGACACTATGGATAGAGGATCCTGAATCAAAATTCAGAAATAAAGGCATGTAGGAGGACTCATATGAAAAGACAAAAGTTCAAAAGCACAACAGGTGCAAAATGGCATGGGAATGAGGAACAAATGAATATTTTTGTTTACCATATGCTACAATCCTGTGGTGTCCAAGATGGCAGCTACCTAAAGACAGAGGGAACAAATGAAATTCATCTTCCTGGCCTCAAAAGAGTTATCTTGACTTGAAAATCCTAGTTTCCACTCTCCTAAATTGGACTATCATCAATGATTAAAAGTACATACATTTGCCATTTGAGAAATCCAGATATCTGGAAGAATTCAACAGGTTTGTTTGTTGTTAAACAGTCCATTACTCAAGAAATAATCGTCCAGAGATCTAGGTCCACCAAGTAGTCACCAATTGTTGTAGCTGCAACTGTTTCCCCAAATTTTCAAATTTTGGACCCCCTTGTTATTTTTAGCATTGCCTAGAATCGTTTGGATCCATGAACCCTTTTTGTTTTTGCTTTAAATTTTGGACTATTTTGAGGTTAACTCTCTTCCTGCTTTTCAGAAAATTGCTTGTGTTTGAAACTGTTGTGGGTTGCAGAATTTAGAGTTTAGTTTGTTGCCCTTTGAGTTGTGATTTCTTCTCAGAAGCTTATTTCTCATGCTACCCACTGTTTCGAAGGCCATTTAAATAATGTATTCAGAGCCATGTTTCTTGAGGGAGCCTCCATTGCGGAAATTGAACGATGATTATTCTACAGAAGGATCTTGACTTCTATGTTGTCGTGTTGTATCGTTTGACTTGTTTATATTATCAGAGGTTGGTCGAAGTTGAGTCGAGATATTTGGTCTTTGTGAAGCCGCTGTTTCAGAAGTGAAACAGGTTTTATGGACTGCTGCGAGACCTTAAGTTGTTCCGAACACTTAGCGTTTTATATTGATCTTGTGCCATAGCAAAATTTATTGTTTGGATCGGAGGTTGTAGTTTGTTTATCTTCCGCCCTTGCAGCTCCCAAGCGAACTAGGTATCCACCATATAGCTGCTCTGCCTACCAATACTTTGTTAGGTTTTCATCGCTTTGTCTTTGGATCGGAGTCTGTAGTCTTTCCTCCTTCGCCGTTGTGGCTGTGTAATGCACTAATTGTCCGACGTTGATGTCTTTCCGCTCACCGACTAGGAACTTTTCTACCTAGAGTTTGGATTTTATCTCTTCCGAATCCAATAAACTTAATGGTCTTGCAGATCCCATTTCCTATTTGAGTCTCGCCAAGGCAGCTGTGAGTGAGACTACACGGCCAATGTTTTAATGTTTTGAGCTGCCGATAAGTTTTCCTCTTCCCATCGTTCTGTGAGTTTTAAACCCCCGTGTGGGCGACATGGTTTTGGTACTTGTTAAGGTTTTCATGACGGGAATGCAATACAGGGCCTCTTTTGATAATTATTCATTTTATTGATGTAATTTGATTGAAAACATGCAATCCTACTTAATGATAAATGTCGTTTAATTGCAGATGGAAGGAAGGAAAACAAAAGACAAGGAAGAATCGATGGTGACAAAATCCCAGGCTTGGAAAGATCCGTCAGTTACTGAGCAAATCCCGCTTGGTTAAGTATTCATAAGTTGAAATATGAAAACGTAATGCATGAAGTGAATCATGAGTAATCGCAGAAAAGACAAAATGGTAATATTATACAGTTTTGAGGATCCCAAAGGTCACACAGTTGGGGCAGCCCAAGGGGTTGGCTGATTTAGTTTAAATAGAGGAAAGTTAGAGTTTACAGGAGCTTTTTCCCTAGAAAAAATTGTGAACTATTGTTTGTAAGAGGAACTACTTCATTTTACAATAAGAATTACAAATTTTGCCTGCTAGAGAAGGTGCTATATGGAATGTTTCAATGTGATAAATGAGCAATTTTGAAGGGAAACTATTTCATTTTCTACTGTGTTTCATTAACTGTGAGAGCGTTCTAACTTTCTGAACCTATTTTCTTACCTAAATGTTCTCTAGTATATTCTGTGATATTTTCCACTATGAGTAATGGAAGTTTTAACTGTTGATGAGCTATCTTGTCATGTATACTTTTATTCATGTTTGTATGTTTGGTTCTAGGAATAGCTATCTATGATTGGCCGTAACATGTGAACAGTATTACATTAATCATGAATTAATATCCATCTCTCTAGAGATAGCCTAGTTAGTATTTATTTTCTAATTGTGTGTGATTTAGATGTGAGGGAGTTTAAGATGAGAGGTAAGAACCTGCGCATCAAATTGTGAGCACTCCTTGCATTCTCTATCAATCTGCATGTTAGGTAGGTACTTGCATATCATACTTAAAGTAAAAAATACGAAAATTATATACGGTGGACTAGGCCGCAATTGGTAAAACCTTTTATTTTTGTTACTTGACCTACAGAAGCGGGACCACAAACCGGAGGGATTCCCTACACCAAACAGTCACAGGCTAGTTGGGAATGTTGACTGGGGAGAATCCCTTGCTGTTGTCGCCTGCGATTTTCCAGGCCTCAACAGGAGCGTGAAGAATTTAGGGAGATTCTTAGTGAGAATATTGGTATTCTTGTGGTTCCATTGAGCCCTCCTAGTCAGATGGCTGATGGGCATATGGAAAATTTATCTTGTACTATTCCTATCAATATTTCTTGTGATCCTAGCAAAGTTGAGAACGTCTACATTGGGGTAGATTGTTCCCCTGATGAGATTAAGGAGTATACCAAGCTATTTAAAGAGTTTTGTGACATATTTTCTTGGTCATATGAAGAAATGCCAGGTATTGACCCTTGTATTATCGAACATGAGATTAAAACCTATCTGAATGTGAAGCCGGTTCGACAACATTTGCATGTGGTGAATCCTATAAAAGCACCTGCTATTAATACTGAGATAGAGAAGCTGTTAAAAGCCGGTTTTATCTATCCCGTTCCCTTGACGGAGTGGGTTTCAAATCCTGTTCCGATTGATAAGAAGCAGGGAGTGATCCGTATATGCACTGATTTCCATGATTTAAATCGTGCTTGTCATAAGGATAATTTTCCCACACCATTTATTGATCATATTTTGGATGAGTGTGTGGGAACCGAGGTATTGTCCTTCATGGACGATTTTTTTGGATATAATTAGATTCAAATCAAACCCAAGGATCAACATAAAACTACATTTATTTGTCTATGGAGT
This sequence comes from Pseudotsuga menziesii, assembly GCA_001517045.1. Taxonomy (NCBI): domain Eukaryota; kingdom Viridiplantae; phylum Streptophyta; class Pinopsida; order Pinales; family Pinaceae; genus Pseudotsuga; species Pseudotsuga menziesii. Next base: position 61,063 of record LPNX010727291.1, read on the forward strand.
ACTTTTGCATATCGAAAGATGCCTTTTGGTCTTAAAAACACTGGAGCTACATTTCAGCGGGCTATGACCTTAATTTTTCTTGATCTCAAAATGATTATCAAAGTGTATTTGGATGATCTTTCTGCTCATTCTTGTCTGAGAGTGCATCATCCATACCATTTGATATTAGTATTCGAAATATGCCGCCATTACTGGGTTAGGTTAAGTCCTCATAAGTGTATATTTTGCGTGACTGTTGGTCGCTTGCTAGGGTTCATTATATCCAAGGAGGGTATAAGAGTCAATCCCTTAAAGGTTGAGGCAATGCTTCAATTGTCTCCCCCACGTAATATTAGACATCTTCATTGTTTGTAAGGCATGGAAAATTTCTTGTGGAGATTCGTGGTTAATTTTTCCAATTTGACTAAAGTCTTTATGCGTCTTTTAAAGAAGGACACTACTTTTTGCTGGGATGAGTGATCCCAGGAGTCCTTTGATGCTCTTAAGTGAGCCTTAGCATTGGCCCCTATGCTTAGTCCACCTAACTATAGCTGCAATTTTTTTATTTATGTGGCCGTGTCTAGGGAGATGATTGGTATGGTTTTGGTTGAGGAGGATGAGGATCTCCATGAGCATGTCATATATTATTTGAGCCGAAACCTTGTTGATGTAGAGATCCATTATTCCCATGTGGAGAAACTTGCTTTGGCCATCGTTCATGTGGTTCAGAGATTGAGACATTACATTCTGCTTTGCCAGAACTTGGTGGTAGCTCATGTCAATCCATTTCAGTTCGTCCTCACTAGAAGGATGATCGGGGGAAAATATAATAAGTGGATTGTTATTTTGTAAGAGTTTGATCTCAAATTATTTTTGGAAAAATTGAAGAAATCATCGATCTTTATGGAGCTCATATCTGATTTTATAAGTGTGGAGGAGGAGGAGGTTTATGAGGATACGTTTGTCGATGAACATATTTTCCTTATCTCAAATTTGGACCCATGGTACGGGGATATCATCATATATTTGCAAACGTTGAAGGTCCCTACTCACCTTTCACGAGATGAGTGACGATGATTATGTCATGTAGCTAAGAACTACCTTATAGTGGATAACACTTTGTACCACCATGGGGTAGATTTCATTTTATGTTGTTGCTTAACCCATGATGAGGCTGAGGTTTTGTTTAATGATTGCCACAGAGGGCCGTGTGGTGATCATTTATCTGGGATTTCTACAGCCCAAAAAATCTTGAGAGTGGGATATTTTTTTCCGTCGATCTTCAAATATTGTGTCAATGCAGTCAAGAAGTGTCACCCTTGGCAGGTGTTTTCACGCAATATGCGCTCGCATCCTGCCCCGTTACATCCTATTATCACCATTGGTCCCTTCACCAAGTGGGGGCTTGACTTCATGAATTGCAATCCAACTTCGATTGGGGGGCATCATCACATTATAGTGGCTGTCATTTATTTCACAAAATGGTTAGAGGCTATGCCCACGATTAAATCCGATGGTGAGACAGCTGCGCATTTCGTTTTCAACCAAATTATCACTCGATTTGGAATTTTGAAAGAGCTTGTCACTGACCATGGTAGGCACTTTCAGAATAAAATGATGGAAGAGTTGGCTTCAAAGTTAGGGTATAAGTAGGCGCACTCCTCTTCTTATTACCCTCAAGCGAATGGACAGGTTGAAGCAGTGAATAAATCACTTAAGTTTATTCTCTAATGAACCATTGCACAAAGCGAGATGAATTGGCACATCATGTTATATCCTCCTTGTGGGCCTATAGAACCACGGTTAAGACTGCCACTGGTTTCTCTCCATATCAGCTCGCACATGGGGTGGAGTCTGTCTTACCGGTTGAATGTGAAATCCCTTCATTGAAGCTAGCTATAGAGATTTTACCAGACACTTCCGCATTGGAGGAAAGTTTGGTCCACTTAGAGTAGCTTGATGAGCAGCGCCGAGATGCTTTAGTTGCTCTAGAGGTAAATAAGTGTCGCGTTAAGGTCCAATATGATAACTCTGTCTGTCTGAGGAAGTTTAGTGAAGGTGATTTGGTCCTTTTGTGGGATCAAGCTAAAGAACCCTTGGGGGTAGGGAAGTTTAATCCCATGTGGCATGGTCCTTACATAGTCAAATGTGTGCTAGAGAAGGTTCCTATGAGCTGGTAGATTATGAAGGGACAGCCTTGGCGGAGCCTAGAAATTGGCTCTATCTTAAAAAATACTATGCATTATCTTTATCCAGGGTGAATTATTGTATATTATTGTATAGTTTTTGAATTGCATAGTTAGGTTTTCTTATGGTGGTTGGGTTTGTTGATTAGCTTTTATTTCTTATGGTAGATGTTGATGGAGTCTTTTGCTTACATAGGAATCACTGATGGTGCTAGCCATCACACTCAAAACTCAGCTTCGACTGCTTGGGTGATTTATACTCCTACGGGTCAGGTATTGTCTTCAGGAGGCATATGTTTACGGCCTTCTTTGAACAATGTTGCTGAATATAGTGCCATTATCAAGTTATTGTGGGATGCCATTTCACAGGGTGTTCTCTCTCTTGAGGTATGTCTTGATTCATAGCTAGTGGTTTCACATCTTGTTTGATTCTATCATATTAGGGATCCAACATTATTATGAATATTATTACATGTGAGATTGCTAGAATGGCAATTTGAGAACATAACATACATACATGTTTCAAGAATTTTCAATCAAGTTGTCGACTCATATGCTAACTATGTGTTAGATTGGCATTTGTTTCATAGACCATAAGAATATCACAAACATACATTTTTACACGCATGTAATTAAATAAAATCGATCATCATAAAAGTTTTTCACTAAACATCCAAAATGTGATGTCATAATACAAAATTGGGGCTTCCGAGCCACCAAAATATAATACACGGTAGTACAAATAGAAATACACTTAGGTATCTAAGCTTGAGGAGGAGGAGTGGGGTTCTAATCATGGTAGCACACCATGGATCTAGCTAGCTGTTGAAATAATTGAACCCATGCCCATGGTACACCAACCACCTGGCATTGCATGGCCTCAGGAAAGTCCTCGACTTGCGCCATGGGTACCCTATGTTTCAAGCATACAATGTTTGTGTGGATTCTTTGGAGTGTCCGCTCCGCATCCGTACCTATAATGTCATCTCCCCTTCCCCTTCGTCTATGACGAGGGAAACCATTAGGTCGTTGTGGTCCAACATTTGCATATGCATGACATATTGTCACTATGTGTTGTCAAACCAAAACATGTCTTTTGAGTCAATATATCAAAAAACACAAAAAATTTAATAATTCAAAAAACTTAAAAAGAGGGTTTGGGATTCATTACCTATGTTGCCATATGCCACTCCTGGTGGTAGGGGTATGTTTATATATCCCCAGAAATCTATCCATACATAGGGGTAGTCATCGATGGCAATGATTTACCGCCACCACTATGGAAATAAGTCCACTGGGTAGGGGTGAAAGACCCTACCTTCACCCAGTCTGCTCATAAAATTTGCCCAACATTGTTGGGCTAGATCTCGAACTCTATGTGGAGGAATTTCCACTCTAGGGTTTATCCCCCGTACATGCTCAAAGAAGAACATGCTCAGTATGCTGCTGAAACTGAAGTTTCTCACCATGCCCATCTTCCAGTCACTATGTTGCTACTTCATGTTACTCAATAGCCCAGTGCTCTAGTCGTATATTGTGGGTCTCATACACTCCACTGCATAGAACATCAATGGCTGTGAGGCCTGGTGGAGTGAATCTAGTCCGACTATCTTGCCAAGTGCCATTAGTATGGCCTTCAGTCCTAGCACCTGGATTGATTTTGTCGGGATTTGAATCCCAACCTTTTGCATGTCCAGAAAGCAGTACACCGCAATGTACTCATCAATACTTAGGCCACCTCCTGGCCCACGAGATCAGAGATTTACCACCTCTCCTCGTCGAGATAATCCAGTGATAAAGTATATGTCCTCAATCTCTATACTGAGCGACATCCTGTCAATGTGAAAAGACTCAGAGTCTGGATCCCAGTAATCCACTAGCATTTGTAGGAGTCTTGGTTTGGCCCTCAGGCTGCCAAGACACCAAAACTTATACAAACCGCATGCATGTAGAGCTTGTTCGGCCATTAATTCACCTTGAACAACCTCTTCTACATCACCATGTTCCCTCTCCCTCCATTCTAGAACCATCCTGCTCATAAAACATGATTTTTGATCATTATTTTCCTTAAAAATCCTTCTTCATGGTCGCATATGTGACTGTTTGCAAAACAGTCGCGTATGTACGTGTTTTTCAGAGGTTTTTCCGCGTATGGTCATCTCTATATGTAGAAAAAACCTCGATATCCACATGGGCCAAAACACCTACTTTAAATTGGCTTATAAAATGAAATTAACCATGGAAACTTAAAAAATTTGCATGAAATTAGAATAGGAGGACATGAGGAGTTACCTGGAACAAACGGTGTCGAATTTCGCCAGACGAGGCTCCTGGAATTCGCGTTGAAAGTTTTGAATTTTTTACTAGTTATAGAATTTTTTTTAAATTTTTGAAATTTTTTACCCACTTTCTATAGTTTTTGACCGTTTCTAACTGTTTTGGACCATTTTATACTAATTTGATGATGTATGAGTCCATTTAGAGCGCGGTTTAACTGTGGTTTTGACCCGTTCATGCCAATTTTAGGTATTATGTCTAAATTGGCATATAGGTTAGGTTTCACATCCATTTGCACTTCAGATGACCTTATGACCGTTTCATTATAACCTTAGGTAAAAACCCATTCTATCTTGTCATGGAACTTTCTTGTTTCTTTTAGAAGTGACATGATGTGAATGGTAGAGCTTGACCATACATGGGTGCCCTAGTTAGCTCCTGTTTTGCATTTGGTGCCTGTGCCGACTTTTTTTCTTTAGGGAATAGGAGTCCTTTGTATAGTATCACCATGACTTTACACAAGAGCCTCATATTTCTCTTAATCTTTTTGCTAGCCTTTTTCCCCAGGACTCCCTTATGTCAAGTTGTAATTGCATTATCATGTGTTTACTTTCCTTATTAAGCCTTATGTTGGCTTCCCTAACTTTGATTATCAGCCATATAGCCCGAGCTTGTCTCATGTCTAGCCAAGAAGAACCATTTTACATATCTCTTGCAGCTTGATTCCCCCTTTTTTACTGGGAGGGAATTTTTCCCCGAGTGTCGTTATCCTACACATGTTTCCTTTCATTGATCATAGGTACATTCCACTACTTGGAACTAGTTTGTTTTCCCCTTGACACTCGTCTCCTCCTAGTCTGTAACTATAAAGCACTTTTATTCTTTTTCAAGCTTTCTAAAATATTTGAAAAAGTCCAAAAAAATGAAAAAACCAAAAATCTAGATAGGAAAAGATGTTATCTTTGGCAGCAGTCGAGTCATGTCTCCTTCGAACAGAGCACTATATATCACATCCATTGGTTGGTTTAATAGTTTGACTTTAGGAGCTATACTCATTTCTCTGAGTTTATCTCCACTGGCTGATTAAGCTTCTAGTGCCTATGGAGTTTTTGTCAATGTCTCCTGTGTTGCAGAGATGTATCAATTTTGTATATTGAGTCTATGCTGCCTACATTTAGTCACCATTCACCTTTATTCTCTTGTTCAAAGGAAGTTGAAACCTGAGTCATCCATTCCCAAGTTCTCTTGACTTTGCATGTCGACCATTCCTAATACTGATACTGGTTCATGCACATTATGATCGAGTCCTTCCACATTATACAGCTTTGCTGAGTACCTCATGTTGGATGATGGGGGATGCCTTAATTCCCTCCTAGTGGATTTCATCCCATCGACTTTAGATCATTTATTCTGATATAGGAGTCTAGATTCATTTTGAGTGCCTTGAGACTTTCATTCATCAGTGGCAGGTTCTCTTGCCATCGACAGTTTTTGGGAATACATCAATGTCCCATGATCGATGGATTATTTCAAGTGTTCAACCTCAACACATTTATTCATACTTGTTAGTTTGCACTCTAGTACCTTGATTCCCATTTTCATTATCGGTGGGTAATCTCGCGTCTGTTAATGGTATACATCAATGACAGGTAATCAGACGATGGACTACTATGTTTGACCTCGACTCCTCTATTCACATAGTAGGACATGTACTCATAGCATGATTGTGTAGAATACCTTCTAGATTGGTGGCATTTCATATATGCTACATCCTTGATCATGCTAGTGTTCATGATATTTCAACTCTTGTGACTTGATTCCAGTGTATGTTAGATATCTTCAACCATTATGGAGATCTTGATCCATTGTATAAATTCATCTTTCATGGAGATCATGATCCTTTGTGTATCTTCATCATGGAGATTCTGATATATCTATATTGTACGTGGCGATGACCACACATGTCATATTTTGTATCATTCCTATTCATGGCCATTGTACTCTTGTGTATCCGGGAGTGTTGTATGTACTTGCAGTCATGTGTAGATTTTGGTTATTATATTATACTATTGGATGGTTGGTTCTTCCACTTGTTTCTTCATCACTCCACTTCTAGGATGGACTTATAATGTATTTCGACCATCATATCACCCCTCTGTCCTCACACATTAAGGGGGATCTATTACAACTGATTTTACCACACATGCTAGATCACACATTTATGGCCTTCCCTGTCCCTCTGTAGACTCTTTGGACCCCATGGACCATTTTTGTACCTTTGATGTTTCCAACATCATCCCTAAAAACATGCATTACTTTCCATACGTGACCTTTAAACCTATTCTTGCGTATGGCAAATGATGGTACCGGAATTGAGACGAGTGACCATAGGGAACACCACTTAGATCCCTTCACATGTCCCTTCCTCCCCCTCGTTTACATGGCCCTTCAGGCCAGAATATTGCTACTAGCCACGTTCATACTGCGACTTCTCATATGGTAGAATCTCAGAGTCAAGTACCTCCCATTTTCTTAGGAGGTCATATTCCTATTTTTGGATCGTCTAATGGTCCATCGTCTCGGTTATGGTATTCTCGCATATGGAAAATACCTCTATTCCCTATTTTTTACCCGGAGGGGATTTTCCCCCAAGTGTTGTTATCCTACACATGTTTCCTTGCATTGAGCATAGGTACATTCCACTTCTTGGAACTATTTTGTTTCCCCCTTGACACTCATCTCCTCCTTGTTTGTAACTATAAAGCACTTTTATTCTTTTTCAATATTTTTAAAATATTTGAAAAAGTCCAAAAAAACCAAAAAACCAAAAAGCTGGACATGAAAATATGTTATCTTTGGCAGAAGTCGAGTCGTGTCACCTTCGAACAGAGCATTGTATATCACATCCGTTGGTTGGGTTAATCTTTTGACTTTAGGAGCTATACTCATTTCTCTGATTTTATCTCCACCGACTGGTTAAGCTTCCAGTCCCTATGGAGCTTCTATCGATGCCTCCTATGTCGTAGAGATGTCCCAGTTTTGTATATTGAGTCTATGCTGCCTACATTCAGTCACCATTCTCCTTTATGCTCTTGTTCAAAGGAAGTTGAAACCTGAGTCATCCATTCCCAACTTCTCTTGACTTTGCATGTCGGCCATTGCTAATACTGATACTGGTCCATGCACATTATCATGAGTTTTGCTTGCCTTATTGAGCCTTATGTCGGCTTCCTTGACTTTGATTATCAGCCATATAGCTCGAGCTTGTCTCATGTATAGCCAAGAAGAGCCATTTTAAATATATTTTGTAGCTTGATTCCCCATTTTTTACCGGGAGGGGATTTTCCCCCGAGTGTCATTATCCTAAACATGTTTCCTTGCTTTGAGCATAGGTACATTCTGCAGCTTGGAACTAGTTTGTTTTCCCCTTGACACTCATCTCCTCTTAGTCTATAACTATAAAGAACTTTTATTCTTTTTCAAGATTTTTAAAATATTTGAAAAATTCCAAAAAAATCAAAAAACCAAAATGCCGAAAAGGAAATGATGTTATCTCTGGAAGCAGTCGAGCCATGTCGCCTTCGAACATAGCATTGTATATCACATCCATTGGTTGGGTTAATAGTTTTACTTTAGGATCTGTACTCGTTTCTCTGAGTTTATCTCCACTAACTGGTTAAGCTTCCAGTCCCTATGGACCTTCTGTTGGTGCCTCCTGTGTCGCAGAGATGTTCTAGTTTTGTATATTGAGTCTATGCTACCTACATTCAGTCACCATTTTCCTTTATGCTCTTGTTCAAAGGAAGTTGAAACTTGATCCAGCCATTCTTCAGTTCTCTTGACTTTGCATGTCAGCCATTCCTGATACTGATACTGGTTCGTGCACATTATGATCAAGTCCTTCCACATTATATAGCTTTGTTGAGTACCTCATGTTGGATTATGGGGATGCTTTAATGCCCTCCTTCCAGCGAATTTAATCCCATCGAATTCAGATCATTTATTCTGGGATAGGAGTCTAGAGTCATTTTGAGTGCCTTGAGACTTGCAGTCATCAGTGGCAGGTCCTCTCACCATCGATAGTTTTTGGGAATACATCAATGTCCCCTGATCGATGGATTCTTTCAAGTGATTGACCTCAACACATTTATTCACACTTGTTAGTTTTCACTCTAGTACCTTGATTCCCATTTTCATTATCGGTGGGTAATCTCGCATCTATTAACGATATACATCAATGACCGGTAATCAGATGATGGAATACTATGTTCGACCTCGGGTGTTTGTCCAGGTGAGAGTGTGGAACTCCTTTATATAATTATTGTTTCTCAGGATCCTTCTCTTACAAGGGAGTTAAGCACAAAGCATTGTGAGCAATTATTGATTGGGATGACCCCTGGTCATAACTGAGTAGCACTAGAGATATTTCCAGGATTGTGTTCATATCTAGGGGCTCTTTCGAGAGTTTCAGGCTTTGCTACCCTACCCATACGGTCAATCCCGCCTGCGAATATCTGCCTAATAATTGATTATATTGAGGTGACCTTAGTTTCCTTACCTAGGTTATTGAGGGGGTACTTCATAGAGGTTATTTTGTAGGTGTCCTGGCTAGGTAGGGGTCAGAAAACATAGTCACTATGTGCATTGAAGCTGAGTGACACTATAATTGGTTATGAACCTTTGCTTATTGAGTATGGGAGTCTCAAGCCTCTCCTAGGTGAGACATACCTACTTCATTCAAGAGCTCACATATCCTACCCTTGTTTTCTTTCGATTTGGCTTTACATTCTGTAGGTGTATGCTCTGTGCAGGCTAGTTTTCCTAGGGTTTGCGTAATTAGATCGAGTCTTTTTCATTTTTGAGTCATTGTAGATTCGAGCGTGACACTTCCCCATTCTCGTCGTTTAGTAGGAATTCTGCCTTCCACATATCCTCCTCATTTGGGTGAGAGAAATAGAAAGTCTGGGTGGACTACTTCTCACTTTGATTCACACATGATGGGAGATCATGAGGATGAGATTCCTGAGATGTCTTCTCCACCTCATGAGGTTGGGGATGCAAATTATACTCCTATATATGATCCTTCATTGGAAATACCTTCACATTCTTGTTATGATCCCTCATTCACAGGTCGCTGGTATTGGTTTCCAAGAAACAAGACTCATCATGAACCCACAAGCACTAGTCACATTCGTTATGGCATGCCTGATATCCCTGCACCCGATCCGACACATCATGTAGAGTCAGAAATTGAACCTAGCACTAAGCATGGGGGCACTCCTATTCCTTTCCATGCGGAGAGATTTGGGAGCACATTGCACCTTCCATCCCACTGGTGGAAGCTACCTCACATGTCCATCCTAGACGTAGTGTTAGTACTCATATGCGGGTACCAGAATTGAGATGAACGACCATAGGCAACACCACTTACATCCCTTCACATGTCCCTTCATCCTGCAACCCTACTCCTTCAAATGCAGTTTTTACAACCCTTCCTCCCCCTCATTCACGTGGTCCTTTGGGATGGAATATCGCTACTAGCCACATTCATACTACGACTGCTCACATGGTAGGATCTTAGAGTCAAGTACCTCTTGTTGTCTTGGGAGGTCATATTCTTGTTTTTGGATTGTCTAATGGTCCTTCGCAAGGAGTTCCCCATATCCCTAACTATGAGCTTCTCATGGGACCGCCTCAGAATACCCATGGGATGACATGCACCATCACTCGTTCTTCCTCCCTAAAGAAATTGTGTCACAGTCTGACCAGTTTTTCGTGGAAACCAAATATTTCATTCATGGGAAAGTTGGCTGGTTCAAAAATCCCATTCCAGCACTAGATGCTTTCGAAGAAGGGAACATGGTCAACATCTTTCAAACCATCAAAATCAACATCTCAACCAATCTTGAGGTTGTTGAAGAAATCATGCTAGGGGCATCTTGCTCACTGGAAGAAGTTGTTGCCTACAAAGCCCTCTTCCAAGAATTCCGTGACATCTTTTCCTAGTCCTACACTAAAATGACCGGGTTGGATCCATCCATTATGGAACACCACATCGAAACATGGCCCAATGTGACCCCCATGCGCCAAAAGCAATGACCCATCCATCCCTCCAATGATGCTGTGGTTAAAGCTAAAACAAAGAAGCTGCATACAATCGACTTCATTTACCCCATTGCGTACACCACTTGGGTTTCAAATCCTGTTCCCATGAATAAAAAATAGGGTACCATCCACATTTGCATAGACTTCTGTGATCTAAATTGGTTGTGTCCCAAAGAAAACTTCCCAACACCTTTCATCGATCATATCATCGATGCATGCACCGGACATGAGGTCTTTCCCTTCATGGACGGCTTTTCCGGATATAACCATATCCAAATCCGGAAGGAAGATCGCTACAAGAATGCATTCGTAACCCCATGGGGCACATTATTCTATCGAGTAATTCCCTTTGGTCTAAATAATGTTGGAGCCACCTTCCAACGTGCCATGACACACTATTTTCGTGATCTCATCGACATCATGTTGGTGTATCTTGACAACCTCATTGCATGGTCACAAGAGCAAGTACAACACATGGACGACTTACGACAAGCCTTCCTACGATGTCACGAGTAAAAAATCCTCTTGAACCCTTTCAAGTGTGTTTTCTATGTCCAAACAGGCTGTATCCTAGGGTTCATCATGTCACACAAAGGAATGACCATTGATCCCCTCAAATTCCAAACCACCTTCCCTTTAACATCACCTCTTTAGTGATGTGTAGTTTAGCTTGTAATATAGTTTTGTCCCTTTTTGTTTTACACATTTAAAAAAAAATGAGTCTTATATATTATTTCCTTCATTGCTCCAAATGGATCCTACCTCAGATCGGTACATTGGATTTGCTGATAGAGCAAGCAAATGGTCTCCAAACCTTGCCTTGGCTGCATGGGTCATCTACTCCCCGTAGCATGATTTGATCCATATCGATGGAATATGCATGGGTAGTGTGACCAACGACTAGGATAAATATGATGGTGTCAATGGCCTCTTAGTCACCGCTCTCCAGTTGGGAATTTGCCATCTCAATTTCTTCTTAGACTCCCAGCTGCTTGTCTCCCGGTTGAACAACTACTATCGGGTACGTGATCCCTGCCTCTTTAGAAAATTCTTGCACACTAAACAGATGGTTAGAACATTTGAATCCATCACATTCACACATGTTTCCAGAAACCTCAATAGTGTATTAGATCAAATGGCTAATGACATTCTAAATTGGCACACTCATAATCGCATATAGGAAACATACAAACACAACATCATGCATCATCATACATAAACATGCATACACATGTAAAAATGCATCACATAGGCATTTCATTCCACATCATCATAAAAAGACTCACATATAAAACCATAAAAAGTGCATCCAAGTGCATAAAAAATATATATAGATAGATAAATCGAATGTCCAAAATATGTCCAGTACAAAATGAGAAGCCACATATGCTTTCTCAGTTGAATATACATAGCAATGCAAAAAATACTAAGTGCACCAATGCACTAGGGGAAGCCCCACTAGCTGCTAGTCTGACTCAGACTCATCCTTATAATTTGAATCAGTATCATCATCATCTTCTTCCTCAGAAAACTCATCATCCTCTGTAGGAAGATCCCCTCGCATCGCCTGACAAAAGTAATCACAGGGTACGGCCATCCTCCTCATCACATACGTCCACTCCGGAGGAACACTATGAATGGCGGTGATCATCTCATTATCTAAATATTTCCATCCTTCATTGGAGATCCCCTTAGCTAGCCACTCCAAGTGCAGAAAAATAGTCATCGCCTGTGAGGGTTCCTCGTAGGGATTGCTGCCTTCGCAATAGTGACCACCTGCCTCCGATACCCAGGCGGCAGGAGAGAAACAATATCTACATACAAAAACAAAGACACCATAAATCTATACATATAATCATCAACCAACTCAACTACACTATGTATAAAGATGAATACAAAAACATCACACATACATACCAGCTGGTCCCCATGCCTGGCTGAGAGCTCGGGGCATCTCAGGGTCCCCACAATAGTCCATACCCACATAACGGTACTCCTCAATAATCACTGGGAGCTACCTCCACTGCTTAAGCAAATCCTCAGTGAAGAAATGACCCACTCTGCCATCACCCTCTCGTACCATCATCTGGCACCACCTGCGCATCTGCGGCTCCCATGGACCACCATCCAGCACTTCTCGATGCGGATGCAAAGTAGGTACTTTCTCAAAAAAGAAAGCACATAAGAAGGACCCAAAACAAAATTCTCCCCTAGATGCCCTCGCATTGTTCAACTGATGCCAAATAGCCAGAAGGTATGTATGGGCCTATCCATAGTAAGTTACCCCCATGGCATGATCTACTATCTGTAGCTTCCCTCCAGATATCTTGTGACTCCCCATGGAGCCCAAGATGTTCAACAGCATAGTAGAGATAGCCCATGTCGACACATCCTCAATGTCACATGTCAGAATGTGCGAACCACACACGTATGCAGTTGAGTAACGGTGCCTCTCACACAACTCCTCAAGTGTCTCCCCACGAGACAATACTAGCACCAAGTCAGAAACAACTCCAAACATAGGGAGTCTAGTAAAAAATTATACATCCAACAACGTAATCTCAACATGCTGTCCTTGGATCAGGAAGGCCTCCTCCCTAATATCCCAAAAGATCACCAAAGTCTGCAGCAATATATGCAAGCTCTTCATGAGGGGTATTCGCATGAAATTTAGTAACCCACAATGGGCCAATGCATCACGTACATTCCCATCATGTAATTTATCGTCTTGGAGGTCTTTGCAGTCTCTCTCATGCCAATTTTCCTTAGGCATCTTGTACACAAAAAATACAGCTGTCAGCCACAGCTTTCAGCAAAAAAATTCACCTAGGGACCAAGTCGCGCCTGTCTAGCCAAAAAGAGTGACCAGGTCACTCAAAAAATCCTCATAGGTGTGACCCAGCCACTCTTTTACCCACAAAAGGTGTGACCTAGCTTGTAGATACCCTAACAGCCTCATAGAGGACCCTTGGGTGAGCTATTGCAAAATGTAAACCATTGAAAAGGATAGATTTTGCAAGAACTCTTACCTACAAGTCATAGATCTCAAAACTACCGGTCAAAATGGAAGAAATCAACAAAATAAATTTAGGGCCCACCTCTCCAACTATGTAGTGAATAGTGACAATGACACCTCACAAAGTGGTCCCCACTCATTTATAGGACCCATTTGACCTATTTTCTTCCATTTCGCATAGCAAGACCATACGGAGTCTGTTTGGAACGCTGTTTGTGCCATTGGTTTTAGAATTTCATCCTATATATTCTAATGAGACCATTGACTCATGTTTAACAAATAATTTTTAGGACCACTTCCCAAAAGTGACCTTGATTTACGAGCCACATCATTGTGATGTAAGTGTCTCTGGACCTGTACTCGCATTACACTTGCTTACCACCACTCATGTGGGTTTCCATACCATCTCTCCGGAAGGCACATCATTTCATTTCAGTATATAGCTGCCTAATCCATCCACCGCACCTTACGTAGGTCTCCGGGTCACCACCCAGAGGGAAAATCATTTCTTTTGCATGCATTTGGCACATAACTGCCTTTGGACTTGCACTCACATCACATGTAGTCCAGTCCATCCACCACAACACACACAGCTCTCCTAATCTCTGTCCAAGATCCACCTTAATTTACATGCATCTACTGCGATCTATTCCATGCATGTATTGGTATGTTTAAGAGCCACCTGCTCCATCCATACTACATGGATGACCTTTGGACCACTGTCCACTATCCCGACATGGGGGCACCACCAGCACCTCCTCGATCGATTAACCATACTAGATTTTTTGTTAAGCTCTTTTCTGACTCCTAAAAGAATGAAAAGATTGCCAAGTGCAACTGCTTCCTTTCCCACTTGTTAAAGTATATGAAAGGGCGTTTACATCATCTCGTTTATCTCCTTTTGCGGACTATGTAGACCACCACCTGAAAAGGAATACCTTGGCACATTCAAGCCAAGACCGTTCCCCTCTGCATCCTTTTATGATTTTTCAGGCAGAGGGGCCGAACTTTATGAAAAAGCTCAACATGGGTTGTCGTTAAGCTCTTTTCCATCCTTCTCATCAAGAAAAGACTACTGAGCAAAATTGGTTTCATTCATGCTTGTAAAAGTATCTGAATGACCATCCAGTTAGTATAGGTTTAACCTTTTCCAACCTGACTGGACTACCAATGGTAAAGATGTCTCCCATCCCCAAAATGATGGGTGAGCTCTCCGGTGTATACTTTTATCCTTTTTCAGGCACAAGAGACTACCCATGAAAAAGAGCCTCCACTGGAGTCTTCTTCATGCTTTTAGAATCTCTAAAATTGAAAGCACCATTGAGCATTTACTTTCTCGGGCTCTCCCAAAATCCATGAGATCGTACCACAATGGTGTCTCTAGACACAACCCCCTAGATAACAGTTCAACAACATTCCCACTTTGGGTCGCCTTTTTTCAGAGTACTTTGCAATTTTTCTTCCTTGGATCCAATCAATAACAAAAGTGTCTACCTCCTCCAAGTATTTCCCATCTGAAGTTATATTCGTGGTATTACAACTATGATCTATTTCCCATGAGTCAGTTTCATTTGTTACCTGGTCCGCCATGCCATCATACTCTGAAGAAAGGAATTTTGAGTCCACCATGATTCCCTGCCCCTGTTCAACTCCTCCCCCCTATTTTTTAGGAATAAACACCCTTGTAACTGAGGGTCTGGGGTTACCAATGTACTCTTAAAACTTGCAGACAATCAACTTTAAAGTACAGAAAAGGAATAGGAAGAAATGTTGAACTCACCGGATTAACGACTGTTGATCCAAGCTTTCTCTTCTCCTGCTCTGCTCCTCTCCAAAGCTTTCAGGGATGCACCTCCTTCACCTGTAAAGAGTAAATCCTCCAAGTAGAATCTTATACATGTATGTATGACAAGTTAGAAAAACAATATATAGAGTGCTTAATCATAAATATTCATTAAACCATGATACATGAAAGAGACTCAACACAAAGTTGGAAGAAGGATTCTCTTTATTAACAATAGTGAATGAGGTAAGTGTACAACCCAACGCTTGAAACAATGACTCCTATGTAACCAAAGAATTCTGAGCTCTGCTGCTCCAAAGACTTCTGAAGATAGACCACCAGCATAAATTTTCTCTCCAAGTATGATTAATTAATGCCCTCCCCAAGGCCTCTATTTATACTTAGGGAAATAGAGCAGTTTCGAAGGTTGAGGAGGTTGAGACAGTTAAGATAGTTAATGTTTAGGGCTTAAAAAATATCCATTAATCATGTTTTATTATTTTTAATGTCAAATGGATGTATATGCAAGTATTGACACTAGTAACCCACACATGACATGCGAGTTGCTATAAGGGAAACCCGTGTACAGATCTGTATGCGGGTTGCAATGACAATACTCATGTACAGTAAGCAGGATGCTATGGAGATAGTCACGTACATATGTGAGTTTCTGTGGAGATAGTCACATAGGGAAATCAACATATAACAAGGGAAAAATGGCAAGCTAGGTGGATAGTAAATGCATCTCATGTCATGCCCATCTATAGTGTTAAGGAAACCTTCAATCCATAAGTGTCCTTTTGTGTGCCAACAAATGAAGTGTCGACACTCGGATGGAGAAGTGCCATTTGGGTTGATAACAGATGCCCCCTAATGTGTGAGGTCAGAGGGAAGCGATTTCCAAAATACATTATAATATTAATCATTGGAGAACTCATAAATCCAATGGAGCAAAGGTAGTACCTGAAAAAAATACATAATAATGTCATATACAAAGTCATATCCGAGGATGCTATGTTCAATATATTGGAACTCTAGATCCTTTGGAAATGTTTGAGTACATCATATAGTATGGGTACAATACCGTGTATATTACAAAGGTGGATCGAAGCCACAATATGCAATAATGATGAGTCTTCAAAGATCTGGAAGCTGTTTACATAGGTAGAACATAATCTTGCGCAACTTTAGTCCATAGATAAGGAACTAAGGTCTTCATAAACAATCCCAAAGAGCCAGTACAATCCAATCCATGTGAATAGATGTAGTTTGAAGTCGAACATGGAGTGGATTCAATAGATTGTCAATTAATAGGTGATAATTGACAACTAAAGCAAAGGAATTCAACAATGATAAAAGTGAATCCTGAGGTACGATAGTCAAAAATCTAGGTCTTCGTCATCAGGAAGTGATGATATGGAACCATACTATGATAAGGAAGGCAATAGATCCTCCAACAGATCACAAGAGTCACTAGGAACTGGGTAAAGGAAGGAAGAAACAAGTGATAACATATACAACAATGATGGGATCAGGATATAGATCAGAAATTGGGTTAAATCCTTGAACAGTGAGCACAACACAGAGATGACCCAAGGCAGCTTATAACTTTATAGATAGAACAACTAGAATTATCTGTGATGTAGGAGACATGATCAAATTCCCCAGGTAGAACGGACAAGAGGAGGAGTAATAAACTCGAAGTAATAGCTGAAATGAAAGTGGACACTGAGACATGGGTATCAGAAAAGGTAGAGAGTGATATGTTCAAGGATGACATGCTGCCACTAACTGAAAACAAGAGAAAACTTCTTCCTTACCTTCCCTGTTAAATTTTAACGAGTCCAGAAAATTCAACTCGAGTCTCTCTTCATTTTTTAACAAGCTTGAAGAGGAGAGAATATTGCTTGATAGTGTCACTGATTCATGGATTTAATGAGTCCAAACTAGTACATGCTTAGTCAGTGTTTTCACATTTAGAGAGTCTGAAAACTCTAAAGAAGACTATAGGGGGGTCCTTTTTCGTCCAATATAGTCTCCTGAGGCAGGAAAAGTATAAAAAATATTATTCTTACACATTGATATAGGAACAAAGCATCAATCTCATCAAAGAATAATCAATAAATAACTCACGAAATGGTGTTAATCGAAATTGGAATTGGTTTCCTCTCTGTATATTTAATAAACAATGAATGGTTACAATAACAATGTCAAGCAATAAATTGAATCCATGATGGATTTGAATACCTAAGGAGGCAATTTGAAATCAATGAGTGAGTCTAGCTTAACTAACTCTAAACCATTGGTTCACACTCAGTTAACCACTTGACCAAAACCCTAATTGACTCACCAAAACCTAGCTGAAGTCGAAGTGCAATAAATGACTAAAGCTAAACTGAAGGAGATCAAACACATGTCATAGCAAGCCAACCATCAAGTGCTAGTGCTCCATGACTTCAATGAACCCTGATGAGGTTAACTGAAGCTGAACTGGTCATCAGAAGATGGTGGATGTGCCCCTGTTGACTCCAGATCATTAAATAATAATAAATAATCATTAAATAATATATTTAATGAGAGGAGGTTCCTTAACTGACTGGTTGAACTGATTGTAACCACTAGTTAGCAATTAGGTGCATTAATATCACTCAGATCACCCCCGGAGTGCTCCATTTCGCCTCCTTGACTATAGGTAGGCATGGGTGTGACTAGATGATGGCAATTAATGGTCCACTGATGTCAATTAATGTCAATTATACTTAGGATAGTGGTTTAACTAGGAAAATTTGACCAAAAAGAGTGTGTATGGTGGTAAATGTCTCCAACACCCTCCCTCAAGCTATACTCAGGAAGAGTTAGAAAGCATAGATGCATAAAAATTCTAGGGACCCGGCAACTAAGGCCATAGGCCACCCTGTAGAATGTTGAAATTGAAAACAGTGGTCAAAACAAACTAAGTGAGGAAAATAGGGAAAACCTAGTGGGAAAACCCCCCCTCAAGATGAACACTAAAAGTAGTCTAAATCACCCTAATGAACTCACCCCCAACAGTGAATGGAGGTAAGTGAACTTATTTTCTGAAAATCTCTTGGTGAAGATGTCTGCAATTTGCTGATCAGTCGGGAAGTATTGCAGAATGATGGTCTTGTCATGCACTAGCTCCCTGATGTAGTGCATGTGAATATCTACATGCTTGGTCCTCTACCTGGTAACTGGATCCATGGATATATTAATAGCACTCTATTTGTCACAAAAGAGGACAGTGGACAAAGTACTACCAATATCAAACTCTGAAAGAATGCCTTGCAACCAAATTGCTTGAATGCAAGCATTCACCGCTCTTCGATACTCGGCCTCTGCTGAAGATAGTTCTATGGCAGCCTACTTTTCACTTGACCAGAAAATGGGGCCACCACAAAACATGAATACATATTTGGAAGTTGACTTCTGATCAATAGAATCACCCACCCAATCAGAATTTGTGTATCCAACCAGCTATAGCTCGGAGTCTGCAACATAGTGAATGTCGTAGGTCCTGGTTCCCTGAATATACTAGAGGATCCTCTTGGCTTCCTTCCAATGAATATCATGAGGCTGATGCATGTATCTTGATACAACATTCATGGCATAACAAATATCAGGCCTAGAATGTGTCAAGTACAACAAGCTACCAATTAGCTGTCGATAGATAGTGCAGTCCATGGGAGGTGTGTGTTTTCCTTCTTCAAGGCTGATCCCTGAAAGGAAAGGGAATGGTGTAGGCCTACATTCAGCCATGTTAAACTTGAATAACAGGTTTTAATTGTACTTGGACTGAGTGACCATAATCCCATCAGAATTTTGCTCGATTTCGATCCCCAAAAATTGTTTTAGAAGCCCCAAATCACTCATTTCAAAGGCATTGTGGAGAGTAGTTTTGATGGATGAAATGGAGGAAACTGTGCTACCTATGATCAGTAAGTCATCAAAATATAAAACAATGATAATTATTTGACCATAATGCTTCTGTAAATACACATTTGGATCTGATCTACATCTCTGAAAGTTTTGCGAGAGAATAAATGCATCCATCTTGGAATACCACTCTCTTGGGGCCTCTTTTAACCCGTATAGTGACTTCTTTAGCTTGCAAAAAAAATATGGATCAGTGATGTAGCCCTCATTCTACTTAATGTATATCTACTCATGAATATCTCCATGCATAAAGGATGACTTAACATCCATGTGACACACCTCCCAGTGCTTGGATGCTGAAATTGCCAAAACAAGGCGGATGGAGTCCATTTTTGCAACCAGTGCAAAGGTCTCATGGTAGTCCACTCCTTGGACCCGAGAAATTTTTTTTTATACAAGAATTGACTTATATTTACATCTTATTCCATCAGCATAAACATTTTTCTTAAACACCCACTTTCATTGAACCAATTTCCTTCCCAGAGGAAGAGAAACTAGCTCCCAAGTAGTGTTTTTCTAAAGAGAATTCATCTCTTCATCCATGGAAACTTGCCATATCAGATCATTCTGAGAATGGTAGTAGGATTTTGGATCTGAAATAATCATCAAATAGAAATTTTTGGACAGAAAATTATCAGAACAAGAGAGTGCAATACCTGCTCTTTGGAAATCAGACCGAGTTCTCCTTGGATCATCCGGATTTCCAATGTTTTCTCCAGCGGAGGAGAGTGTGTGTTGGGTCCATGTAGGAAGATGATTTTGAACTTCAGGTTCTGATTCATAATCTAATTATTGCTGCACACTTATATCCAAAATCATAGGATCCAAATCAGGGTCATCACCCCCAATTTCATCATCCAAATATTCAGTAGAATAGGAAGAAAATTCAGCAGTTTTCTCCTTCACTAGTTCCACCTCCTGAAGAGGCTCATCGAACTTGAAACATATCTCGATGATGATATATTTGGTATTGATATCCAGCAGCTTGAATCCTTTATATTCATCAAGATACCAAATAAACAGACATTCTATGCTTTGCGGTTGCAAATCCCTTCTTTTATTAAGCGGAATCTGGGCCCATGCAGTGGACCCAAACACCCGTAGGTTCGACACATCCGGATTGTGTCCAAAGTATGCTTCAAAAGGAGTATTTTATTTCACATATGAGTGTGGCACTCTATTATGAATTTATGCTTCATCATGCATGGCTTCAGTCCACAAATTTGCAGCAAGCTTCTTGAATCCAACATACAGGTGGTCATCTCCTTGAGAGACCGGTTCTTCCTTTCCACTACTCCGTTCTACTGGGGAGTGTAGGGAATTGAATTATAGACCTGAATACCAATTTGAGAGAATATGTACAGAAAATAATTAGTGACATGCTCCCCTCCATTATCATATCTCAATATCTTGATCTTAAGCCCAGAGGCATTTTCGATAAAGGCCTTCAATTCAGAAAATGTTTCACATACTTCTGATTTCTTTTTGAGAAAGAAAACCCATGTATACCTTCAAAAATCATCAATAAAAGTAAGGAGGTACATTGATCCATTCATGGATGTGACAGGCATCAGACCACTAATATCAGAATGTATCAACCCCAATATGCTTGTAGCCCAGTTTGCCTTCCCTCGATCGAACTTGTGCTCAGGGTGTTTTCCAATCACACAACCCTTGCGAATTCCTGTGGTTTCCTTGATGATCGGGAGGCATTCAACCATGGATTATTTCTATAATTGATACAAATATTTGAAATTAATATGGCCAAACCTCTCATTCCATATCCTACTAACCTCATTTCCATGAGTTAGCAGAGCGGTGGGCTTTGCATCCGCAACAAAGTGAGAGAACTCATAGGATTTTGCATGATGATTTGCAAGGCCTTTTGCAATGAGTTTCTCGGATGCAATTTCTGTTAGCTCAACATCATTTGGGATGAAAGAGACTCTCTTAGGCATTCTTGTATGTGTCATCTGATAGACACTATGGATATTTTTTGCTAGAGACGGTACATACAAAACATTAGAGAAAAAACCATTTTCTAGATCTACAGTACCTTGTCCTTAGGAAATGATGGTGGAGTCATCTCCCATGTGGATGGGGATGGATTTTCCAGTCTCCAAGGATGAAAAGGAGTATTTTTCATCCATCATGTGATTTGAAGTTCCAGAATCAATCAACAGTGCTTTGGACTTCCAAGTGCTTTCCATGAGGGCATGACCTTTCTCATGCTGTGGTTCCCGATCTTGGTGATCTCTCCTCCGAAAGCTCTCCAGAATATTGATGTGATTCCTATCAAGGAGAGAGGTTGCTTCATCAATATTTTTATTCATGCAGGCATGTTCAAGGTGAAAACCCTTCCTGCAATAAGAACACTTGACTTTTTCTTTCCCATTGTGCCCTTTTCCTTTATTCTTCCTTGAGCTGAAAGATTCATCATGCTACTGGTTTTCAACTCTAGGCTTGGGAGCATCAAATTTAGTTTTCTAATTTTTCTGCTGCTTTCCTTTACCCTTCATATCTTTGGGCCCCGAGACATGGAGGGCTTGATCACAAGAATATCGGATGATCCCCATCTGGAAAAGCTTGTCATGTTCATTAGTTAGGGACTCAATGAAGGCATTGAGTGTAGGCATCTTCCATCTGGGGGTTGTGAGCTTCCCCGCACGGAATGTAGAAACCAAAACTGAATAATCAGCCCCAAGTTTGGAGAGAATAGAAAGGATGAGCTGATCATCCTCCTTCTCCACATTGCATTGCTTCAAGAGTAAAAAATTATGCTTGAGATTTGTAAAGAAATCATTTAGAGTCTCGAAATTGGAAGGTTGGAGAGACCTGAGTTCATTTTTGAGCTGGTAAACCCACAAGTCATCATGCTTTCTGTATAGAGATTCTAATTTTTCCCATATTTCTTTCGATGTCTTCAAATTTGTAAGATGGAAGAGAAGGTCTTGGGAAATAGAGAGGCACAAGAAACTGAAGGCTTCATCCTTCTTGTTCAAGAATCTTGATTTTTCTATGGCGGATCTAGGATCAACCTTAGTGTCCATGGTGACTCTAAAAATTCCTTTGGAGTGCAACTAAATATCCATATAAATTTTCCATGAGTGGAAATTGTATGGAGTCAATAGATCTACTGAGGAGGCCATCTGGATGTGCTGTAGCGAATGCTTCACATGTAGAAACCTGAAAATCAAAATAGAAAGGGAAAAATAAGGTCGGACAACTTGCACATTCTAGGATTTCATCACACCCAGCATAGTCAATCAGGAAAGCTTGATCAACACGTTCTTTACTTGGGATATTGAGTGGTAAGCCTTGGCTTCTGGTGCAGTGCTGGAATTTTGAGCTATTGCTCACTTTTCATGGAGAAATCTGTCAAAAATATTGTTTTTGAGAGATAGATCTCCGTTCCACCGTATGTTATGATACCATATTATTCTTGCACATTGATCTAGGAACAAAGAATCAATCTCATTAAAGAATAATCAACAAATAACTCATGAAATGATGTTAATCGGAACCGGAATTGGTTTCCTCTCTGTATATTTAATAATCAATGAATGGTTACAATAAAAATGTCAAGCAATAACTTGAATCCATGAGGGATTCGAATACCTAAGGAGGCAATTCGAAATCAATGAGTGAGTCTAGCTTAATTGACTCTAAACCATTGGTTCACACTCAGTTAACCACTTGACCAAAACCATAATTGACTCACCAAACCCTAACTGAAGTCGAAGTGCAATAAATGACTGAATCTCAACTGAAGGAGATCAAACACATGTCATAGCAAGCCAACCATAAAGTGCTAGTGATCCATGACTTCATTGAACCCTGATGAGGTTAACTGAAGCTGAACTAATCATCAGAAGTTGGTGGAGGTGCCCGTGTTGACTCCAGATCATTAAATAATAATAAATAATCATTAAATAATATATTTAACGAGAGGAGGCACCTTAACTGACTGGTTGAACTGATTGTAACCACCGGTTAGCAATTAGGTGCATTAATATCACTTAGTTCACCCCTGAAGTGCTCCAGTTAGCCTCCTTGACTGTAGGAGAAGGCTAAGTTAGCCTCCTTGACTGTAGGTAGGTGTGGGTGTGACCGGATGATGGAAATTAATGCTCCACAGATGTCAATTAATGTCAATTATACTGAGGATAGTGGTTTAACTAGGCCAATGTGACCAAAAAGAGTGTGTATGGTGGTAAATGTCTCCAACAAAACATACCACAGAAGAAATCTCTTAACTTCTGTAGAAGAAAAGGTGAACCTTTTTCATACTTAGTCAGGGAGGTCTAAAAAAGGTTAAATTACCACCTACCCAACTCTCCTTCGAGAGCAGCATATAACTTGAGTTTTACGAGTGTGAAGGAAAGCAAGATCACTCGGAAAGATCCATTTGAGTACGAGAAATGGGGCTTACAACAATAAACTCGATGCTTTGTTCTTTAGAGTTTAACGAGCATGACAAATACATAAAGTACACTCGAAATCTTTTTCATGTTTAGGTCCAGAGCACAAAAAAGAGAAAACTAAGCTCATACCAGGAGTTCATTTTTCATAAATTTAGTCTCTCAGGTCCAGAAAAGTGATAAACCTATGCCTGAGAATACTCTTCTCAATTCCGTAGAAAAGAGAGTGATCCTTTCTCGTGCTATTCCACATGGTCCAAGAAAGAGATAACCTACCACCAATGTGGATGCCCATTCACATATTCTTAACAATATTGAACGGACAATTTAACTCGCCATTCAAGTCTATTTTAAGGAGTCAAACTTGGGCCTAAAGAAACTCCATAAGGACGAGAAGTCCTATAAAGGTATAGCTTGTAAAAAGAGACCAAAATGCGGCTCCATTTGGCATGAAAAATAGCTAAAGGGATTTTATTGTACCTAAGATAGCTGCAGCATGAGTATCGAAAGACAACATAGGTTCTAAATGAGGATACTCATGAGAGGAAAGCCCTATCCATAGAAGAACGATGGTAAAGACAAGGAGCTAATGGTTAGGAATACCATAGCCCCTGGTTAAAATGTTGATTACTAACTTTAAGATGGAATAAGTATAGATGCAAAATGCATGTGGAAAGACATAAAACCATCCTATATGAGCAAAAAAAAATTTTGAATGATGAAAAACTTGTTACAAGGCAAAAAGGGATGGTATTAGTTTGAAAATTTGTGAACTATTGGAAAAAAACCCACTTAAGAAATATAATTTCTATAAATACTTCAAAAACATAAATAAAACTCACCATTTTGAATTTTATCCATAAAAAGCAATTTTTCACCTCTACCTTCATTCGATTGGTGTGGACAACTCAGTGGACAAAATCCAATTCCACAAGTGTTAGGTAAGGCTACACCCCTATCTCTTCAATTTGATCCTAGGAAATTTCAAATTAGAGTCCCAATTTTATATTTTTGAGTGCCCTAAAGAAAGGAACATTGTGTATGCAGGTTCTCTATAGTGAAACTCGTGTACACACGTTCTCTACACGGGTTGTCTAAAAGACAGTCGCGTATAGTACACAACATGCCTAACTAGACAGTCGTGTACGCTGCGTGAAGGGGAAATGAAATATGTTGGGTCAAAATTATGAATTTTTATATGAAACTAAAGGTTGGAAATGGTTGTTTTGCTAGGTTTGAAGATGGTGCTTGAGTGGAGGGAGCGTGTGCATGAGGATATGGATCAAGAAGCACTCCAGGATTCCCCCACTATGAATGTTTTATGTTCAAGTGGGTTGTTGAAATTCTTTTGTATATCACCTATGCATGCCAATGTCCGCCTACTAGAGTTCATGATAAATTACTAGGATCATGATTTGGGCATGTTTGACCTTCAAGGTGAGTCCTTGGAGATTACTTCCAAGGATATATACTTCATTGCCGGTCTGTCACGACTAGGAGCTCCATTCAACTTGGAGGGCACCAGTAGAGGTGGTGATCCTCTAAGTGTCCAAAACTACATTGATATATACTACATACCAAGTACCCAAAAGAGGGGGAGTTGCATCCCTATTGCACATATACGTGATCTTCCTCTATAGGTACTAACAAGTACCATAGAGAGGGTTGCGGGATCATCTTCTCTTCATCTCGCTACACGGAACCAAATGAGATAGGAAGTGGATTGCATGCAGGGGGCCTTATATCATTGGTGTTCAGGAGTTGTCCCAATTTTGAGAAAGAAACTCTCTCACTGCAAGAGAGGAAGGAGGAAGAACTTTGGATATTTTAGCATACTAGTTTCCTTCTTCTTATTCAAGAGTGTCGGGATTGAGCCCTACAATACCGCTACCAGTTCGATCCCCTCGCTAGCCTAGGCTGAGCATATGGGGAGATATCTTCCTCCGCCAGGGAGGAGGTGGCTCAGTATAGAGTGTATATGATGATGACTTCTACTTTTGGTGGGAGCAGCAGTTACCAGCACTGGAGCAGTTTCCATATGTTGGGATGGATTTCCATGGTGATCCAAACCTTGTCCTCCCTCCAGGAGGAGCATGGGGAGAGCTAGGTAATTTTTAATTTTCAAGTTTTTAAAATTTTTATGAATTTTAAAATATAGAGATATATACATATGTATAAGAGTTCTAATTCTATAAACATGTCAAAATGCAGATATTGGAC
The DNA here is from genome assembly GCA_001517045.1 of Pseudotsuga menziesii. Classification (NCBI taxonomy): domain Eukaryota; kingdom Viridiplantae; phylum Streptophyta; class Pinopsida; order Pinales; family Pinaceae; genus Pseudotsuga; species Pseudotsuga menziesii. The sequence continues at coordinate 87,004 of LPNX010727291.1, forward strand.
CGGTCCTCCCTGAAGGGCATCCACGCATGTATGTGTGTCATGTCTTAGGTGAAGACCAGGGGTTTATTATGGTTCTTCAGGGGAATTTGGCCAGGCTTACCCAGAGAGTACCCACCTTGCAGATTGAGCACATCCCAGCCATCATGCAGGAGTTTGTGGTTGGAGTTCCACCTATCTGGATATGCCTTTTGAGGTGGGTAGCCAGATTTGTTTTAGTATACATAGATGCTTTTGAGGATGCTAAAGCCAAGGAGGCTGAAGAAGCCAGAGTAAAAAAAGACCGAGAGGACCAGGGTGGCCCAAGTGACCAAGGTGGTCTAGCTTAGATCTAGGGCATTTGATGGACTATGATCCATATTTTGTATATTTTTTGTATATTATACAGTTATGACTGGATCTGATGATCAAAGACTTGACCTATCTATAGACAGATATTCACACACACACACACACACACACATGTTGTCGGTTTATTTACAAATGTTTTTTATGTGCATGCTGTATATTTTATGAAATATGTGTTAAATTCCAATCCAAAATGTTATTAGCATATGCATCAGTCAATGAATTCTGATTTCTTGGAATGTGATTGAATATAATAAATTTAAAATTTCTTAACAATAACCTAACTTGCATGAACTAACATAATAGAATAGGGTTCCACACCTGATAAGCTCGATTGAGCTGGGAAACCACCTGTTGAGAGTCCAGTCAGACTTCCAGCTAGGTGATACCATGTGACAAAGCATCCCATAGAAGCTCAATTACAGCCCTATACTCCGTGACATTATTAGAAGCAGGACCTAAGCAAGCTCCTCCTGAGGCAACTAACTGTCCAGAGGGAGAATAAATGACCCATGTTGCTGAAGCAAGATTACAAGTGGGGCGACTAGCGCCACCAGCGAAACCTACGTACCTCTCGGAAGACATTTGAAACAACTAGCAGACATATATAAAAAACATAAACTGACAAACTAGTGTACATAAAAATACATATAATAAAATACAAGAAAAAGCGCTAAGCCTAAGCATAGTACTTTTTCAAGTAGAGCCCATTTCTAGGCTCAGGCAACTTATTCCCATCAAAATCTATTAACTCATATGCACCCTTCTTTAAAACCTTCAACATGACATAAGGTCCTAACCACATGGCCTTGAATTTTCCTACCCCCGGGGTTCTTTGTCTTGGTCCCAAAGCAAAACAAGTTCCCCCTCAGAGAAAATCCGAGGCTTGACTGACTTATCATACTGGATTTTGACCCTATTCTTGTGAGCTTGATTTGCTTTCAGCGCATCTCTATGCTGCTCATCAAGGTGTTCTAAGTGTACTAGACGTTCTTCAATCTCGGTCATATCAGGTAACACATGAATAGCTATTTTTAAGGATGGGATTTCACATTCAATGAAGGTAACGAATTCCACTCCATGAACAAGTTGGAAGGGGGAGAAACCCGTAGTAGTTTTTACATTACTTTGGTATGCCCAAAGAGTAGGGTATAACATGATATGCCAGTGATAACGGGCCGCGTCAATAGTACGTTTCAGGTTAGTCTTCAAAGTCTTATTAACATCCTCAACCTGACCATTTGCTTGAGGATAGTATGAATATGAATGTTCTTGTATGAATCCAAGCATAGCAGTCAGTTCCTTCATCATGCTATTTTGAAAATGACTCCCATGGTCAGTGACAATCACCTTGGGTACACAAAACCATGCTATAATCTGATTGAACACGAAGAAAGCTGTTGTTTTTCCATCGGCTTTAAAGGTGGGCATTGCCTCTGCCCATTTCGTAAAATAGTCCACAGTGACAATGATATATTTGTGCCCCCTAGCCGAGGCTGGGTTTCACGTCACGTAATCAATCCCCTACTTCATGAAGGGGCCCACCAAGACAACGGAAAATAACAGATATGGATGTGAACACATCTTCCTGATGTAAAGCTAACAAGGATGACAACGCTTCACTGCTTCCACACAATCTTTGAAGATTGTGGGCTAGAAATAACTGACATGTAATATCTTTTGGGTCGTTTCTAACCCATATAAATGACCCCCACATGCTCAACTATGGGAATCATTTAGGACAATATCCGCTTCCTCATGGGTAAGAATATACCCCCCTTCGATATAATGTATCTCCTATGATGAGGTAGTTCTTAGCATGAAGGCATAATTTACGTCGTTCCTCCCTTGAGGAAGCCGCAGGATACTTCAAATTCTTGAGATAGGTAAGTATATATCCATACCAGGGGTCAGAGGTGGATATCAAGAAGATATGCTCATTTGGGAATGAGTCTTCTTCATTGACTACATCTTCTTCCGTTGGAAATTCTACTATAAGCTCAGCAAAAACTAAGGATTTTTTAGACTTAGCAGACTGGAAATCCAAGTCAAAATATTGGAGAATGACTATCCATTTGTTAAATTTGCCTCCCATAATGCACTGGGACAAAACATACTGAAAAGGATTAACATTCTCCACTACTATTGTTGTCCTCAGTAAAATGTAGTGACGTAACCTCTGAACAGCATAGACAGCTGCTAAGGCCAATTTCTCGATGTGGGAGTACTTGAGTTTAGGTCTGACTAAAGCATGGCTTAGATAGTAAATGACATGCTCCTGGAGCTTATCATCTTCCTGGACCAGGAATACCCCAATGGTTGACTCGGACATGGCCAGATACAATATAAAATCCCTAGAGTAATCTGGCAGATGCAGTAAAGGTGCCGACAACAAAGCTTTTTTCAATTCCTCGAAAGTGAGTTGTGCAGTTTCATCCCATACAAATGGGGTGTCCTATTTTAGCAGGCACATTAAACCCTTGGTAATCTTGGCATAGTTTACAATGAAACGTCGGATAAAATTGGAATTTCCCTACAGGCTCTGAAGTTGCCTAATAGAACAAGGAGGAGGTATATTTACAATGGCCTTTACTTTTAATGGATCCACCTGAATGCCTTTATAAGAGACAATGAACCCAAGCAATCTCCCTGAATCGAAACATAACACGCACTTGTGGGGATTCAAGTGGATATTATAGTATCTACATTGTTCAAAGATTAGATGCAAGTGATCTGGTTGATCGATTCTTTTACAAGAATGTGCAGGAATATCATCAAGGTAAGGTTTGACAATGGCTTTGATATCATGGAAGGCAAAGTTCATTTCCCGCTGAAAGGTTGCCCCAGCTTTTTTAAATCCGAAGGGAATTTTTTTGTACACGAAGGTACCCCAAGGAAAAATGAAAGCAGTTTTATGTTGGTCTTCTGGTTTTATTTGAATTTGATTGTATCTGGAGAAACCATCCACAAACAAGAACACTTCACTTCCCTCACAAGCATCTATAATCTGGTCTATAAATGGCATGGGGTAGTTTTCCTTATGATAGGATTTATCAAATATTTGAAGTCAATACAGACAAGTATGGTCCCTTGCTTCTTATCAACAGGAACTGGGTTAGACACCCATTCTATCAGAGCTATGGGATAAATGAAAACATCTTTCAATAGTTTTTCAACTTCATCCTTCATAGCTGTCGCTTTATGTGGGTTAATAGGTCTTAACTTTTGCCAAAAAAAATTTAGCGTCAGGGTATGTTTGGATCTCATGCTCAACTATCGATGGATCAAGTCCTAGCATCTCCTCATATGACCAGGCAAAGACATCACATAATTCCTTGAACAAGGCCGTATGGATTGCAATCTCCTTAGAAGAGCAGTTTGCACCTATATGTATATTTTCCATGACATATGGATTCACAAAGATGTTGATAGGGATAGTAGTAGAAATATTTGCCATATTCCCCTCAGCAAACATTCCTTCCCTTGGTAAGGGATTGATGGGTGTATCAACATCATCTGACAGTCTCATATTAAACTCTTGATTTTCTATCCTGCTTAGCTCTGGAAGAAAATAGGACCAATGGTGAATATCTTCATAGATCTTACCACGTCCACACATGGTTTCTAGAATGGCTTCATCAGAATGTGAAACCATATCTAAAAATTTCGTAGAGTGCAAAGAGTTTTTCGCCCAATTAGGCAAATAGACTTCTTCCAGGTTGTCAGAGACTGTGAGAGGGTGTGGAATGGAATCAACACTGGTTTAAGTGATATCTTGGTAAGCTACTTCCACTACTAATAAGGGCACTTTCAGTTCATGGGGGGAAGGGAGAACCCGAGGATTAGTCCTATCAACAACCGTGGCTATGGACTTCCCCACACTAGTAGAACCTATATAGTTAATCGGGGCTGGAAGATCAAATGTGCCCATCAATGATGCATACATTCCATCCCCCAAGATCTGTGCAGCAGGTTTGACCTGATTAACCAATGGCACAATGGACTCATTAGACTCCATGCAGCCTTTTTGAGTAAAATCGAGTTGGTCAATAGTAACCAACTTCCCTTCATGTGGAAATACTACCACCCGAAAGATGGCTGACGCAATAATGGACATGGCATAAGTCCACCTTCTTTCCAAAAGCAAATTATAGTCCAAAGGTGCATTAATCACTTCCACCTCAATAGACACCACTTTCCCTACCAGCTTAATTTCAAAATCCGGTAGGATACCATGCGAATGGAATGACCTTCCATCGAAAGCAGTAAGAAGAGTGTTTGATAAGACCAGCTCTAGGGATCTGAGAGCTTTCCAACATGAGAAGGAGATAACACATGTAGAAGCACCCTCATCAACAACTACCCTTCCAATGGTCTTTCCACCATTGATAACATCTATTGATAAGGCTACATGGTAAGGTAGGTGAATTTTAACATCATACAAGTGAAATTTTTCAATGAGACTCGACGAGTCCATGCTGCTAAGAGTGCATCCTGCTTGGCGGGACAACTCTATAACACCTCTAAAGATGACATTGCAAACGGGGTTTGGGCTAAGTCTTCAACCACGGAGTAGTTTGAAGAATCACTAGCATTAGGGTTATGCAAGGTATTTTTAAAGACACATTTTGGTATCTTAGGCATAGCTTCAGCAAGCTTCTTGATTGTGAGAGGGTTAGAAGTTTCACCTATAGACTTACCCTTCTTAGAAGTCTCTTTATCATATTTTTTATTCCTAGTATGTAGTAAAGTCAAAGATCGAACCATGTTGATATAGTTAGGGTCAAGGGCACCTAGAGTGCCCCCTGCTGCATTAGAAGCTAAAGCAGAGTTCTGCCCTTGGGGAAAAGGATCCTTCAGGACAGCCGGCTGTTGAGCTTTTAGCAGCTTCTGGGCTTGTTCCATAAGGGGAAAAAGGTGAATGAGGTGATCCTTGTGGCACAACTTACACAGGAATTTAACCTTTTTCTTTTATTTCTTACGCCCATCAGCATTGTTCGCGGGTTTTTGCTTGTTTTGATTTCCCTCCCCTTTCTTTCCTCTCTTCTTCTTCCCATTGGGCTGCTGATTTCCCTTCTGAGAGGTCTGTGCAAAAACATTTGCACTTTGGGGTGAGGGGGAAGCCATTTCTACCTCAACCATAGAATGTTTGATAGACAATTGATGAATTTTTTTGGCCAAAGACTCTATAGTGGGAGAGTTTACGGACCCAACCACACCATCGGCATGGGGTCTAGGCCTAGGTTTCTCTGCATTATCGGCAGGCCTCGGTGCCTCAGGGATAATCTCATACAAGATCCCAGATTGTGAATAAATCAAATCCAATTGCTGGGCCCTGAGAATGGCTTCTTCTTCATTCGTCACTCCTAAAGTGGATACATCCTTAGATATGTAAGGCAACAGGGATTTAAGGAACCACTCTAGTAAGAACTCAAGAGGAATAGTGGCTTTAATAAGGCTCTTTCACCTTCACCACTCTTGGATATGATCTGAGATGTGGGTAGCCTTGTTCTTCCTGAAGGTAGTGTTGGCCTGATTTCTTGACCTTGGACAACAAGGAGATTATTCCCACATAATCAGCTTAAAGCAGCTTTCGGTGTGTTTGGAATAGCAAAATATCGCAGGTTATGGTCCTGCTACCAACTGAATTTTTCTCTTAAGGAGAAATTAAAATTCAGTAAAAATATATCCTAATGTTATTTCTGTCTAAATAAACCCTAAGTTATCCTACAATTGCTTTCTTAAGGAAAGTCTTCGATTTTTGAAGATTTTTTATATTTGATTTTCTAAATATAAAATACTATTAAAATTATTCTAACATTACACAAATTCTATTTAACAATTGTTAAATGTAAACTATACTAGGATAATAATAACTGAATTATCTTAACTATCCTATCTATCCTATCTCAGTTGAGAGCGATTTTGAATATTATATTAATTATTAATTAATATAATGATGAATAGAAAGATAAGAGGTAAGATCTAAACCAAAATATTTAAACCATACACACTAAATCATTCTGCTATAAAATAACTTATCATAGAAACTGAAATAAACAATTACTTCAAATTTTCTGTAATGTCTAATTAATTAACAACTAATAACCAACATTATATATTTGAATAAGAGATAATGTTCAGCATGAAATCACTGCAAAAACACAAATGATATCTAACAGACATAAATATATATCATTATATCTTGAATTTTCAATAGAAACACTGATCAATTCAGTTACAACGGCATACTTATTCAAAAAAAATATTGTGTTGACAAAGTGTAATACTGATAATAAACACAAGCATAACCAAGTATACTACATTAAGGTTAAAGATAGAAGATTATATACTGAAATATAAAGAGTATCGAAAATAATACCAATCACGATATCAACTTGGAGATTTCTAGTCACATCCCATTTCCAAAGATAAAACTTCATCCAGGAACAAAACTAGTATCAAAATAGTATTTTGAGTATTTTTGCTTTAGTCACTCCATCCTCTATCTCATAAAAATTACAAGCTTATATAATACTACTAGTCTTTCGATTCAGTTTTCCCATAAATGCTATATGCAATACTATAGGAGTCCTATCACTATCAAAGAGTATCGAATCTCTTTTCATCAGACACTTGTCACTTAGAAGATAACAATAAAAACAACTAGCTTGAAACATTTGCCGGTTTAAAGGAATTGGCAAATTCGTGGCTGTGTCGAAATTCCAGTATTCAATACACATCCACGTCTTCCAACTGAAATCTAGAATATTAGAAACGCCCTGAAACTGTAGAAGATAGCGATGACATACCCACCTATTTTAAACAAACAAAAACATCTTATTAAAAACCAAATTTAATCATAAATAACAAAAGAAACTATAATTTATATGCGTGCCTGTAAAATCTGTGATTTTACAAGCATGCACAAAAATGATTTTATTACCTGTTGATAGAGAGATAAACCATATAACTGAAAATGGAAATAATCATCAGGTTCTATTTTGTAAATCAACCACTCTTCTGGCTTCGGCTAGTTTGGCTTTAAGCCTGATGATCACTAGCTTTTGCTTTTCTATTTGTTTAAGCAAATGTTGATTTGTACCTATCATTGATTTTTTTGCCTTCTTATATTGGTTCTTTTTTATGTTCATTTCCTTCCACCTGTTAATCTAGTTTAACAACTCTTCCCTGAACGTCTTATTTTCCACCTCCTTTAAAGCTGCATTATCTTGACACTATTTAAGTTCATTTTTCAATTCTATAATCTTAGTCTCGTATACCCTGTCCAGGACCTGTTGGAGAGTTTCTTCCTCCTTTTCATGACATGAATCAGTTTCCTGGGAAGAATCAAGATTATCTATGTCTTAACTAGGTGATGGAAAACTCATAAAAGATGGCTCGGGGCCTAAACCATAGGCATCCATACACGATGGAGAAACTTCTGCCTTACCCGACTCTATAATGTCTTTAGCCAATTTTGCACTATTATTCTTTATAAGAGTAGGATCATCCATATAAGTAGTTTTGGGAATCAACGATGGAACGTCGTCCTCAATATGGACAAGCACTCACTGAGTACTCTATTGAGTAGTCATAGTAACAGTAGCTGTAGGTGTATTGTTCATGCTTCTAGTAATTCTCCTCGAATGAACAAACACATGATTTTTTGATTCAAAACCTTCTCTGTCACAACACACCTGTTCTAGTTGTTCTAGTTTATGCATAGACTCATTGCCAAGTTTACAATGAGTATTCATCTCAGAGAGATTTTTATAATCAACAGCATTAACATCTTCATTTTTGGTTAACTTGTCCCCTGTCTTTGCAGGTGTATTACAACGTTTATCAGATGGGGATTGGTTCAAGGTTATTTCAGAATAATAGGGAGCTACGTTCTCGACCCCATCATCACTAATACCAGTATTTATGGGTGGATTGGCTTCCTGAAGCTCTTTATCCTTTGATTTAGCCTCATGAACATTACTAACTTCAGATTTTACAGTAGCCTTTCGTTTCCTATGGGTCTTTGGGGAAGGGTTTGGCCAATATTGAGTCGGCCCTAATTGACATTCAATTAAAAACTCATCCCACGATTTACCATTAAGATACAGTTGATGCTGTATTATAATTTTGACTAAACCATGATGAAATAGACTTCTGTTAGGATTATCGAAACTTTGAACTGAATGCGACATTTTCTTCAGACTTTTCCGTAGGTAAAATGACAAATTAAGTTTACAACCTTTTAATGCTAACAGTACTCGTAGGTGATAATAATGTAGGTGAGAAAATTTTCCATCGCACGATACGTACCTAACCAAGATCTCGTAGAATGCTCACCATTCTGGCTTCAGAAACCTGACCGAAACCCTAATCTTCAGTTTTGCACTGGCTAGCAAGGGCAACAGCAAGGACTGAAATTTATTTTTATTCACTTTCCCACCTTTAAACCATCGCTCTCCAGTTTGTGGGAGCTTCATGGCCTCTACAATTTTGTCTTCGTCAATGGTAAACCTGAAATCCCCAATCTATGCTACGTTTTCTTTCAAACTCAGAGAAAACAGTTTGGTAGCATCCACGTTATGGCCATTAAAGTACCTAAAGAACTGACCCCATCCAACCTTTTCAAATAGCAGGGCAACATTCTCATATGCTTCAACAAGCTCTGACCCTCAGATTTCAAAACGACTAAGCGGAGCCATAGCTTCCTCACGACTATCCTGATTACAAAATGGAATGAATGGAGTTGTGAAGAGGGAAGGGATAGGCACCCAGGTAAAAGACATGATGCAAAATGTCAAATACTCACATGCTTCTTGCCTGACAGAAATGAGGGCTCCAAGTTTGGCCATTTTAACCGAATTTAGAGATGATGAACACTACAACCAGCATTTTTCTATGATAAATGCATGACTAACCACGAATAACTGTAAATCTTAACCAATTCTACATATCAGGGATCATTCAATTGATGGATTGTAAATCAAGACATTGATTACACACAGTTTGGCATGATGAGCTCATACAGTCGTCACGAAATGGAATGGTTAACAGTCATGTACAACATTAAATCATGTTGATACGATTCATTAACACATTCACAGCTATCAATTAAAATGAAATGTGTTAGCCAAATCTTCATGCCAACACAGTGATCCAAGTAACAGGTGTTAATTATTTGACATATGGGTTATGTATCCTCATAAAAACAGTCAATTTATGATTTATTCCCGATTATACGTGAAAGGTGGTAGTGTTTATTAACATGATAATATAGTGTCGAAACAGTAAACCCTAGTGTTTGCAATACAACGAACTAATGATCTAACTTATGTATATACATAAAGTCTCATGAATATAGTTTTAAAACTTTACAAAATCCCATCCATTAATATCCAAATCGAATTTGATAGGATATAAATCTATAAAACTATGACATATGAAGATTTCAAAATGATATTCATTCATTTGCTTTTTCACTAGCTATATATATACAATTTTACAAAGTCATGGTATGATATTTAAGTTACATATAAAATGTGAACTTTTTAGGTTTAATAAGAATTTTTATTTAATAATTCACCTTTAGTTCCAGGGATTTTAAGAACTTATAATATCTTATCAATAACCATTTTAAAACAAATTCAAAATATGTTTTTGTTGATCCCCAAGTAGCATACTATCCCTTTAAGTTTCTTAAACCAACATATATAATCAGATAGATTAATTAATGATAGAATTGATTATATAAAAATTTATGAAACTTACAGCTGCTAATTATTAAGTTTATGAAAAAAAATTCATAATCTTCTAATATGTCACTTGACTCTTCTACAATTGAGAGTACCTTCAGAATCGAAGATTCTGAAGGCACTCTTTTATAATTTTTAATAGGTAAATCATAAAAGAGAGCTGATCCCCCTTCATCCTAATGAAAAATGAAGGGGTTGTTGCTGTCTGCCAACAAATGGTGACGACCTGGGAGAACTAGTTATCTCTGCTCATACAACTTATAATGATATAAACAAAATCTTAAAACTTATTAAGAATAATAAAAAATTCTTTATCTAAATAAAAACCATTATTTTTATTCATATTCATAAGTATAACTCAGAAATATTCCATCTTTTGAAACAGAGATCTGGTTAGGGATAAACTTAAAAATATCCTGATTGAAACAAAGTACTTAATAGTAAAAATAACCTGCACCAGCAGTATAGGATATAGAAATCTACTTTTCTGAAAACTTTCTAGAATCTGTTCCATAAACATAATAATTTTCTTTTTGTTTGATTTTCTTTTCTTTAAACAATATATCTGACTGAAGACTACTATCTAGGTATGGTATACCAATGTGATAGAATCATTCACGAGAACTGTCTGGAATATGCAAGACGGCTCGTGATGAGACCTCTTGTCTTTTGAATTTTTAAATCAAAATCCATCACCCTGGTGATCAGAAATGAAGTTATCCCAGACAGCACTGATGATCATGATTAGGCCAGCTCGTAATGAGACCTCCTATTCTTCAGTCAAAATTTATGTTTTCTTTATTCACTTTCAAATTTTAAATTTTATAAAATGAGAGATCATTACCCAGCATGGTGACCAAATGGTAATGTCAGTCATTAATATCACCAGAAAATGAATCAGCTAGCTCAGGATGAGACCCCTTATCTCTTGGTTTGTTAAACCAAAAGCCATTACTAGTTTCCTAACAATGTCATACTAGTGATATTTATGATTCTGATAAGACTGGCTTATTACTAAGACCTTTCGTCCCTCATTTTAGCATTTTATTGACTGGAACAAATTCTAAATTTTTTTTATATTGTAAATACTTTTGAAGACCGATGGTAGAGATATGTAAGAGTTTTTCAAAAGTACAAGCTTCGAAAAAGACATTAATAAGCTATCCCCACTTTATAAAAAATAAAAGGTGAGGAATAATCTGAGTAGCACTTAAAAATAAAATAATGATAGGTCTTTCATAGATTTAAGAAACCTTGATCATCCTGAACAAATTTTTAAAAGATTTCAGTCTAGTATCATAATTTCAAGCTAATTAGCAAACTGACTGTTTTTTCAACTAGAAGATTTATTTATTTACATTTATTTCTTCAGCTGCTAACTAAAGATTACTGACTGATTATATACAAAAATTTGACAGTCTAAAATATTTGACTAACAGAATTAAAACTAGTTGCAATAACATAATGATGTTTGAAAGTTACAAAAGTTTTATGAATTTCTCATCATCCTTACATTCTATGAACTATAATTCAGTTTATATACACAAATATAAATTTATTTACAAACAGCAAAACAAATTATATACATTTTAAGACCAAAAATATTAATAGAAATACTTTTTCAGGATCAGTCCATTCACTGGGAATGTTTCGAACTGACCTTCAAGTGTTTGTAATCGAAAGGTACTTGGACCTATCTTCTCAGTAATAACAAAGGGACCTAACCAAAGCTTCTGAAACTTAGTATGATCTCCTTTTTCCTCATGAACTTTATCCCATTTTAAAACTAAGTATCCCACCTGAAATTCTTGATTGGAGCTAAATGATTGGTCAAACCAAGACTTCACAATTTGTTGATGTTTTGTAAAGTGTTGTTTTGAATTTTCTCTTTCTTCCTCAAGCTTTAGCAAAGTATTAATTCTCTTTTCCATTGCTGGACATTCTTCATCTTGAACAGACTGAGCTAACTATAATGAAGGTAAGAATAAATTCGGTGGTAAAATAGCTTCAGTTCCATATACTAAGAAGAAGGGTGAGTTACCTATCGCAGCCTTAGGAGTTACTCTGTCTGCCCAAAGGGCATTGACTAATTCTGTATGCCAATTTCGATGGTGAGATGAAATAGTTCTTTTGAGAATTTTCAATAATTTTTTGTTTGTTGATTCAGCTAAACCATTTCCATGAGGATGGTAGTTAGCTAAATACTTGATTCTTATTCCCTTCTCTAAGGAAAACTGAGTTAACTCAATTGATGAAAAATATGAAGCATTATCAAAGACGAGGTAATCTGGAATACCAAATCTTGTTATGATAAAGAATTCTAAAAATAATATAAACTGATTGGTATTTACAACCATTAATAGTGCAGCTTTTGCCCAATGAGTAAAATAATCAGTTGCAGTTATTATATATTTGTGTTGGTTAGATGAGGGAGGATTTATTGGCCCTACTATATCAATATCCCATTGCTAAAAGGGTCTTTCAACTGAAACAGGTTGTAAAGGAAAAGCAGGTTTCTTAACCCTTCCCGCAGCAAGTTGACATTCCTGGCATTTTCTAACAAAAGTATAGGAATCTTGAAACAAGGTAGGCCAATAATAACTAGCCCTAAGAATTTTATGCGCAGTAGTTTCTCCACCAAAATGACCTCCTGCTGGTCCAGAATGTAACTCCTTCAGAATTACTTCTATTTCATCTTTGTCTAGACATCGAAGCAATACTCTATCTGAATTTTTCCAAAAGAGGACATTATCAATTAATAAATAAGGAGTAGATTTCAATCTAACTGCTCTTTTCTTTCTTGGTTCTAGGTAATCAGGAGCAGTTCCTGTTTCCAAAAGTATTCTTATGTCTGTATACCAGGAATCTTGTGGTGGAGGATAAAAATAAATTTCTCTGGTAAGTAAAACCTCATCAATGACAGTTTCAGCTTTATCATTAGGTAGATTAGTAGCTTCAGCAGCTAATTTACATAATCCTTGACCTTTGACCATCGTTGAGGGTTTAATTTCTAAGTCATACTCTTGAAGGGCTATCATCCAAGGTGCTCTTTTCTCACCTAAGTCCTTTTGCACTAACAAGTTTCTGACTGAGGAATAAGGGACTATTATTTTCGTTTTAGATTTCAATAAATATGGACGAAAATGTTTAACATCTTTAAAAACAGCAAAAGCTTGCTTATCAACTTCATGGTAATTAAGTTCAACACCTTTGAAATTTGAACTCATGAAGGAGATAGGTACTTCGTTATTTTGCCGATTTAATTAGGTTAAAACTGCTGCATATGAAATATCAGAAGCAAAAGTATACAATATGAAATCTTTGTTAAAATCTGGGCTTAGAAGGCTAGGAGCTTCTGAAATGGCTTCTAAAATTTTCTAAAATGACTCTTTTTCAGTTTGTCCCCAATTAGAAATAGCGTCTTTCTTAATCATTTTCTGCAATGGACGAATGATTTTGGAGAAACTGGGAATGAATCTCCTAACAAAATTTATTTTACCGAGAAATGATTTCATTGCTTTCTTGCTAGAAGGATAAGTTATTTTTGAAATGGCTTGGGTTCTTTCAGGATCAATCATGATTCCATGTTTTGAAACCACACAGCCTAATAGAATACCTTCTGAAACAGCAAATATTGTTTTTTTAGGATTTAAGGATATTCTAAATTTTCTACATCGTTCAAATACCTTTCTAAGGTGATTAAGATGATCAGGTCGGTGTTTAGAATATACAGTAACATCATCCAAATAGACAACGACTGAATGGTTAACTAAGCCTCTAAAAGCAATATCCATTGCCCATTGAAAAGTTTCCCCAGCATTGATTAACCCAAAGGGCATCTTGCGGTAGGCATATGTTCCCCATGGAGTTCTAAAGGATATTTTCAATTGATCATCTGGGGAAACTAATATTTGGTTGTATCTTGAGAAACCATCAAGGAGTGACAGTATCTCAGACCCAGACACCTTTTGAAGAATTTGTTCCATGGGAGGAACTGGGTAATTATCCTTTTCAGAAGACTTATTCAGATTTCTAAAATCTACACATAACCTAATATCTCCATTTTTCTTCCTGACTGGAACTAATTTGGATACCCACTGAGTATGCCTGATGGGAAAAATAATCTTGGTAGTTGACAATTTATTTAGTTCCTTCTTAATTGTCGGTTCTAGTAACAGGTGATATTTCCTTAGATTTTGTTGAAAAGGTTTTGACTCTTGTTTAATTGGAATTATGCGTTGCATGACTTGTGTGTTGAATGTTTTTAGGTCATCATATGTCCAAGAAAAGACATCCTTAAATTCCTTAAACAATTTTATAAATGTTGTTTTTTCTGCGAGGTTGCAATCTACTCCTAGATTTATAGTTTGGGGATTTAGTTCTGTTCCTAAATTTATGGTTTCATACCTCATTTGAGAGCTATTAGTTTTACAATTAGGGACAGATATAGATTTATCCTGTGTATTAAGGAACGTTTCTAATCTTAGTACTGAATTAGGGACTGGTTTTACCTTTTCAAAAGCTTTTTCAACTGAACAAAAATCATTTATTACCAAAAAATCCTGTAGATTTTCATCATGAGTGACTTCATCTATGGATGAATATTTAAAGGTATCCTCATTCATCAAAAAATTCAGCACCTGCACATCATTATCGAATACACACCAATTAAAAATATTATCTAGTATAGAAGGCCTAAAAATCAATTCAATTGAAAAGAAATCTGGTGTAAGATTTTCTGACGAAATTAACTTTGATGCTACGTTTTCCAACAAATATGCTTCTTGATTTTGACTTCTAGGAGTATAAATTATGTTAAATGCATTAAAATTGAAATAAGGTTCCATACCTCTCGTTGATAACTCTGTAAATGTTCAGATAGGCAATGAATGGAGTTACGAACCTGTCTGACGATGATTTCAGAATCACCGTATGCAATTAACTCTTTGATATTCAAATCAATTGCTTTTTTCAAACCTTGTATTAAAGCTTCATATTCCATCGTATTGTTTGTACAATTAAATTCCATCCTATAGGCTATACATGTTTTATTTCCCTAAGGGTCCACCATTAGGCAACCAGCTCCCGCTCCTTCTTTGGATTTCGCACCATCAAAATATAAAGTCCAAATAGAACTATTCACAACCACTTTGCTTTCTATAATATTTACAATATTCAGATTATCTACATCATTAATGGTTTCTTTGAATGAAGAGTTAGGAGAAATAGATGTCACATTTCTAATTTCAGATTGCTGTTTATTTTCAGAAAAGGCAGAATTTTCAGCTTTAAAATTACCAAATCACAATTCATACATGTAATTCCCCATAATGCAATCTGAAAATAAAACAGGTTCGCTAGGATCATGCAGTTCTGTGATAGTATGTTTCATATATCTTTCTCTATTTATCTTTATCTGATTTGACTTTCCGTTCTTAGGTAACCATAATGTTGACCATTCTGTGGCAAATAATCCATTCAATTGTTGAGACCAATCCCTACTTAAAAATAGCCCATATGCATCTGGAATATCTACAACAACAATATCTATAATTTGATAAAGTGAAGGGTTACAAGCAATCCTGACTAAGACATCTTTCATTTCCCATACAACCTTCACATTTGTCCTGTCCAATTGAGTTATTTAAGAATTTGATGGAACATATTTCCCATTCAATTTCTTGCATACTGATAAAGGCATCACATTGGAGAATGATCCGGAGTCTACCATGCAATTATGAACATTCCTATTAAAAATATCAAAGGTAATTAAGAATGGAGGTGTGGTTGATTTAGAATTCTTACCTATAAGCGAGGCTTTGTCAGCCGTTGCTTTTCCTTTTTCAGTTGCTGTTGAATCATTATTAGAACTGTTTGCAGCAACATTTTGTTTTGCATTAGGAATAATTGAACTCATGGAAGGATTTATAACATGACTATTAGGCATTGGGTAAATTTGAAGAAGGTCGTACATACTGATGTTCGCACGTGTCTTCTTTAAATCTTCAATTATATCATATTGTAAATCTAATTTTGGAGCATTTTGAATAGGCTGGGTAATTTTGGTTGATTGATTCTGTTTTCCAGATTGGGTTTGTTTATTAGGATGTGAATTATTGTTGTCATTATTTGTAGTAGAACTTGACGAGGCTCTAGGAGTGTTTGCGAATGCTCTACTACGAGTATTACAGGCATGTTGTCCTGTAGGCAGACTTTTACTCTCATATTCTTTTACAAGACTGTCCCAGAAATGACCGTTAACTTGTTGAGGTTCCTCTGATTCTTCATCATTTTCTAATTTCTCTTCTTCTTCGTTTTCAGTTATTTCTTGATTAGAAGGAGTTTCAGATAATAAAAAAACAGCTCGAATTGTATTAAAAATCTCTTCATTCGCTGCTATGTCATGTGGTGTATTTTTATTATTTGTATTTAGGTTTTGTCTAAACTGATTTCTGAAATATCCCCTAGAAGGAGAAGCTTCAGAATTGGTTTTCTTTAATCCTAAAACTTCATTGGTTAATGTCCGAATAGCATTTTATAGCTGTTCTATATCAAATGCTTTGTCTTTTTTTGAATTGAGTTTTTTCGTCTTCCTACGAGGAAAAGTATCATATTTCCCACTTCTATCTGGTTCATAGGACATAGAATCCTTCTCGACTTTAATGGATTCCTCAAAAGTTTCTACTAATGTTGTTTTCCCAGCTCTCTTAACGAACATCCCGGATTATTTTGGTAAAGATGACGTATAATTTTCAATAATTATATCCTCGGGTGGTTGAGAAGCAATTGGAATTTTTTTTTTTAATGTCAGAAACCTCTTATTGAAATCTTTGATTCTTTCTTTAGGCTCCATTTTAATCCTAGATAACTCTAGGGCTAAAAGAGTAGGTGTTTTATCTTCCCCAAATTTATCTAAAAAGGCTTTATTAAATTCACCCCAGTTTGTGATTGATCCTTGTACTAACGAAAAATACCAAGTAGAAGCTCTTCCTTCGAAAGTTAAAGGAAACAAACGACAAACTACATCTTCATGCTGAACATTCAAGGTTTGAACAACTAACATGAATTTGTCGACATGCACTTCTACAGGTTCTTTGTCATCTGGGTTAAACTTAGGGAGGAGTTTATCTGAGTGCTTAGGAAAAGGATGTTGTACACCAGGGACAGCCACAATAGTTGTTCTTAGCCAAGGAAGTTGTGGATTAGGTGGATTAGGTGGAGGATTACCTCCTCCCCCCACAGGTATGTTTCCTGCCATTGGAATTCTTTCAGAACTTGAGGAACTCCCTGAATTGGATGATCCTTGACTATCAGGGGGTGATTTAGGAGGAGAAGGTGGTTGATCAAAACTACCTTCTGCATTTAGTCTTCTAGCAGTGTTTGTTTGAGTAGTTTGCCTTTGATGACTTTCAATCTGAGGACAGGGAGTGCTATCAGCTACTTCCAAATCTTGAGTAACAATGGTCAATTGCGGATTATGTCGCTGTTGTCTAGGTAGACCATAATCTATTGGAGATACACCAAGTTGATTGGCATATGCTCTTGTAAGAATATGTCGTGATTCTTCTAACGTTTGAGTGCTTTGTTCAGGAGTAAATGGAGATTTGATAGGATCACGTTCAAGGATGCTCCTAACAGTTTCTATAAACGGTGATCTACTGACTTCTGGAGGATTTGATTGGTTGAAAGTTTTTCATTAGTTTCACCTGCCATTACTCATTAATAGGCCCTCCTTCTAGCGCCATTTGTTGGCCTGATTTTATGACCTTGGCCAACAAGGAGATTATTCCCACACAATCAGCTTAAAGCAGCTTCCGGTGTGTTTGGAATAGAAAAATATCGCAGGTTATGGTCTTGCTACCAACTAAATTTTTCTTTTAAGGAGAAACTAAAATTCAGTAAAAATCTATCCCAATGTTATTTTTGTCTAAATAAACCCTAAGTTATCCTACAATTGCTTTCTTAAGGAAAGTATTCAGTTTTTGAAGATTTTTTATATTTGATTTTCTAAATATAAAAGACTATTAAAATTATTCTAACATTACACAAATTCTATTTAACAACTGTTAAATGTAAACTATACTAGGATAATAATAACTGAATTATCTTAACTATCCTATCTATCCTATCTCAGCTGAGAGAAATTTTGAATATTATATTAATTATTAATTAATATAATGATGAACAGAAAGATAAGAGGTAAGATCTAAAAAAAAATATTTAAACCATACACACTAAATCATTCTGCTATAAAATAACTTATCAGAGAAACTAAAATAAACAATTACTTCAAATTTTTTGTAATGTCTAATTAATTAACAACTAATAACCAACATTATATATTTGAATAAGAGATAATGTTCAGCATGAAATCACTACAAAAACACAAATGATATCTAACAGACATAAATATATATCATTATATCTTGAATTTTCAATAGAAACACTGATCAATGCAGTTACAACGACATACTAATTCAAAAAAAATATTGTGTTGACAAAGTGTAATACTGATAATAAACACAAGCATAACCAAGTATACTGCATTAAGGTTAAATATAGAAGATTATATACTAAAATATAAAGAGTATCCAAAATAATACCAATCACGAAATCAACTTGGAGATTTCCAGTCACATCCCATTTCCAAAGATAAAACTTCAGCCAGGAACAAAACTAGTATCAAAATAGTATTTCGAGTATTTTTGCTTCAGTCACTCCATCCTCTATCTCATAAAAATTACAAGCTTATATAATACTACTATTCTTTCGATTCAGTTTTCCCATAAATGCTATATGCAATACTATAGGAGTCCTATCACTATCAAAGAGTATCGAATCTCTTTTCATCAGACACTTGTCACTTAGAAGATAACAATAAAAACAACTAGCCTGAAACATTTTCTGGTTTAAAGGAACTGGCAAATTCGTGGCTGTGTCGAAATTCCAGTCTTCAATACATATCCATGTCTTCCAACTGAAATCCAGAATATTAGAAACGTCCTGAAACTATAGAAGATAGCGATGACATACCCACTTGTTTTAAACAAACAAAAGCATTTTATTAAAAACCAAATTTAATCAGAAATAACAAAAGAAACTATAATTTATATGCATGCCTGTAAAATCTGTGATTTTACAGGCATGCACAAAAAATATTTTATTACCTATTGACAAAGAGACAAACCATATAACTGAAAATGGAAATAATCATCAGGTTCTATTTTGTAAATCAACCACTCTTCTGGCTCCGGCTAGTTTGGCTTTAAGCCTGATGATCACTAGCTTTTGCTTTTCTATTTGTTCAAGCAAATGTTGATTTGTCCCTATCATTGATTTTTTTTCCTTCTTATATTGGTTCTTTTTTATGTTCATTTCCGTCCACCTATTAATCCAGTTTAACAACTCTTCCCTAAACGTCTTATTTTCCACCTCCTTTAAAGCTGCATTATCTTGACACTGTTAAAGTTCATTTTTCAATTCTATAATCTTAGTCTCGTATACCTTGTCCAGGACCTATTGGAGAGTTTCTTCCTCCTTGTCAAGACACGAATCAACTGCCTAGGAAGAATCAAGATTATTTATGTCTTGAATAGGTGATGGAAAAATCATAAAAGATGGCTTGGGGCCTGAACCATAGGCGTCCATACATGATGGAGAAACTTCTGCCTTACCTGACTCTGTAATGTCTTTAGCCAATTTTGCACTATTATTCTTTATAAGAGTAGGATCATCCATATAAGTAGTTTTGGGAACCGACGATGGAACATCGTCCTCAAGATGGACAAGCACTGGTTGAGTACTCTGTTGAGTAGTCATAGGAAAAGCAGCTGTAGGTGTATTGTTCATGCTCCTAGTAATTCTACTTGAACGAACAAACACAAGATTTTTTGATTCAAAACCTTCTTTGTCATAGCATACCTGTGCTAGTTGTTCTAGTTTATGCATAGAATCATTGCCAATTTTACAAGGAGTATTCATCTCAGAGAGATTTTTATAATCAACAGCGTTAACATCTTCATTTTTGGTTAACTTGTCCCATGTATTTGTAGGTGTATTACAACGTTTATCAGATGGGGATTGGTTCAAGGTTATTTCAGAATAACAGGGAGCTACGTTCCCGAGCCCATCATCACTAATACCAGTATTTATGGGTGGATTGGCTTTCTAAAGCTCTTTATCCTTTGATTCAGCCTCATGAACATTACTAACTTCAGATTTTACAGTAGCCTTTCGTTTCCTACGGGTCTTTGGGGAAGTGTTTGGCCAATATTGAGTCGGCCCTAATTGACATTCACTTAAAAACTCATCCCACCATTTACCATTAAGAGACAGTTGATGCTGTATTATAATTTTGACTAAACCATGATGAAATAGACTTCTATCAGGATTATCAAAACTTTGAACCGAATGTGACATTTTTTTCAGACTTTGCCATAGGTAAAATGACAGATTAATTTTACAGCCTTTTAATGCTAACAGTAGTTGTAGGTGATAATAATGTAGGTGAGAAAATCGTCCATCACACGATACATACCTGACCAAGATCTCGTAGAATGCTCGCCATTCTGGCTTCAGAAACCTGACCGAAACCCCAATCTTCAGTTTTGCACTGGCTGGCAAAGGAAACAGCAAGGACTAGCATTTCTTTTTATTCACTTTCCCACCTTTAAACCATCACTCTCCGGTTTTTGGGAGCTTCATGGCCTCTGCAATTTTTTCTTCGTCAATGATAAACCTGAAATCCCTAATATGTGCTATGTTTTCTTTCAAACTCAAAGAAAACAGTTTGGTAACCTCCACATTATGGCCATTAAAGAACCTAAAGAACTGACCCCATCCAACCTTTTTAAATAGCAGGGCAACATTCTCATCTGCTTCAACAACCTCTGACCTTGAGATTTCAAAACGACTAAGCGGAGCCATAGCTTCCTCACGACTATCCTGATTATGAAATGGAATGAAGGGAGTCATGAAGAGGGAAGGGATAGGCACCCAGGTAAAAGACATGATGCGAAATGTCAAATCCTCACATGCTTCATGCTTGATAGAGATGAGGGCTCCAAGTTTGGCCATTTTAACCAAATTTAAAGATGATGAACACTACAACCAACGTTTTTCTATGATAAATGCATGACTAACCACGACTAACTGTAAATCTTAACCAATTCTACATATCAAGGATCATTCGATTGATGGATCATAAATCAAGACATTGATTACACACAGTTTGGCATGATGAGCTCATACAGTCCTCACGAAATGGAATGGTTAATAGTCATGTACAACATTAAATCCTGCTGATACGATTCATTAACACATTCACAGCTGTCAATTAAAACGAAAGGTGTTAGCCAAATCTTCAAGCCAACGCAGCGATCCAGGTAACATGTGTTAATTATTTGACTTATGGGTCATGTATCCTCATAAAAATAGTCAATTGATGATTTATTCCGGATTATACGTGAAATGTTGTAGTGTTTATTAACATGATAATATAGTGTCGAAACAGTAAACCCTAGTGTTTGCAATACAAATAACTAATGATCTAACTTATGTATATACATAAAGTATCATAAATATAGTTTTAAAACTTTACAAAATCCCATCCATTAATATCCAAATCGAATTTGATAGGATATAAAGATATAAAACTATGACATATGAAGATTTCAAAACGATATTCATTCATTTGCTTTTTCACTAGCTATATATATACAATTTTACAAAGTCATGGTATGATATTTAAGTTACATATAAAATGTGAACTTTTTAGGTTTAATAAGAATTTTTATTTAATAAGTCACCTTTAGTTCCAGGGATTTTAAGAACTTATAATATCTTATCAATAACCATTTTAAAACAAATTCAAAATATGTTTTCGTTGATCCCCAATTAGCATACTATCCCTTTAAGTTTCTTAAACCAACATATATAATCAGATAGATTAATTAATGATATAATTGATTATATAAAAATTTATGAAACTTACAGCTCCTAATTATCAAGTTTATGAAAATGTTTTCATAAGCTTCTAATATGTCACTTGACTCTTCTACAATTGAGAGTACCTTCAGAATCGAAGATTCTGAAGGAACTCTTTTATAATTTTTAATAGGTAAATCATAAAAGAGAGCTGATCCCCCTTCATCCTAATGAAAAATGAAGGGGTTGTTGCTGACTGCCAATAGGTAGATAACAATTCCGTTTCGAAATTGTATCAGACCGAAAGCTAAAAGTGGCTAAGGAAAGCACTAGCCAAGTCCCAAAAACTACTGAACGCAGCAGAAGGAAACTCTATGTACCATTTTGCTGTAGTAATCATTAATGTTCTTTGGAAAAATATCAAGCTAACTGAATCTTCATTCAGAAAATTAGAAGAACACCATATTTGAAATGTGGTGGCATGAGCCCCATGATCTTCATCAACTTTGCCCTCGAATTTAGGGATGTCCGATGACAATGTGGTGGGAACAAGTGGCCATGAGGGTTCATGCCTCACTGGGTTGTTCATCAATTTAGACAAATATGGAAATTTTAATGTTGCCAAGAAAGGAAGCCTGGGTCATACCAGAGCACTAAAAATGTCAGTCTGGGGATTAGAGGGACTTGCCCCCGAATGCCCATATGTAAAGGTGGGTTTTCCCCTTGTCACCTATTGTGAAGTGGATGGATTACTTTGAAACGAATTCAATCCGTAAGCCACGGGATTGCGGATGGGAGGTGCAATATAAGAGGTTTGGGCTGTCCTATTTGAAACTAGGGTTTGAAAAAAGGGTGCAGTTATTCCTTCGCTAAACAATGAAAAGGGAGAGCTCATGAATAAGGCCAAGACTAGAGTTTGAAAACCTTACCCATAAGAGGTAGTGTTTCCAAACTGCACTCCTAAATAAGAAGGTGATGGGCCTATGTATGGAGTGGATGGGGGAATATGCCCCCCATTACAAATAAATCCTTGGACGAAATCCAAGGATCCTACTGAACCACTCAGGGTAGTGTGTGTGAAGGAGGAAGGAATAGTAGGTATACTAGGAATCCCAGTAACCATGTCACCAGAAGCACTTGCTCGGCTTGTGGGAACCGGTGGTTGGACCACCCAACTCACTGGAGTCAATGGCGTAGTAGGTATGCTAGATCTAGGGGCACTTACTGGGGGAGGTAGTACCCCTTCAGCCGAAAAGGCTGAGGTGAAAAAAAAAGAACTTTCTCTCACAGTAGACATTATCCTACCCATAGGGACACCTAAAACAAGTGAATCAAAAGGCCTAACCTAGATGATCACATAATCATTTAATTCATTCAAGGGTGTGTTAAAATTCCTTCCAAACTCGTTCTCCTACAAGTATTCTATCTCAACTGTATTAAAATCAAAGCGGTTAGCTCTAAGTGATGGTTCACTAGGAACTTCACTTACTCCTATCGGTTCAAATGAACCATCCGTGTCCAATCTCTACCTTTGAGGTGGAGGTGGAGGTTCCAATGTGATGAGAGGAGGAAGGTTTTGCAACCTTCATGACCTTCTTATAGGTTGGTCCTCCACGATTGTAAATTTGACAATTCAAACCCTAAGGTCAGCTAAACATAGACAAACCATAAAGAAATCACTATGAAGATTCCTAAAGTCTCAACAGTCAGCAAGGGTAAAATATATGCTTTCCCAAAGAAAGTTGAAGAATAGTTACTTGGCATCCTTGAAGAGGTTCTTAGACACAAGCGGAGGAATCACCCACCACCCTCCTACACTTTCAACAAGGGTTACCTTCCAAGCTCATCCAAGGTGAACTAGAAATAGCATTTCGGTTTACCTAGGTATGAAACCTAGATGTCAAGAGACTAAAGGTTACCTTAGCTATACCAACAGTTTGGGGGGACAGTCACAAGCCTGACTTGTACACATGGGCAGGGTAGTTGAGCCCGAAACTCTGTCTAGGACAGAATCCCCAGATGCGTAAAAGTCCTGATTTACATTTCAACAAGGAATCTGAGGATTATCTCGTCAGTCCAATGCCTCCACATGGCCTTGTGCTTGACTCCCATTTGAGAGGAGCTTCCCAGATACTATCGATAAAGATAAGGATTTACCTATCGAATGGTCCACTATGTTTGAATTCTAAAACTTGTGGGAAGTTTACACTTCCTGACCCACAAGTCTAGCCTAAGCTAGTAGGTGAAAGGCCTTAAAAAATAAAAATTACTAATAAATTTTAATTATTGCATTCATTTTAAAGGCTATTCTTTACTCAGAAGGAAAGTGGAGTGAAAGACTATGATGTTTTTGACTCGATAAGAAATGTAAAAAGCAAAGGTGTATGTTTTCAAAGCAAAACTATCACTACTAAAACAAACTTTAAATATATATATATATATATATATATATAAATTGATGAAAATGCAACGATAAAGAGAACACTAAGACTATATTTTTGTAGTTTTTTGAGATTATATTTGAAAAACTTAAAGTAAAACTATTCTATGCAAAGTGAAATGCAAAAGATTTTAAATGTTTTTCTTTTCACTTTTTAAAATGCTCAAAGACTACTATGCATCTAAATGCACAAAAAATTGAGTATGATTGAATTAATATTAACTGTATAAAGTAAGCAAAGTGAAGTAAATAGATTAATAAGACCAAAGATCAACCAACTAAGGAAGACTTGGAACCCTAGCGTGGGCAGGCACAATGACACAAAATCATCGAGATCACACAAAGGCAAGTGGCAAACCAATCACTATCCGAAAATAGAAAGGGATAAACAGTGTCTGGAACCTTAATCACTGATTCAGATAACCAACACTTAAAACTATAACCTGAACAGGCAAATCCACTTCAATTTCCAAACATAAATAAAATTCAAACAAAAGAAATCAAGGGCTTTACAAGAAAGCACAAGGTGTTGCCAACAAGGTCATCAAACTCACAGTACAGTGCTTATAAGGAAGACCAACCAGCAAATAGAATTTATAGAGGGACAGGGACAAGCAAAACCTAACCCAAAAATTCCAATGCTAAGTCGTGTACGTGACTATGTATAAGGGAAATCCGCGTACTGTACATGACTGTCCTAGAGAGCAACCTACGTATGCATGCCTCTGTACGTGACTGTATGCAAGAGCAACCTGCATATAGGTACAAAATTTTCTAATAAAAAGAAAATTTCTTAAGGTCTTCAAACACTATCCTAAGCATGAACCAAGACAAGATACCACACATAGACTCAAAGAAAAGACTGGGCCATGGTAAACATAAATAACCCACAACAATCTGGATTCCCCAGTGGAGTTGCCAGTTTTGTTGTTCAGGAATAAGCACCCTTGTAACTGAGGGTTTGGGGTTACCAACGTACTCTTAAAACTTGTAGACAATCAGATTTAAAGTACAAAAAAGGAATAGGAAGAAATGTTGAACTCACCTGATTAACGATGGTTGATCCAAGATTTCTCTTCTCCTGCTCTGCTCCTCTCCAAAGCTTTCAGGGATGCACCTCCTTCACCTACAAAGAGTAAATCCTCCAATTACAATATTATACATGTATATATGACAAGTTATATAAACAAATATAGAGTGCTTAATCATAAATATTCATCAAACCATGATACATGAAAGAGACTCAACACAAAGTTGGAAGAAAGATTCTCTTTATTAACAATAGTGAATGAGATAAGTGTACAACCCAACGCCTGAAACAAGGACTCCTCTGTAACCAAAGGATTCTAAGTTCTACTTCTCCAAATAATTCTGAAGATATACCACCAGCATAACTTTGCTCTCCAAGTATGATTGATTAATTCCCTCCCCAAGGCCTCTATTTATACTTAGGGAAATAGAGCAGTTTCGAAGGTTGAGGAGGTTGAGACAGTTAAGATAGTTAATGTTTAGGGCTTAACAAATCTCCATTAATCATGTTTTATTATTTTTAATGTCGAATGGATGTGTACATGAGTATTGATACTGGAAACCCGCATATGACATGCGAGTTGCTATAAGGGAAACACGTGTACAGATCTGTACATAGGTTGCAATGCCAATACTCGTGTACAGTAAGTGGGATGCTATGGAGATAGTCGTGTACGTACATGAGTTTCTATGGAGATAGTTGTGTATAGAAATCAACATATAAAAAGGGGAAAATGGAAATCTAGGTGCATAGTGAATGCATCTCATGTCATGCCCATCTATATTGTTAAGGCAACCTTCAATCCATAAGTGTCTTTTTGTGTGCCAACAAATGAAGTGTCGGCACTCGGATGGATAAGTTCCATTTGGGTTGATAACACCCCCAATTCAGTGGGTTAGTCCTCAGTTTGTCTCACATCTTTCAGTTATTTCCCTCATGCTTCTGGTCAAGGAAACACCATTGCCTTTGCCAGTTGTAGGTATCCCTCTGTCGATGATAAAACACATATTCCGGAGGATAGAACCAGAGGTCCCTGTATCCTGGTTTCATTAACCTCATTGATTAGTTACTTGGACCACTTGAGAGGAGTCCTTAGTGCCTATCGGGATGGTTGTTTCTCACATGCTCAACTCCAACTACATCATCGCACCGTTGAGATTCATTCAGGGTATTGGTCCGTGCAGTATTTGGTCGAAGACCTTGGATGTCACCTGAATCTAGCACATTCATGAGTCTATTTAAGGGACCCAAACAAGTTCATGCCCCTTGTGATTTTTGGGTTGCGTTGGAGACAGTGTTTATAATCCCCAACAGTGCTTCTATATATATTTATGATTGATGCAACATATTTGTACCACAGAGACTGTGAATCTCTGTTAGTAGGTCCCTACATCTATGTACTGTTCCAGATCTAGTAGACCATCAGTCATGAAGATATAGCATTCCATGAGAATACCATGGGTCCAATGTAGCAGTTCTTTAGACCAGTATTGTATTCAGCCTCTCATTGAGGCAACCACCATTGCAACAATAGTTGTACATGATCGCCTGTTGTATTATAGAGATTAGATCACATTATTCTTTTGACATATTTATGAGCATGGGGATTCCTACCTCATCCATATACATGTCACACATTATTTGTATCTCACCCATTTATGGGAACCATATTAATACAAAAACCAAAATCCACCATGCCCCAGCCTAGGAAGCACCACCTCTCCCCAGAAAATCCTATGATGTCCGTCGGCCATACGATGACCTCCTGCCCTCACACATTAGGGGGGAAGCTTTTAACCCAAAAAATTCTTGAATGATCTCTACATGGCCTACACCAACTAAAGACATCCATTCATGACCCTCATTTGACCCCCACACTCTCAGAAAGGCTCAAAAATATGAAAAAGGGCTTAAAAACCCCTAAAAAGAGCCAAAATAGCTCTCATAGGGGCTAAAACCTCCAAAAAGGGGTTACAACCCCTCAAAGGAGCTTAAAACCCCCAAATGAGCTAAGAATTGGGTGAAAGGGGCTTAAATCCCAAAAAAGGGGGCTAAAGCCCTAACCAGGATCTCTAGGAAAAATCTATAAATAGAGGGTGGGGGTCACTCTCAAAACACTCCTTCTCTCCCTATCATTATGCTTCCCATGTGAGTGCCTTGAGACCCTTTGCCTCTCAAGCAATTCACCCTCCCTCTTCTCCATTACTCCACGAGCCAATCTTCCATCCCAAAGAGAGAGGTGCTTCCAAATCTAGGGAATGGTGGCCCATTTCCACCAAGACTGAACTTATACTTGTGTTTTCTTTCATGTTTATTGTAGTTTTATAACTTATTTTGTTTGTAGGTTTGTTTGTTAATGATTTTCTATAGGTTCTCCTTTGATTACTTGCACCCATATTTTCATTTCTAACCATTTCTTGCAGGGTTTCGATAGCTTGGCCCTAACACTTGTTTGCAGGTTTTTCAATCCATCCTCACAGGAACCCTACCCTTCTATCCTATAGATGGAAGGGAGTTGTTCCTTCCTGTAGCAAGGGTGAAATCCATACTACGATGAGGATCATGATCTATTGACGTTGTAGGATGTGGTGAATGAGCCCTATGAATCCTTACCTTTGGTCCTAGGAGGTCCCATAGTGCGTATATTGCATCCTTAGGCGCAGGGGTTGGATAAAGTGGGGTTGCTAGGGCTAGTCAACATGCTGCATTTTGGGCGGCTGAATGAAGCAAAAGCATGCGTAAAGTAACTATTGGATTGCTATCATGGTAGGATGTTGTGGATGGACACACTAATCAGTATTACAGTTGATTTGATCTCAGAGGTCATGGGGTTACCAAAGGATGGGCCAGACCCATCATAATATTTCAAAGGAAAGGATACTCACAAGAGGCTTGCTGCATGGTTGAAGCAGAGGTATGATTTATAGCGCGATGACAGAGAATATCACATAGACAACATTAATGATAGGATGGTATCCATTACCGCTTAAACCCTCACAAGTAAAATCATCCGTAAGAATCATCCCATCCAGTGCACTTTAGGGGTGATTGCATGTGCCCAACAATGTGTAGAAGGGGTACAAATGAACTGGTCCATTTTCTTGCTGAACCAGTTGAATGAGGATGTGGTGGTAGTTCAGGCTGGAGAATGACCATTCATATACAACTGGTTATTGATCCTAATTGCATCAGTGGCTTGGATGGAGCCAAAGGACTACCAAAGAATGTTTGCTAAATTTATTAAGGTGTGCAAAGGAGCACATTATCAAAAATTGTAGTGGGTAGAGGAGCCCAGTTGACAAGAGGATTGTGCGATCCACTTTTGGATCTATTGGGAAGAACTACAGGAAGTGGCTACCAAAGTTCCCCGACTGAACAGTGAGGCTACAACTAAATATCAGAGAATCACTCAATTCACCATAGGACCACACACCATTCATGTCCAAGATCACTGCAACCCAGATAGGTAGTGGTTACCGATGTCATATAAAGTGATAGATGAGGAAGTTGAGGAGATTGAATTGTGTGGACATATAAACTAAAGGTCAATGTGGATGGTGGAAAGTACTTTAAAGTCATTGAAGGATTTTGTTAGATAAAGAGCACATCTTGAGAGTTATATGGTGAAGGGCTATATGGTATATCAATCCATGGTGTAAATTAGTCAGTATCTTCCAAATTTAGCAAAAAGTATCAATCTTCCCCGCATTTGGTATGTCAACTCCATCGACAAATTTGAAAGGGGGGGGGGGTCCCATTGGGGAATGGTATAATGAGGAAAGTGAAAGGTAATAGGATGGTGTAGATTTAATTTATTATACAATTAATTTTTCAATATCATATATATATAATAGTCATGTAATTTTTATTATTCCATTACTATTTTAAGGTAAATTTAATTTCCTTTAATGATAACTAATTTACAATTCTTAATTGTTATTTTTTCATATAGTTGGTTGTGTTTGGGATGCACCACATTTATACATTTCAAACAATATGTTGGATGGAGGAATCGATAGAGATGTGTACATAATTATATGGTACCTTATCATGGGAAGGGGTTAGTAAATTGATTAAAATAGTGCATCATTATTGAGAAGAATATCAAGGTGAACTTATGCAAAGGAAAATTGATTTAGCATGTGGTTTAAAAAATAAAAAGGAAAGTATAATTACCCTACTCATTTTTTTTGTTGTTTCCCATTAAATCAATGTATTTCTTATGTTTACTTTTTCTTATATATTTATTTATTGATTCGGGCATGATGCAGTTGATACACCACAAGGCTATGTGGCACAATGATCGTAAATTTCGCATCAAAAGTTGGATAAAAAGAAGAAAACATATGATTGTGGGATAACTATAGTCTTTCAAGTCACTAATGTTTCCTCTAGAAGTGACAAGCATCCAGAAGTATCTGAAAATAGGTACTATGGTTAATATTTGGAAGATATAATTGAGTGACTTTAATTCCTTTAAAATAGTTATGTTTGAGGTCAAATGGTATAGGCTACGAATGAATTAACGTGATCCTGAAAGAATTGTTATTGAACATGCCAATGGATTTACCATGGTTAATACAAGGGAACTTGAACTGGGTACATATCCTTATGTTCTTCCAAGCCAATGTGAGCAGGTTTTTAACTCAAAGGTGCCATGTAAAGTAGGTTTGTCATACATTGTTAGATATGATCCAAGAGGAACACCGATCAAGCATAACACGTCAGAGGAAGAAGACAATGTTGAAGAAGAAGGTGATGCAGATCATGAGCAATTGGCCACCTACATAGATGTGTCAGATGAAGAATTCAATCAAGAGTATGATCATTCAAATGATGCAGTGGAAATGACATAGTTAGTGGTGATATTGATGATGAATATATAACCAAAAAATACATTGGTGATGATGTTGATATGAGCGATCCTTTCAATGATAGGTATTTTGAACCAGATGATGATACAAATGTTCAGTCAATAGATGAATAAGAATAGAAATTACATTGTAGTAATGTTGGAATCTAGAAGGTATACACATGATGGGCCATATGATGATTATTCCGGGTAGTTCTTTATGAAACATCTCATTTGTTGTATGTGTTGCACATTGTCTTATGTTTTTTCATTTAGTCATAGATATTTTTTATATATCTAAAATGGTTGCAATAAATATGTATTGTATACATTCAAATCATTTAGGTAAGTACCAATTTAATGATGCGAATGTAATAATAATAATAATCATCTTCTTCTTCTTCATCATTATCATTATCCTCCTCCTCCTCCTCCTATTTATTGCCATCATGTTCATCCTCATTAGAATAATCACAATCATCATCATCTTCATCTTTATGATCATCAATGTGGTATCATCATAATCATCATATTCATCATCATCTTCATCCTCCTCCTCATTAGCATCATCATCATCATCATCATCATCATCATCGCCATCATCATCATCATCATCACCATCATCATCACCATCATCATCACCGTCATAATCACCGTCATCATCACCATCATCATCATCACAATCATCATCATCATCACCATCACCATAATCACCATCATAATCACAATCATCATCAACATCATCACTGTCATCATCACCACCGCCATCATCATCATGTTCGTCCTCATTAGAATAATCATAATCATGAACATATTCATCTTTATGATCATCAATGGTATCATCATAATCATCATAATCATCATAATCATCATCATCTTCATGATCCTCCTCCTCATCATCATTAGCATGTTCATCACCATCATCATCATCATCATCATCATCAACACCATCATCATCACCATCATCATCACTGTCATCATCACCATCATGATCATGATCATCACCGTCATCATCATCACCATCATCGTCATCATCACCATCATCACCATCACTGTCATCATCACTGTCATGACTCATCATCAACGTCATCATTCTCATCATCATCATAGACATCCTCATCCTCATCATAATCATCGTCATATGCATCCCCATCATCATCATGGATAGCATAATCATCATCATCGCCATCATCATCATCATCATCATCATCATCATCATCATCATCGACATCATCATCATCACCATCATCATCATCACCATCACCATCATCATCATCTTGATCATCCTCATCATCATCATCAATATCTTCATCCTCATCCTCACCATAATCATCATCATTGTCATCATGGCTAACATCATCATCATCATTGCCATCATCCTCATCATCATCATCGACATCATCATAATCATCATCATCCTTAACATCATCATCATCATCGAAATCATCATCATTTACATCATCATCATCATCTTTGATGGAAGTCAAATGTAAATCTTTGATGTAAAAAAAATTCCCTAGAAATTAATTTATGAACAATTTAATTATCCTTTTTGTGGCTAGAATTTGGAAGGATATGTTTTTCAAACAAATTTAAAATTATATAATAATGAAGGACATCTACTCAAATAGTTTTCAATTTTCACAAAATATTTCCAAATAAAATATTGTTTAGTGTCCATCCCCATCAAATTTTCTTTTTCTCAAATCCTTTGGATTTGCTTTTCTTTCCATTTGATTAAAATCTATACTTAGACTATAGCGGGTAAAAATAGTTAAATCCTATGGGTCTATTTTGCTTCATTTTCTCTCCATTAACAATGATAATCCAAATCTTTTTCCTGTTAATATTATTAGAAACTCATTTTCTCTTGAAATAAGCCATGGATGTGGGATCTTGGTGAACAATTTTGTGGGTTTCCTCATGCAACCAATGAAAACCTATTTGTTGGTAATTACATGTGTTAATGTTTTGGTAGGTATCATGGTAGTGCCTTGTTCTTGATATCAAAGGATAGGAGACCATAACAAGGATTTTATTGGCAAGTGTAGGTATTGAACAATAACCCATTTCCTCATTGCTTTGGAATTTTGACCTTTTTTCCAAGCTTTACTTGTGCACAATGAGATTGTAAGCAATTTTCAAGTGTTGGTTATTGATTTGAGATATAAAAATAGTATTGGATAAGGATTGAACAACAAACAATTTGTGTTTTAGTTACTAGCCTATGCATGGTGTCTTGTTGACAATTATTTATTTCAAGTTGTAGCATTACTGGTTGGAAGTTCATAACACTTAAAATTTATTAATACTTTCAAATTGGTTATGCATCACATGTAGATTTGGATTTATTCATTGAAAATTAATACCCTCCAACAATATTCTATCCCCTTGGGTTTCATTCCATGCCATTTTATTTAACCTCACACTTAGTTAATTCTAGTTGCACTAAAACCTTACCTATATGCTTCCATGATGTTTGTTTGTCCTTGTTTTTAAGAGAATATGTGCAAATGATAGTTGTATATTGATGATCATTTTGTGAGTTGGAAAGATGACACAAGTTTCAACATTACTAGTATTCTTGGAAGATACTATATATATAATAAACAAATAAAAAAATACATAAAAAACAAAAAATAATAAAATTACTAAAAAAAATAAACATTAAACATAAATAATAAAAATACACACTTCTACATAATAAACAAAAATATAAATAATAAACATTAAGAAAAATTAACAAAACATTTCAAAACATATTTACCTCACTTACCTCTCGAGTCCCCTCCCACGCAGCATAGCCAAACTACATCTTTCACTTACCTCACTCACAAACTAGACCCGAGGTTGAAGAGCAGTCCATAAGATGCAGAGCAGTCAGAGTTGGAGGTTGCAGAGAAACCAAAGCCTAAGTTCATCGAGGAGGTCATAAGAGGTAACCGATGAGGTCACAGAGGATCCATAGGTCGCAAAGCATAGACACCAAGGACATAATTCCTCCCAAATCGATGAATACCCTAATAGTTACTCCTGAATTCCTTTGTAAAATTTCTCAATGTCGGGATGTGGTCCTTCATTGACTAAAGATGAACTAAAATGTTTGGGTTTGAGAGAGGGTAAATCATTTTTTAGAGAGGGGATGAACTATTGCAAGTTTTTAAGAGAGGATAAATAATTTTTTAGAGAGGTTTTGAACTTCAATATTTTCTAGAGTTTTTAGTTAATGCAATTTGGGAGGTCTTGTTCTTGTAAGATCATATATAAATGATATATTTACTCAAAATTAATTTTTTGTTTTAGGGCCTAAGAAAAGCAATAATTATCTCATAAAAGGAGTTTCTAGAAACAAGTCTGATTTCACAAGCACTATAATTATTGGAGAACCATGTGTTGATGTTTCTTCAGATGGTGCTACAAATTCCATTTCTATTAGAGTAGAGATTCCTAACCAAAAATATAAAAATTTATAAAGAAAATTGTTTTTACAAAATGTGTACAATTAAGAAATGATGGAATTGAGACCTTCTCTAAACACGTGTGGAGTAATAACAACTTCCAAGGTAGGAATTTGTATGGTTCCAAGTACAAATGATCAAGAACCCAAAACAATCCAAAATGATGTAGAAAAATTGGATTGAACACAACCTATATGAGAAAGATTACTTAGTATATGGAAAATCTTACAATGCATAGGACTCCTAGTATGATGATCCACCATAAGGTTTCAGTTTGGAGGTGGGTGTTAGTGCCAACTAAGAACTAATATGATTATTTGTTTTTAAATGTTTATTAATTAGTTGTGTTGATTATCTGCAAATTTCTCCATTTGCAACTATGTGGATGGATTTATACTGATGGATTACATGTTTATCATTGGCTCACATTAAGGAGAAGAGAGTTCCTATAAACAATGTGAAACACATACCATAGGGTACCTAGAAGATGAATAAGATATGAAAACCTCCTTCCAAGCCTAGTAGCTACTTAGAAGATGAATTGGCATGTAGAACTAAATACACAACCATGTGACTAAAATTTGTGTGCAAATATTGTCATGATAGTCCATGATGTGTTCCAACATGAAAAAGTTTATTTTGAACCTAATATAATGGCTTATGGTGCCAAAAGGTTGTGTAAAGAAATTCGTTCATGATGGCGTCAGTCATTATTATCCTTTCACATGGTATGATCCTCTTTAGAAATGTGTGATGACTTTCAATAGTGGGCCATATGAGAACCTTATAGGCTTTAGAAACTATGTCTAGGGATGAATTATCTACATTTTTAGCACTATTTCCAGCATGTAGATCCTGCATGACGAATATTAGTTTCCATGTGATTATAATTTTCTCCCATTTTCATTAGTTTATCCTTACATGTAGCATTAAATTATAAATTTGGCATCTAGGTAAACCCCAATTAAAATGGGAACCCATGGGAGTTGGCACCATTTATTGCATGGGACAATTTCATGATGGATAACTTCTACAATTGAAGGGACCCTTCATATTCAAAACACTATGGAGAAAACTCTGTTGGAAACAACAATTATGAATAAATTGCATAATTAAACCCTCAAACTGAAACTACACATATAGCAATTCAAACCAACAGTAAAATGAAACACCTTGAATTGGTCCTATGTGTTAAAGGGGTTGGTTATCCATTTTTATGGTACACCTCAGTCTTATGGGTACAAGGTTTTACTTAGATTCTTATTATGACCCCCTTTGATTGAATTATGGTCCTTTATATTCTACTTGGTACTCCCACTCTTATTGTGTGTACCTTTAGTATCATGACTTTTATTATTCAAACTGACTCATTTTTTGTAGATATTTGGCGTAATTTGTTATGGAGAGAAACTTCTTATGGCTTGGGGTAGACCACAAAATATTTAATGACACCAAAAATCAATCCATTCCAATATTCAAGAGAAATAAATACATATAACACTAAGGGATATGAAGCGTACCTTATTCTAGACGGTTGATGTAGATTACTGTTGAGATTTTCCAACATGCTTGCATTTACAACTCACTCTCAAGAACATCAAACAAGACAAGCATGCTATATATAAAAGTGTTAGGCCTACTCTAGCATATATAAACCATCATGTATAAGAAAATATAACTACATCCATGGAAAAAATAATAACAGTTATACACATGTAATGGATGATAAATGGATATTTATATTAATAATAAACATAGATAGATCAGTGATAAACTTTGTCGGCAGCTCGTCGAAACGGAGAAACTGAGGCCTCCACCCGGGCCTCCACTACTTCCATCCTCCATCTCAATGGAAAGCTTGGGAAGAGCAACAATATGTTCTCCAAAGGGACAAAGGAATGCCGGGCATAAAAAAGTGAGGCAACAATTAACTATAGTTTCCTTGCTCTCCAAAATTCTCCTCCTTCAATGCATCCAAGAGGATCAATATATAGCCCTCCAATAGGCAATGGAGGGTCAAGTTCAAGCATTTTCTAGGCATATGGAAGGCCAAAAGTCAAGCTATTCAGGACTCAATGAGGAAAACTCCAATTTTGTTTGTTTTTATGCACATTTTCCGATGTATGTAGGTATTGGCTCAAAAGCTGTGTGTACCCGTGGGTATTGGATTAAAAGTCGTGTATACACATAAATAGGTGTTTTTTAGGGACTTTTTTTGGTTCATCAAAGTATAAATTGATAAAGGGGGATGCAAGGAGTCTGTAGAGGGACATGGAAGACCATAAAGGTGTGATCTACCAAGTGTGGTAAAATCAACTATAACAGATCCACCCTAATGTGTGAAGTCAGAGGGGTAACATGATGGCCGCAATACATTATAGCCATCCTATAAGTGGAGTAATGAAGACTTAGGTGGAAGAACCAACCACTCATTAGTACAATACAATGATAAATATCAACAGGTGACTACAAATATACATGTAGCAGCCCCATATACAAAAGAGTACAATGGACATGAATAGGAATGCTATACAAATATCAAGTGTGGTGATCACCACATACAATATAAAATGAAGAAAATATCCATAGTGGATGAATATATATGATAAGATACTGGAATATGGTCATGAGAACTGACATCTCATAAATACTGGCACGATCAAGGAGGTAACATATATGGAATGCCGCCAAGCTCAGAGATCTTCTACGCAAACCGCTACGAGTACATGTCCCATCACATGAATAAAGGTGTCGAGGTCGAACATGATGGTCCATCATCTGATCACCAACCATTGATGTATACCATTAAAAGATGCGATATATACCACCGATAATGATAATGGGAATCAAGGTACAAAATGAAATCCAACACGTGTGAATATATGTGTTGAGGTCGAATACTTGAAAGAATCCATCGATCAGGGGAGATTGATGTATTACCAAATTTATCGATGGAGAGAGGACCTACCACTGATGACTACAAGTCTCAAGGCACTCAATGGACTCTAGAATCCTATTCTAGAATACATGATCTGAATTCGATGGAATAGAATTTGCTGGAAGGAGTGCATTAGGGAATCCCCCATCAACTAACTTGAGGTACTCAACAATGCTAGATAATTTGGAAGAACTCAAATGAACAATATGTGCACGAACCAGTAACTATATCAGGAATGACTAACATGCAAAGACAATATAACTAATGAATGGCCTACTCATGCTAAACTTCCTTCGAACAAGAGAATAAGGAAAATGGTGACTGAACATAGGTAGCATAGACTCGACGTGTAAGCTGGGACAACTCTATGACACAAGAGGCATCAATAGAGGCTCCATAGGGACTGGAAGCATAACCAGTCGGTGGAGACAAATCAGAGTAATGAGTACAGCTCCTAAAGTGATACTAGTAACCCAACCAATGGATGTGATATATAGTGCTCCGTTCGAAGGCGATACGATTTGACAATTGCCAAAAGTAATATCATTTCTTGTCTAGATTTTTTTTTTTTAAATTTGGGAATTTTTTCAGTTTGGAAAGCTTGAAAAATAGTAAAAGTGCTTATAGTATACAACCAGAAGGAGATGAGTGTCGCAGGAAAGAAAATTAATTCCAAGCAGTGGAACATACGTATGCTCAATGCAAGGAAGCATGTGTAGGATGAGGAAACTTGGGGGAAGGTACCCTCCTAGTAAGGGATGATCAAGCTACAAATGATATATAAACGGATCCGCTTGGATCGAATTGAGACAAGTTTGGGCTATAAATATTATAACTCTCAAATGGCGAGGTGACATAAAACTCAATAAGGAAAGAAAAACACATGAAATGCAATTACAACTTGATATAAAAGGGAGTCCCTATGGGAGATGGCCAGCATAAAGTTCAAGAGGGATATGAGGCTCTTGCTCAAGGAAATGGTAGGACTATAAGGGACTCCTAGACCTAAGGGAGGACTCACGACATGGGTACCAAATAGCAAGGCCATATCTAACTAGGGAACCCATGAATGGGAAGGCTCCACCACTTACATAATGCCACTTCTAATAGCAGCGTGAAGGTTCGGTGACATTAAGAGGTCAAGATCAACTAGAGGTGAAAAGGGAAGGAGAAAATTTTGTAGACGCATGGAACTTTTTATTTCTAAAGGAGGATCATGTGATTATGATAATGAGAGCATAGGTGAAATTGAGTTTCCCTTGAGGTATAGACATATTTTCAAATGATGGATACCCAAGGAGCTACCCCAAGTGGACACAAATTTCTTCCTCAATGGGAGGATTTATCGCATTGCTCCATCATCTTTACATGGATTGGGGATATTTTCCATGGATGGAATAATGGTCAAATATGGCATTGAAACTGAATTGATGGAGTATGTTGGACTAGGATACAAATAATGATTAGTTATTGTTGATCTGATATACATGAAGTATGAGGAGATACAGAGTTGCACCAAATTATATACAACTACTAGACAACAATATGAACAAAGGAGCTACTATGTATATTGATGGAAGGCCAAAATCTTCCAGAAATATCACAGGGTTTATAAATAGTACATGACTAGGGACAACACATAAGATTCCCAATTTCATGTTTGAGGGGCATAAAGGAAATCGTGTATTCTTTTGTGCAACAAAATCATTAGTTGCAGGTGAAGAGTTGTTTATTAATTACAATTTGAATCAAATAGATGCGAGGCTTGCTATTGTGGGGGTAATTATCTTCTACAACATTTAACTCAAACTTTGATCAATGACTTATTATTTTTCTCTTACAACAATTTCAATTATATGTACTTTTCATTATTAATGTTTCTTGATTCTTGTATTGTGGCAAGGTGATCATGGCCAGATGCCACAAGCAAGTAGATATGATTTGGTAAACATCAATGCAATAGTAACCATAATTCATTATTATATTACAACTATTAAAATTTGACATTTTGTGCTTATGAGATAAATATTTCAATATGATATCATGATTATTATATTGTGGCAAGGGGATACTCATAACACGCCTACAACTTCTAGTCAGGTAAACATGAATTTCATATTAACACTAATATTTTTCTTCATTAATCACATTTATTAGAAATGGTTCAATTTTAACTTTTAAATATGAATATGTCTTGCTTCTTGTGTTGTGGCAGACTGACCATTGGAAGCCACCAATGGTTTCACATCAGGTAAATGTTAGCATAATAGTACCTAATAGCATAAATGTAATAGTAACCACAATTCATGATTACATTACATATGTTAACATTTGACCTTTTTATGCTTATGAGCTTAATATTTGAACATCATATCATGCCTATTGTATTGTGGCAGGGGGTACTTAGAACACACCTGCAACTTCTGGTCAGATACACGTGGCTATTATATTAACACTAAAGTTTTTCTTCATTAATCACATTTATTATACATGGTTTAAATTTTAATTTTTAATATGAATATATCTTGCTTCTTTTATTATGGCAGGATGACCGTGGTAAGTCACCAATGGTGTCACATCGGGTAAATGATAGCGTAATAGTACCTAAACATGATTAAAGTAATTATGTTTCTTATTATATGGATGTTATTTTGTTTACGTTAATTTTTGTATTGATAAAAATAAATTAACTACTTTTGATTGATGTTTGTAGAGCACACCACATTAAGATGAAGAGGTGGTTTTTGGGGAAGATATATTTTATTCAATTGACCCAATCGAAACCGTGAAGAAGGATTTGAAAAAGTCCAACCAACAACTTCTTAGACTAATTGTAATCAGACCCACGACTAAAGAAATCAAAGCAAGAATCGATGAATTGAGGTAAACAAAAGAACAGTACAAGGCAAGTGGCATCTTTGAAAGATTTTACGAACTATGAAATATATTCATTTATGTTATTTTATTTCTCTTTTTTTGATATTGTCTAATCAATTAAAGTTTTATTTCTATACGAGTTTTTGGATATAACAACCGTGCATCA
Organism: Pseudotsuga menziesii; assembly: GCA_001517045.1. Lineage (NCBI taxonomy): Eukaryota > Viridiplantae > Streptophyta > Pinopsida > Pinales > Pinaceae > Pseudotsuga > Pseudotsuga menziesii. Next base: position 126,790 of record LPNX010727291.1, read on the forward strand.
AGAACATGTTGCATAGGGTGGTATTGGTAGTAGTGATGGTTCAACACATCGTCAATATACCATACCAACAAGGATTATATTGACCAGAAATACCCTGTAGATGCTACAACCTCACAGGATGTTAGAGATCAGCAGGGCCCTTCACCCACTACTACTTCATAGGATGTTAGAGAGGAGAGTAGCATCGAATGTGAAAGTTGCTATCCTGGAGCAATATGTGTGGTTAGTAGAGGATCATTTTTCGTTACCTTCTTTATGGGCCATAACTGTGTTCCAATCAAGATACCAAAGATTAAAGGTATTATTTAATTAATTTAGTGTTTTATTTCATGTAATTCAAAGCCACATAGCTCAAATCATTTTTAATTAATGATCATATTGTTTTTGCAGGAAATAATTCTTTTTATAAGAACTTGCATGAGAAGGAGTTGGATATTTTCGTCCCACCATTTGTACATGGTGGAATTCACAAAATGAAAAATTTAAAGATGATTTGATGAACCACATGGTCCGCTTATTTGGTGATACCTTCAACAAAAAAGGTGTCAGCATAGTAGCTAGACTAAATTTGAAATATGTCAGGGAAGATTATAGGGAAAATTTGTAAATTAACCGTAAGTATGAGTGTCCTCCAATGATTCCAAAGAAGGAGTAGAAGGATCTCATGGATGATGCAAAGGAGAAGGAATTGAGAAACAAGGAAAGACTTGGTCACTCAGTTCAAGAAGGTATGACACAAATCATATTTTCAATAAAAAAATGTTCAATTTTTTTTTTTACTTTTAAATATATTTAAGTTGCGATATCTAACATATTTGAAACCTTTCATAGTCTCCTCAACACCTCTAAACAAACAAAGGAAAGAGTAGAAAAACATGGGAAACATAAACTAGGCCAGAGTGGATATGAGAAACTAAGAGCACGAATTGTAAGAATCGAACGATCATTATTTGTAGCTAAATGTTTTCTAAATGTAGCGAAAAAATAATTGATTTATCACAAGCAATTATCATGGTGTTATGCATTGCAGGAAAATTATTTTCAAGAGGCATCCACTAAAGAAGACTTGAGGCTCAACTTCAAGTATGGTTTTTAACATGTGCTGGAACACTGAAAAGGCTTGGGAAAAACCCAATTCCCCCATTGATGCACACAGGGGTAAACAAAACCAATAAGGCTATCATTAAAATGTACTTGTGTAATCTATTAATGAATGCTTACCTAAAAAAACAAATAATTTTTTTTTTCATTGTGAGAGCGACAAAATAAACGAGGGTAGCGGTACCAAAAAGGTACCACATGAAGGTGGGGAAATTCCTCATGATGGTGGCAAGAAACCTAGCCATTAAGGTATGTCTGATATAAAACATAAGTATTTAATATGATTTTAAATATATAATTGATGACGTGTACCAATAAATTTTCTTCTATCAATGGAAGAGCATGTTTGCCCTAATATATGATGTTGAATTTATAATTGGTTGAGATATGATATATATTTCTACTATTATTATTGTTATTATTTCTAGTACTTTAATGGTTATTGTAGTTCATTGTTTTCGAGACATGATAGACATGAAGGATATTGAGGTATGATTTTTCTTTTCCAAAAACATAGATAATTTTATTGTACTATAGTGACACATTTTCACTTTGGCTCTCTTTTTCCTCTCTACCATGTTAATTTTTTTCTTTGCAACTCTTATGGTTTATGATTTATTTCTTCTCGATCCTTTTAATAAGAATTCAAATCTAGTCTATGATTTATGGCGAGGTGATATATTTTTGTATTAGTACCCTTTTCCACATGTTGTCTTTTGAAATGAGATTCCAAATGCTCTTGGACACTAAGCCTTTATTGAATATAGTTAGATCCTTTCATCCCCAACCATTAAATTCCTTAGGTCTATTAGTAATTACCACCAGGCTAAATGAAAGCTTATTTTATCTTGATTGTCTCTCCATAAAAATTCACAACATAATCAACAAATCTTGTTCAACACTCATTTTGGTTTGTGTACTAAAAGGAGCTAACAATTGGGAATTTCCTCAAGAATAACTATGACAAGTGTTAAATGAACTTCCCAATATATCCACTAGAGGCACTAGAAATGAATGTGAAATTCATTGTACTAAGAATCTAGTTCCAATTTTGAGTACTGCAACCTAGTGGATTTAGAATGAAGGAAAGGTACTTCAGTCCTGAGCCTAGATCTTCACTTTGAAAGGAGAACAATATTTGAAGTCTTACGGTAAACTCCTTGCACAATATGATGAAACTCATAAAGGATTTATATAGATTACTTATCATCCCAGATGCACTATAATTAAGGATTAGGATACCACTAAATGATTTTGCTTACTTAAAACCATTAGCAAATAGTAAGACGTTGTCCTTGAAAAAAATATGTCAAACATATTCTATAAGCCTCCCTCTTGAATGTTGATAATGTTCCCATCTCTTTTTTATGCAACAATGGACTGACTAAGGCCTTTTGTGACCAATATGAAGAGACAAGGGGCAAGTGGAAAACCTTGATAGATCCCCTATAATATTTGAAGAAGGAGGAGGTTGACCAATTGATTAACACATTGAAGGAGATATATTGGATCATATGTGATAGTTATAACTCTCGATTCAATTTTATTCCCTTGCTAATACATATATTTATACAATTCATATGACGGTTGTGTTTCACCTTCCGCCCAGCCTTTTCGGATTCCTACATAACTATTCAGTTTTATTTATTTATTTACAAAATATAATCCTGACGGATTATATTCCAACAATCCCCCTCTTAATCCGAAGGGGTGTTCATAAGTCCGAGCATGTTTCTGAATCTTTCAAACTTTTCTCGTCCAAGCGCTTTGGTGAAGATGTCTGCAATTTGATCATTTGTGGAACAATGTCGAAGATGGACTATCTTGGCCTCTACATGATGTCGAATCAAATGATACTTTGTGTTGATGTGTTTGGTTTGATAATGGAATCTAGGATTCTTATCCAGCCTGATTGCAGAAGTATTGTCGATCAATAATGGAGTGGAGTTCTCTTGTTTTTCTTGCAAATCTTCAAGTATCTTCCTGAGCCATACTATTTCTTTCATTGCTTCAGCTGTAGCCACATATTCTGCTTCTGTTGTTGAATCTACTGGAACTGACTGTTTGCGTGATCTCCATGAGACAGTTGCTGATCCAAGACTCATAGTGTATCCAGAAGTTGATACTCCTGTCTCCTTATCACCATCAAAATCTAAATCTGAGTACCCAATAAGTTTGAAGTCATCCACTTTAGAGTACTTGATTCCAACGTCTTGAGTCCCCTTCAAGTATATTAGAACTCTTTTTGAAGCTGACCAGTGTCCTTCACAAGGTTTATACATGAACCTTGAAAGTATGCCAACAACATAAGAAATATTTGGTCTAGTTGTTTTAAGGTAGATAAGACTTCCTACAAGTTGTCGATACTTGGTCGCATCCTCAAATTCTTTTCCTTCACTTGATGTGAGATTCATTTTCTGTTCCATTGGAGTAGAGATAGGGTTGCATTCTGTCATGCAAAATTTGTTTAGTAGTTCTCCAACATATTTTTTCTGAGATAGGAATATGTACTTAGGATGTTGAGTGACTTTAATTCCTAAGTAATAGTGGAGATGTCCCATATCTGTCATTTCAAAGATCTTTTTCAAATCTTTCTTTATGGATGCTATATAGCTCTCATTGTTCCTTGTCATCAAAAGATCATCTACGTACACCACAATATACACAACAAATCTTCCAACTTTATTTATAAATAGTGTTGTATCATCAAGATCAAAATGTTCAAAATTTAACTTCAAAAGATGCTCAGTTAACTTTTCATACCATGTGCGGCGCGCTTGTTTTAGGCCATACAAGGATTTGACAAGCTTGCATACCTTTTGTTCTTTTCCTTTCACAACAAAGCCTTCTGGATGAGACATGAAGACATTCTCTTTCAAGTCTCCATTCAATAAATCAGTCTTCTCATCCATCTGATGAACTTTCCACCCTTTCTAAGCAGCTAAAGAGAGTAAGGTATCGATGGTAGCCCATTTTGCTGTAGGAGAGAACGTTTCTTCATAGTCAATTCCTTCCTTCTATGCATAGCCTTTTGCTACAAGCCTCGCTTTGTGCTTGTCAAGTGAGCCATCTGATTTGTATTTGTTCTTGTACACCCACTTGTAGCCAATTGGTTTGGTTCCAACTAGAGGGTCAACCAGCTTCCAAGTTCCATTCTTCATGAGTGCATCATACTCATTCTGCATAGCTTCTTTCCACTCAACTCGAGTAGAAGCTTCTTCAAAGGAAGTTGGTTCAAAGTTAGCAGATAAATTAAATTCACAATCAAATGATACATCCATGTCATCACCTGAATTATCTGCTTCTCCTCCATCTTCATGTATTTTTGAACTTCTTGTTCCTATGTTTCCAACTTCATCCGGATGGAAACTTTCAAGTGTCTTTGTGGCCCATTTAGGAATATTTCGTTATGGTCCTGGTTGATCAGCTGGTGGTGCTTCATCATTGATTGAGAGTATTTCAATTCTCTCAATCACATCATCCAATTGAATCTCTTGATCAGGTGAAGTAGCAAGAACTTCTTCATCCAGGGGAGTTGGTGCTTCATATGGAAATTCCAAAGGTTGATCCAGAATAGGAATCCCCCCTTCAAGGTTTGGAATTTCATATTCATTTTCAGAATATGTCTTTGGATGAGGATATTTTTCCAAATGATCAAGCTGTCTCTCAACGGACTGGTCATTTTTATTAGTTTCAAGAAAAATGACATCTCTGGAAATAACAAACTTCTTTTTTACCTCATCATACAAACGGTATGCCTTGGAGTATTCTTCATACCCCAGGAAAATGCATTTTCTGCTTCGAGCACCAAGCTTGTTTCTTTGTTCCTTTGGAATCAAGGCATAACAGGTGGAACCAAAAACTCTGAGATGCCTGATTGAAGGGAGATGGCTAAACCACATTTCATGTGGAGTATTGTTATCAAGAGCATTTGAGGGACTTCTATTTCTCAAATAGGCAGCACATTTTACTGCATCACCCCAAAACATTAGTTTTACATTCTTGAAAAACATCATTGAGCGAACCATATTCATTATGGTTCTATTCATTCTTTCTGCTACACCATTTTGTTGAGGATTGTAGGGAATGGTAGTCTGATGTGCAATTCCATGTTGGTGAAGATAATCTTCAAAATCATTTGAAGTGTATTCTTTCCCATTATCAGTACAAAGTGTACCAATTTTTGATTGTGCTTGTTTTTCTATCAATGCATGAAAGTATTTGAATGGTTTAAATGCTTCTGATTTTGTCTCTAAACAGTAAATCCAACACATTCTTGAGTAGTCATCAACAAAGGTCATAAAATACTTATTCCCATTTGCAGAAGGAGTTGGCATTGGGCCACATAAATCAGAATGCACTAATTCTAATTTCCTACTTGCTCTGAAATTAGATTCATGGAATGGTAGCTTACTGTGTTTCCCTAATATACATGCATCACATTTGTTCTTCTCTTTAGGAATGGTGGGAAAACCAAATACACCATTATTTTTCAACAAACGAAGACTGTTATAATTTAGATGACCAAATCTTGCATGCCACAATGAACTAGATGACAGATTACCTTCTCCATGCTGAGTGAGGTAGGCATAGTTCTGAATTCTTGCAGATGAACCCTTTAGCTTCAGCAGCTTCCCATCTTCGTATCCAGTCATGATGACTTGGTTGTTAGAGGACTTTCTTATTTCTATGATTCCATCAAACATGTGGATGGAATGGCCTCGCTGTCGAATCTCCACCAAGCACATCAGGCTTCTCTGTAACTCTAGAAGATAAAGAACATTCTTCAACAAGAAATCAGGGAATCCAGCCATCTTCAGTTGAATGGTGCCCATTCCCTTTGGTTTAAGACTTGACTTATCTGCAAAGTATACTATGCCATTTATTGTTTCATTAAGTTCTTCAAAACAATCTTTTCTAAAAGTCATGTGTGATGTTGCACCAGTATCAAGCAGCGAAAAATCTTTGTAAGATGAAAGTGAAGTCATTTCATTAATTCCAAGATTACAATGTACAACAATACAATGAGAAAAATCAGAAGATTTACTAGCATATTGGTTTTTACAGTCATATTTCTTCTGGTTATGTCTGTCTTTGATGGAGTCCCATGAAGCTCAACACTGATTTGATGTGTGCCTAGTCTTTCCACATCGCTTGCACTGCACATCTGATCTTTTGATGGAGTTGTTTTTGCCCCCTCTGCCTCTGAAGTTTCTTCTTCCTCTGCCTCTCTCGCTGCTTTCTCCCTTGGGATGATCTTTGTTGTGGTTCTTTATTTTTTTGAGCAAAGAAAAGTGATTCTCCAGATGCTATAGAATGCATCTTTTGCAATTGTTAGTGTAATTTACAATAATGAACTTAATATGAGAAAGAGAATGAGATAATAGAAAAAAAATAACCTTGCAGGTCTACAGTCTCTGCCAAGGTGATTTACAATGTAGTCTTTACGATCTTTAATGTGGCTGGAAATAAAAGAGTTTATCTTAAGATAAACCAGACATATGTTTACCCCTAACCATGATCACAATCCCAAACAATTATAATAAGCACAGTCCCTTGCCAACAATAGAACTATTAGAGCCACATAAAATATAAGAACCAAAGCAAATCAAGCCCTAAACACCATGCTTATCTCCTCCAGGCACCAATTCCATAGCAGTCTTCAACCAAGTCTTCAGTTAGTAGCAATCACAACAGCAATTTTCAGCAGCAACCACAAACTCATACAACATGCTCAGGCTTATACAGCAGCCACACCATTCATAAATATGAAAATATTTGCAGACATTTCCAGAAAGACTCCACGCACAAGATAGGGCATAAATTAGGGTAAAAATTAGGTTTTATGCAGTCTGCAAATTTTTACCTTCATGCAGCTTCAATCAACAACATATCAAAAGAGTGCCTTCACATGACTGAGCAATGGTGCGAGTCTTCACGCTTCACGCACAGCTTCACGGGTTCAGTCTTCAACGCATGCATTATATCAGCACACAATATATCAGTTCAATAGCAGTCATGAAGCAATATATGTATGATATATATCAGTCTTCAATGTGTTCACTAAGAGCAGTCTCCAACGCAGGCTCTTCACGAAGGAAACAGTCTCCACGCAGGCAACAGTCTCTTCATACAGGCAGCAGTCTCCATGCAGGCAGTTACGTCTTCATAGTCAATTGTAGGTCGTAGCAACTCAACACTTAACTCAGCATGTGTATCTCAAGCCCGTAGGGAGCAACACTAGATTCAAGGAAACGATATCCCAGCAGTCACACCAGATTCACATTTTTGCAAACGATGGAAAGATGAAGCTCAAGGCAACGCTTCCAACGAGTATGGCTAGTGAAGTTAACTCAGGAAAGCTGCAAAATCTGGGGCTCCTTCGTATTATTGAGTATACTTGCAACACCATTTAGAATCAGCCACAGAGGGTACTGATAGTCATAAAGTGTGAGGTGGTTTCTCCTGTGCTGAAATCAGTGAAATAAAAGTTAAACATGAAGGAAATTAGGTGGATACAAAACCTAAGGCAGCCGATGGAACTGTTTCAAAGTCTGCTGCACAGATTGTGCATGACCAACATGGAAATGCTACACCTGCTGCGTGGATAGGAATGTCATGCAGATATTCAGACTTGAAGATCGCAATGGTGTGTAGGGGTTGGAAAACTGCTCATGGGATTAGGGTTTCACGCAGAATAATACTAATCACCAGACTTTAAGTTTCACGTAGAATTTAAAATAATCACCAATCTTCTCGCGGGATTAGGGTTTCACGTGGAGACTATGAGAGGCCGCGGGAAGGGTCGAAACCTTGAAATTGTAGAGGAATAAACTCAGCAGCTCGGAGGGGAAGATGGAATACAATGGGTAGGAATAACTGAGGTCACAGTGCAAATAATTCAACCGTTTTGACAAATAAAATGAGTGAGTAGTCTGGTAGCTAGGAGGGCGCAGACTATGCACGGGGCAGAATTGTAGAATGTCAGAACAACAGGAGTTATGGAAAATAGCCAAGCTCTGATACCACTGATAGGTATAACTCCTTATTCAATTTTATTCCCTTGCTAATGCATATATTTATACAATTCATATGACAGTTGTGTTTCACCTTCCGCCCAGCCTTTTCGGCTTCCTACATAACTATTCAGTTTTCTTTATTTATTTACAAAATATAATCCCGACGGATTATATTCCAACAATATGGAAATCAATATTAGTTAAAAGTAACCTTAAATAAATCCAACAAGTATGATCATAAGCTTTAGATATGTTGTTCTTCATTACAATGGTAGATTTCTTCTTTCTCTTAATGGAGTGTAGTACCTCTTGCATTATTCCAACTATTTTATGTATGAATCTTCCTCCAAGAAAAACAAACTGCTTGGTTGAGATGACATTGGACAAGAAACATTTGAGCCTCATTGTAAAGAATTTAGATATGACATTGGTTATATTATCTCATGTTCACTCTTGGTAGAGTTCTTCAAAATTCCAATTTGTAGATTAGATGTTGCTTATGATGGTGTATTTTTTTTTAAATACTTAGAAATCATTTCTATAGCGATGGAAAGGAATTGGTAGTTAATTATCCCAACAATGATAATCTATTTCTATAGTGAGGAAACACCATCGCTTATATAACATCTTCATCAGTATGTGCATGGTGTTGCGTCGCTATAGCAACACCTAACCATTGCTTGTATAACATCTTTGTCGATATGTGCATGAAGAGTTGTTGCTCTAGGAACTATTATCCATTGCTATAGTGACAAATATTTGTTGATATAATGACAAAGATCCATTACTATAGTGACATAAGTTAATTTGTAAGCATCATCCACGCATGCCAAGTTGCATCTCTTTCTTATCTCCATAGCGATGAATGATTCAACATGTGGTTATAGCAATGGAAATGTTTCCACAAAAATACGGGGTCATGATCGTCACTATAGCGACACAAAAAGTGTTACAATAGAAATGATTTGTTGTGGGAAAAATATGTACATGTAGTAATGGGATTAAGCAAGGTTCCAATTTTTGGGTGTAACACACCCTC
>LPNX010727291.1:147996-161550 GCA_001517045.1 Pseudotsuga menziesii
ACACCTATGCCCCCATTTCTCTCTAATCACTATAAGTTCCTCCCCAAACCTCTAACCTCCCAATTATGTTATCAACGATCGATTTTGTAGAAAACTACACTCTTCAACCACAAAACAAGTTTCAGAGTCAATATTATCACTCAAACTAGGTCAACATAATGTTCCATATCACCTATAGACATGGGGCATATAGTACTAAAGATAAAAGGGTTATATTGAAGGAGTATCACTTCTACATAACTGATGACAGGTGTCACAACTTGGTTTTTGTACAACACAACTTTGAATTGTTCTACATTCACCTGAAGGATAACTGTATACAAATGGAACAACATTGGATTTGGTCTGATGGTTGTGTGGGGTATTAAAAAATTTCCGTGTATTCCAATGCTTGTGAATTCTCCACAAGAGGCACAAGGCGTCACATATTTGGAACTATTTTGAGACCAAACATGGAAAAGGAGAACATGATGGAGCAGGTGTGTAGCTAGGGTTTTACCCCTAGCTTGTGCGAATGGGAACCTACTAAGGAAAATGGATTCCTTAGTAGCAGTTCAATAATATGTGAAATAAAAGATGCTAAACACTAATAACAATTAATCTAAACATGTTCATGAAGCAAAATAGAAAAAAGTAAAGAATGATTTTTTATTGATCTGACCTCCAATGTGGAGGTTGGTGAAGCCCGTTGCGCTGATCCGAGAGGTTGCTCCGAGCTCCAGCTATTCCTTCTCTTTCTCCAATGGTGGAAGTGGGCCAAAAGGGGCTCTCAATGATGAAAGTAGCTCAATGGTGAGCTAGGGTTTCAAAAGCAATTTTGGCAGAGGCAGGATACTTGTGATTGTGTATTTGAAATAATGGGTCTCCATCACTTATTTATAGTGGTGGAGTGTCGGTTTAGGGTTAGGGTTTGCTGTTTAGGGTTTCAGCTGTTTAGGGTCTTTTCCTGCTTTTCCTCATTATTTTATATTTTTTCTTCCTTTTTTGGAGATTTTTGCTTTTTTGGAGGAATTTTGGATATTTTTTGGAGGAAAAGAGGGTTTTATGGCCTTTTTGATGGAAATATGGTAGGAAAATGGACAAATGAGCCATGTAATGGGGTAGATGAGTTAGTGAACCATTTTTGGGTGTTAACAAGGTGCATGCATCAAGAGTACATTACGTAGGCAAGAAATTAAGTTCACAACTGTTTCGTTCATCTGAGATGCAAAGACCATTGTTGAATGGTATTATTGAGTAATGGGGAAGGGAGTAAGGATGAAAGAATACCAATCATCTCAAAAAGCACATGTACATAGATATTTTTGGATTTGTTCGATGTAGATTGATCACACCTATATGAGTGCAATATTGTCCAAGGAACTCATGCATTCCATTCACTTAGAACATTATACAATGCTATAGTTGAAATTGGGACAAGGAAACTCTTTTGTTTTTGTTTTTCATGTAACAGTGGTGAATGAGATAATTGCGAATCAACATATTGGGTTGATAGCTGGGATTGTGTATCACTCCCCATTGGTTTCCAGATAAATGCATAATTATCCCAGTTGGAGGAGCACCAATCAAACATTTTACCATACTAGGACCGCATATTAGATCTTTTATAACGAGGTTTGACTAATATCTTGATAACTTTGAAATGTTTGACAACTATTTATGTTTATTTAGCTGACTCCAAGATTGACACTTTATTTTATGCAATGAACATATACGCAGTGGTTTCCTAGAGAGGAAATGAATGGCACACTGACTACTGGCTGGAATGTTCCTTAGATCAGAAGTAGACCCTCAATGTCTCATTAAGGGACTCCTAGGGAAATGATTTTCCAATTGGGTCGATGGTTATCAAAGGAGAATATTTGACACAGGTTTCCCTTGCACAAAATAGAAAATGTTATGTATTTGAAGATTATAGACCAAGTCAAATTGTATACCATTATACAAACTTATTGGCACAAACCTCTAGTTGCAAAAAATGCCAAGAAATAACTCATCAAAGTCACTATACTTCTTTCCTTACTCCGAGCACGAGAGGATAAATGATATCGTTGGTATTAGAGGTGATCTTGATGGTCTATGTGAATGACCACAGGTGGGTAGTTAGGTATGTGGTATGCATTGAATTTGTGTACTATGTTATAAGTATGTGATGTGCATGTACATGTCATGATTTTGGTTTCATGGTCTCATTGATTATTTACAACTTGATAGATTGAGATCTTGATAGATTGACAACTTGATAGATTGATAAATTGGATAGACTTGTAAAGCTTGATAAATTTCATAAGCTTCATCTTCTGGTATTATATTCATACTTGCATGACTCATACAATCTATCCCTATACCATTATCTAGCCCAATCCATTTGTGTATAAACCATTATGCTACAAATATGCACCAGAATCCAAGAAACCCTTGTTTGTATTCTAAACCATGGAACCCTAGTTTGTATCCCCCTCCTCTGGGATATGGCTCTTGCATATACCTTGAATCTCAAATTTGGTCCTCCAAGGACATTAGTAAACACCCCAATTTTTCATGAAAATTCCTAATGCAAGTGTTAAAATAACTTATAAAAATATTCCTGTCACGTCCCCACCCCTCTAACAGGGAGAGAATGCGACTATGCTACTATCAATCCAGACAACTAGCCCCATGAACATGATAATTAAAATTTAAATGCATTGAAGATAAAATATATATATTCCTAATGCAATTTACAACAGAAGCATACACATTCCTTCAAGCATTCAACACATTAGACATGTTCATCATATTTCATTAAACAAATATGAATGCAGAGGTTAACACAGGGATACTTATCTTATGAAGATGCTTCCCCGCAACTAGCTATGTCACTACAATGTTTCCCCCAACCATAGGCTAGTGTGCTCCTTACTCTCTCAGCATCACTGCCCCCCCGGAGCTAGGCATGATTTCCACAAGGAACTAGGGGACACAGACTTACACATAGTAAGGCCAAACACCCACAGTCAAGACAATAACCACATCCAAAGACAGTCATCCTACTAACAGATGGATTCTTGGACTTACTCAGCCAATTCACCACAGGGATGCACTACATACCAAAATGCAAGTTTTGGGAATGAACCAAAAAGGTCATGGGAATTCAAATCGACATGACAAATGGGGATAAAATCCCTATGACCAAAATCGAATTCACAGAATGTTCTTGGTTCCACGTGGGTAAGAAAATGACTCAAGATCCACTCAGAAAATCATGGTGTCTTCTCCAATTCACTGGGAATTACCAAAATGATTTCCATCTTCGAAAACAATGAGGAAATGCAGCAGAATCTTAGGGGAGGAAACCCAACCACTGATCATTAAAAAAAAATGATTTCCCAACCTAAGATAATGAAGATAATGGATGCCCATGTGAGAGAAAACACACACAGCAAACCAAAAATGTGAATGCCACACATAGGAAGCTTCAAGCTACTTGATATAGCCCCAAAATGGATGAATGATGGGTGATAAAGATGCCCACAAGCCCCCAATCATGAAGGAAGAACACAACAGAAAAAAACATGGAGGAAAATAGCTCTCCAAGCTTCCACTGCGTGAGGAAAATGGAGCACGTGAGTGGATGATGAAAAATTCCTGCACGTGAGTATTATGGTTGCTCTCTTCCACGTGAGGGTAAAATGGATGAAAACACTCCCCCTTGGGAAAGCATGTGGTCAAGGCTGAAAGCCCTGCCAAAATTGACAACTTCCCATTGTTAGAATTTTAACATTAAGCTAGCATTATATTAGGATCTTTAACTGAGATAATAACAAGCACAATAATCAAACACAAGAGACAATGAAACCATTTTTTTCCTTGGGGAAACCATAAATGGAGAAAACCTCACAACTTCCTCAGAGATAGAATCAACACCAAAAGTAAAACCCCAAAATAGTAAGATGATCTCCCAACAGGAGTAACCTCTTTCTTCCTAGCCCTAGTAGCTTCTTCTTCCTCAGCTATGTGCTACAACTGAGTGTGAGTGAGTGTGTGATAAATAGAGAGGCTCACTCTCTATTTATACTAATTCCTAACTTGACAATAACTCACTAGGGCCAACTTCACTAGGATATTATACTAACCCTAGGGCCCCGAAACTACAGGGACTTTAACCCTTGATCAATAGGAGGGTTACCCACAATGACTTGACATGACTTGTTTACATTATAGAAAATATTGATCGGAACATCGGGGCATGACATGACTCAATTACATTATAAAAACTTCCTGCAATAAACATTGGGGTACGATACATAATATATACAAGTGAATACATTTCAAAGTTACAATTACATCAACACCCATACTCCCCAAGCCCCAAGGTAATAACTTCCCAACTAACTCCTTGGATAATTAAGTGGGTGGTTGAATAAGACAAGAAAGGTGGTTGGTAGCTGATGGGTTCTCCTTTTGACACTTGGATTCTCCCCATTGGATCAATGTTAAACATCCCCCCCCCCTATCCTTAGGAAATCATGCCCCCATCTCTTTAATGTTGCATTGACATCACTAGTTGTGGGTATTTTATTAATTGCATATCTACATGATGTAGAAATTATATTGTGGCGTCAACTAGAATAATAACCATGAACATCATTTTTAATTGCCGAAACATAGAACACTGAATCCATGGCGGGGCCTTTGCCTTGAGCTCCACACCATGATTTATTAACACTATTTACATCATTTATAATTTAATGCAATTGGGGTTGAAACCAGGGTATTACACTTCGCATGCTTAATAACCCTGGCCAATCCTAGCCTAAAAACTGTTAGATTTTTATCATTCAAGCTAGCATTATGATCTTAGGATCTTTAACTGAGAGAATAACATGCATAGCAATAAACACAAGAGACAGGAGACACAAAGAATTTTCCTTAGGGAAACCATAAAGGAGAAAACCCCACAACTTCCTCATAGATAGAATCGGCACCAAAAGCAAAACTTGAAAACATAAAGATGATCTCCCAATAGCAGTAGTCTCTCTCTCTAATCCTAGCAACTTATCTCTCACTCATGCATCCCAATGAGTGAGTGTGTGTGTGATAAATAGAGAGACTCACTCTCTACTTATATTCATTCGTTCACTTGAAACCCACTCCAACATGCCGGCCTCACTTAACAATTACTTATTAGAGCCGAGATATCTAGGAGTGTCTAATAACCCTAGTGCCCCACAACTTGTGGGGACTTTGCATCATCCAACCAACAAGGAGATTTATCCTTAACACAATGGTGGGGACTATTTCCCCATATTACAATGACTCACCTAGGGTCGACTTCTCTAGGACAGCATAATAACCCTAGGGCCCCAAAACTATGCGGACTTTAACCCTTGACCAATAGGAGGGTTACCCACAATGACTTGACATGAATTGTTTACATTATAGAACCTCCTGATGGGAACATCGAGGCATGACATGACTCAATTACATTACAGATACTTCCCAGAATAAACATCAAGGTACAATACATAAGATATACAAGTGAATACATTCTGAAGTTACAATTACATCAACACTCCCTCTTAACTAGGAAGGTATTCTCTTGACACAATTTATCAGCACAAGTCTTCTTCTTTGTATCATCTGGATCATCATCGAGTTCTCCTCATCTTCAGGTCATCTTCATCTTTAGGTCATCTTTATCTTCAATTCATCTTCATCTGGATCTGGATCATCACTCGATCTTGATCATCATCACTCGATATGGATCATCTCTACTAGATCAACATCATTGGATCTAGATCATCATCACTGGATATGGATCATCACTTGATTTGGATCATCACTGTTGGATCATCATCACTGGATCTAGATCATCACTTGATCTGGATCATCATTGCTGGATCATCATCACTAGTTCTAGATAATCACTTGATCTAGATCATCACTGGGTCAACATCATAGGTGCTATCTCATGATTCTTCTCATCACAGGAATTTCTACAGAGCCAGCCCTTTTTCATGCTAGTTGTAGGCCTAGCCTCCTTGTAGGTCTTCTTTAGCCCTTATATCTTACCCTAATTCAGAATGGACACCACTCACATCTGACCATGAGAGGAACACATCCAACATCATGTCAGAAAGGCACAGCCACATTCACCAACATGACAGTACTCAACTACTATCATTTGTGAAAAGGCTCAGCTATCACGTCCCCATGGCCCGACCGGCATAGAGGACGCGACCCAACTTCACTAGCACCGCGGCTAAGAGCCCCATGAACATGTGCATTCACAAAATTGCTAAAACAGAATGCTTAAACATACACACATGAACATTTATCATGCACAGATGCAAACATCTATCAGGCACAGCAAAAACATCATACATTTAAGCAAGCATTCATTCAACATGTTCATCATTTTCATATCATTGACAGAAAATAAGGTTGTAGAAGTAAAATGAACAAGATCACTTATCTTATGAAATTTCCTTCCGCAACCAGCTACGTCGCTGCAACGTTCCACCCAACCATAGGCCAACGTGCTCCTCAATCTCTCAGCAACGTTGCCACCCCCAAGCTGGGCATGATTCTCCAAGGAATAAAGGAACTAGCAGGCTAACGCATAGGTAAGCATACTCAAGCATAGCCAAGCCAACAGAGTGGGTTTATCAGGCCATCAAGGAGTTGTAGAAGGTAGATTGCTAAGCTGGTGAGCTCATTACAGAGCCAAGAACACCTACACCAAAACTAGCCTGATCTCTAAGACACCCAAACACACCCAACACAAGGAATCAGTCCCTTCTCTGCTACACAGTCCCTCAGGCCCTGCATTCCCTTCCAGTGCTATTCAGGGGTGATGGATAAGAAGGCCAGCCCTCTAGCTCTGTCTGTGTGGTTTCCAGCTACCAGGTTTATCAAGCAAATCTAAGCCAACATCCCTACTCCTCTCACAGTCCGGAGACCAGCCATTGCACACAAGCAACTAAGTCAGCTGTCACAGCCTAAACAAGAAAATGACTTCTGAGTCATTATTGGCCTTATCATGGCCAAAATGACTCTCAGGCATTTTTACAACAGTCGCCAGCATGTAAGGAAGACCACAACAACCACAACCAACAACGTGGGAAAACACAGCCCGTCCTGGGCAATGAAATCACCAAGAAAACATATACAGACCGAGCTGGGGGAAAAAAATTACAATCTCCCAGCCTGTGGGTGAGCGTGAGCAACAATGCAGAACCCACAATCGTCCTGTGAGTATAGGATATGGCCACACTATTCACCAATCTGCAGAGGAAAACTGCTACGTGGGTAAATCCAGCAAAATTCGGTGCGTGAAGACCAAAAATGGGAAGGAATCCCTCTGCATGAGAATGCACAGCAATGGAGAGGACGCAAATTTGCAGGAGAAATCGCATGGGTAAAACCCAGGAAAATTCCTGTGCGTGAAAACAGTGAGCGGCCAAATGGGAAGTGTGTGAAGGTGAACAGCTACCAGGAGGACGCGAACTTGCAGTGCGTGGGGGCTCAGCAACTCGTGGAGCCAAGAAAATATCTGCGTGAGAACCAATCCACCTAGAGCCTATGCATGAAGAAAATCAAACAATGGAGATAATGCGTGGAGATGAATAGCAAAAATTGTGAGGTCGCGAATTGGAGAGAGCGTGAAGGTTTTTCCTCCATAGTGAAGTCAACAGTGGGGTGGAGTGTGCGTGAGGGTGAGGACTGACAGTCCTGCCACCCCACTCCCAAAGCAATTAACTGCCCCAACCACCAACAACAATTATTTAATGAGAGTGGTTGGAAGAAGACACATGGGTTTTTCTCTCATGGGCCAAAGTTTAACAATTTCCCCCACATCCTTATCCTTGTGAAAATCATGCCCCTTTCGATTTAGTTGCCGTGATCGTAGCTGGTTGGGTTCATTTAATTAATTGTAGATGCATATTTACATGATGACCGTCATAATATATGCCACATGCCCCGATATACTATAGGTGACAAATTCAAGTCTAAACATTAGCATAACCAATCAATGGTGGGGCCTTGGCCTTTAGCTCCACACCATCATCATTTACAATATATACATCATCATATACATCTAATGCAATGGGGTCAAAACTGGGACATTACATTAGCACTCACATCTGACCTTGAATCATCAAAAAGGCATAGCACTCACATCTAACCTTGACTCTTCAGAAAGCCACAGCACTCACATCTGACCTTGAATTTTCAGAAAGGAATAGCACTCACATCCACCAGCATGACAATACACAACTACTATCATTTGTGGAAAGGCACAACACTCACATCTTCCCTTGGCTCGTCAAAAAGGCACTCAGTCCTAGATTAAGGGTTCCTCGTAACTAACCAGGTGCCTCCATTCAAAGAATGGTAGTATCCCTTATATCTGATCAAGTGGGAACACATCCCTCAATCACATCAGAATGGCCATGAACTCACATCTGATCATGTGAGAACACATCTCATAGTCATATTAGAATGGCCCTTAGTCCTAGACTGATTTTTCCTGGTGTTGAGGCCTTGAAATTCATAGGCAACAACAGCAAGGGATTCTCCCCAGTCAACGTTCCCAACTATCCCGTGACTGTTTGGTGTAGGGAATTTGTCTGGTTTGCGGTCCAGCTATCGTAGGTCAAGTAACAAAAAACAAAGGTTTTACCGGTTGCAGCCCGGTCCACCGTATTTTGTATTTTTGACTTAAATTATGAAATGCACATGCCTAGTTAACAATGCAGAGTGATAAAGATGCAAAGAGCATTCACAATGTGATGCGCATGTTCTTACCTCTCGTCTTAGAACTCACAAGCATCTAAATCATACAAGAAAATAAATACTAACTAAACTATCTCTAGAGAGCTGGGTATTCATTCATGAGTAATGCACTCCTGTTCATGTGTTATGGAAAATCACAGATAGTTGTTCTTATAACCAAACATATAAACATGAAGAAAAGTATATATGATAAGATAGCTCATCAACAGTTAAAATTTTCATTACTCATAGTGGAAGAGACATCACAAAAGGTACTAAAGAACATTCAGACAAGAACATAGGTTCAAGAAATTAGAACACTCTTACAGCTAATGAGGCACTGCTGAAAATGAAATAGTTCACATTCAACATTGCTCATTTAATCACATTGACCTATTCCACATAGTACTTCCTCCAACAGGAAAAATTTGCAGTCTCTGGTTACAAAACGAAATAGTTCCTCTTACAAGCATTAAGTTACAAGTTTTTCCAGGGAAAAAAGCCCCCTCTTAGTTCTACTTTCTAATATTTAAACTACAACGGAAGACCTCATGGGATGCCCCCCAAACGTACGATCTTTCAGTTCCCCAACGCTTCATATTCTTCTATCTTTTTTGTGCATGCTCATGATTGGCTGATTAACTACCGGACCTTTCAGAGCTGCTCCTTTATCACCATTCATTTTGTCTTTTCCTTCGTTTGTCCCTCTTACGATCCTACTGGTTTCGGCTCTACCCCTACCAAACGGCCCGTTATGCCTTCGCGCCTTGGTAGTATGGAAACGTCCTTTGAGTACACCTGTGATTCAACAAAGTGTATCATTCATTGGGACTGCGTTATAAAACACATCAGAAAATTATACCAACTAAAATGGCCAACCCAAAAGAAATGGCCAGGTGCACCATCATTATTAGAATTTTAACCACGCCGACACTGCTACTTTGTTTATTCATGGGTTTGCACAAAACCACCAACGACAGGAAACGAGGACTCATCAGATGCTCAAAGCATTGGCCTCGGAAGCTAAAAATCCCACTCTATCCGCAACGACGAAAGAGAACGAGGTTACGGACAAGCGACCAAAGGGAGGGAAAAATTCCCCATCGGAAATCGGAAGGGTAACCACATCAGAAGCCAAATGACTTTCCCAGCTGCAAAAATGGAAGAGACAAGGGATAGAGACATCTGAAACGTGGGCAGGAAAAGCTTAAGAGGAAGTCGGGAGACATTACATCGGAAGCCAAATGACTTTCCCAGCTGCAATGGTGGAAGAGAAAAAGCTACGGGTACGCGATTAAAATACTAATACACATCGGCAGTCGGAGCGCTTCGCACTTCGGGCATTAAGTCGCTTTGGGAGCCGTAACGACAGATGAGAAAAGGACAACAGTCGCAGATCAAACATAGTATGACGCCTGAAAACATATTAAGTGTTTTAAAACTATTAGAAAATCAGCACCAGTTAAAACCCGGTTTACTTCCGAAACAACGGCCTTGAAGAACAAAGAACGGATTTATCATTTGCTAGCAAACCAGCTCAAATTTGCGACCAATCACAAAATTTAAACACAGGAAACCTCTGGGACAGGCTGAAAATCAATCTGTAAAATCATTCGAAATTAAAATCTGACCAAAAGGTTCAAGGATCCAATGATTACAAGCAACGCTAAATCATGAGGAGGGGCCCAAAATTTAAGAAATTTGGGGAGAACGGTTGTAGCTGCAATAATTGGCGATCACCTGGTGAACCTAGATCTCTGGGCGATTATTCTTTGAGTAACAGATTGTTTAACAACACATGCATCTCTTAAATTCTTCGAGCTATCTGGATTTCTCAAGTGACGGACATGCGTACCTTTAATCATTTATGATAGTCCAATTTGGGAGAGTGGAAACCAAGATTTTCAAGTCCAGATAACTCTGTTGAGGCCGGAGGATGAGTTTCATTATTAATTTTGTGTTCAGGTAGCTGATAGCTTGGACACCACAGGATTGTAGCATATGGTAAACAGAAATATTCGTTTGTTCCTCATTCCCATGCCACTTTAGCATTTTTTGTGCTTTTGGACTTTTGTCCCTTTTCATATGAGTCCTCCTGCATGCCTTTCTTTCTGAATTTTAATTCAGGCTCCTCTATCCCATAGTGTCCTTTTGTGTGAGTGGTGTACTTCATGTTTCAGCTCACGGACAGAGAGGAACTTTCGGCAATTTAGTACTTATGATTCAGCATTTGCTTTGATGTATGATGCTTTCATAGGAGTTTTTGACTCTTATTTGCCTTTTGGCATTTGTTTCTTGGCATGGGATCATTTATATTTAATATACTGTTCACCTTGATCCTTTCCATGGGTCTTCTGCTATCGCCCCTTAGAACATTTTAAGTGTGACGTGGATGGATCCTCAACATAGTATTCTAGACTCTTTGAATCCGGTTTATTTCACAGGGGTTAAACAGGACTTCAATGCACATAGACCTTATTCGAGAAAACTGCTAAACTGGAAGAAATTATTTTAGACAAACAGCAACACACAGTCTGAAACCCAAAAATATTTATCATTCCCAAACATTTTGATGTTCTTCATGCAATCACGGGTTCATTCCCTTTATTGGAACCAAGAAAAAATCAAACTAAAACAAACTGAAAAACATGACTCAAAAGATAGTGAAACATATTATTTATATACAAGACAGAAGAACTCAAAGAAACTCAGGAAAAATAAGGCTTGAGAACCAAACCATTTGCTGGTAAGTTCTCTTCCCACCCCTGTAGATCTTGTAACTTATAAGTAGAAGGGCCAAGCTTTGCCGCAATCTGAAAAGGGCCTACCGACAACTGCTGGAATTTAGTATGCTTTCCTTTCTCATCATGGGGGTGATCCCATTTGAGGACTAATTCTCCCACTTCAAAATCTTTTGTTCCAGCTTTATGCTTTTCGAACCATCTCTTTACTAACTCTTGCTGTTGCTTAAAGGGTTCTCTGGCTTTAGATCTAGCCTCTTCTACTTTCAGAAGATTGCATATCCTCATTTGCAAAACTTCATTCTCCGACCCTCTGGACTCTTGAGCTATTATGGAAGAGGGTAGCATGATGTTGGGGGGAAGAATGGCTTCTTTACCATACACAAGGGTATAAGGTGACACTCCTATCGCAGACTTGGGGGTGACTCTATCAGCCCATAAGGAATTTGGTAGTGCTGAGTGCCAACTCCTTTGGTTTTCTATTACAGTCTTCTTTAAAATTCTAATCAGATTTTTGGTAGAGGATTCATCCAAGCCATTTCCTTATGGATAGTAATTAGCAGAATAATGCAATTTTATCCCTTTATCATGAGAAAAAGCAGTTAATTTAATTGATGAAAAGTACTTAGCATTATAAAAAACTAACAAAAATGGAACTCCAAACTTAGTCATGACATGATCCTGCAGGAAGCTGATGACCTCGTCTTCATTTATCTTGCGCAGTGGAATAGCTTCGACCCAGCGAGTGAAATAATCGGTCGCGGTCAGAATGTATTTGTGTTGGAGGGAGGAATTTGGTTTTATTTCTCCAATGATATCCAACCCCCATTGCTCGAATGGTTCTGTGATCATCACAGGCTTTAGGGGCTGCTTTAGGTTGTCTCCCACTACACCTTTGGCAAATATCACACTTCCTGACATGTGCATGTGCATCTTTGAAGAGCATAGGCCAATAGTAACTGGCTCTGAGGATTTTGTGGGCTGTAGTATCCCCTGAATAATGTCCCCCAGCAGGATCGTCATGCAATTCTGACATTACTTTCTTCGCATCTTCCTTTTCTAAGCATCTGAGAAGAACCCCGTCATAATTTTTTCTAAATAATACTCCTTCAACAAGTTGATAGGAAGCTAATTTAAGACGCAGCGCTCTTCTTTTCTTAGAATTCCAATGTTTTGGCAACAGCCCTGCCTACAGGTAATGCACAAGGTCTCTATACCAAGACTCGAGAGCTGTAAACAAAGGACATACCTCCATTACATGTAATTCGGTTTCATCTTCCCAAGCATGTTCTTCGTTTTTTTCATTTTCAGTTATCAGTTTGCACAACCCTTTTCCTTTAACTATAGATGCTGGCTTGAATTCAAGGTTGTATTCTTGAAGAGCTGTTACCTAGTTGCCTCTTCTTTCTCCTAACTCCTTCTGTACAAGAAGAGACCTTACAGCTAGGTAGGAGACGATCACCTTGGTTCTATTTTTTAAAATATAAGGCCTGAATTTCTTTACTGCTTTGAATACCGCGTAAGCTTGTTTATCAACAGCTAGGTAATTCAATTCAGCCCCCTGGGGGGGATGAATTCCCAATAGCCTTTATGAGTACTGGTCTACAGGGGCTTGAATTGAATTACCCAGCTGTTGATAAACAAGCTTACGCAGTATTCAAAGCAGTAAAGCAATTTAGGCCTTACAGCTAGGTAGGAGACGATCACCTTGGTTCTATTTTTTAAAATATAAGGCCTAAATTGCTTTACTGCTTTGAATACTACGTAAGCTTGTTTATCAACAGCTGGGTAATTTAATTCAGCCCCCTGTAGACCAGTACTCATAAAGGCTATTGGGAATTCATCCCCCCCATCTTCTTTTTGGGTGAGCACAGCTGCTAGTGAATCATCGGATGCAAAGGTATACAAGATAAAATCTTTGTCGAAATCTGGGCTTTTCAGGGAGGNTCATCCCCCCCATCTTCTTTTTGGGTGAGCACAGCTGCTAGTGAATCATCGGATGCAAAGGTATACAAGATAAAATCTTTGTCGAAATCTGGGCTTTTCAGGGAGG
>LPNX010727291.1:167361-240216 GCA_001517045.1 Pseudotsuga menziesii
GCTCGATCATCTCATCTTCAATTCATATTCATCTTCAAGTCATCATCAGATCTGGATCATCTCTCGATCTGGATCATCATGGAACATCATCACTGGATCTGGATCATCTCTCGATCTGGATCATCATCAATGGACTGGATCTAGATCATCACTCGATCTGGATCATCATCACTAGACAGGATCTAGATCATCACTCGATTTGGATCATCACAACTGCTATCTCATGATTCTTCTCGTCACAGGAAGTTCTACAGAGCCAGCCCTTTTTCATGCTGGTTGTAGGCCTATCCATCATGTAGGTCTTCACCGAGCACTTACATCTGACCTACTCATCAGAAAGGCACGCCCAACACTCACATCCGATCATATAAGAACCAATCCTATAATCACATCAGAAAGGCCAAGCACTCACATTCACCAGCTTGATAGGACATCACATCACTAACATCTATGAAAAGGATCAGCACTTACATCTGACCTGCTCATCAGAAAGGCACAACCATCCATGGGAACACATCCTACCACACTGATGGAAGACTCCCATCCAGGTTGGAACACATCCTACTCACAAGGATGAAAGACTCCAATCCAGGTCGAAACACATCCTACTCATAGTGATGAGAGATTTCAGCACTTATATCTGAGCACGTGGGAACAAATCCCTCAGTCGCTCCAGAAAGGCTCTACACTTACATCCATCCAGGTTGGAACACATCCTACTCACAGTGATGGAAGGGCTTGCACTCACATCTAATCCTACGAGAACACATCCCAGCATTCATATTAGAATGGCCCCCAGTCCTCGACTAAGCTACCTGGTAACTGACCAGGTGCCTCCATTCACCTATAGAATGGCAGTTTCCCTTACATCCGACCTGCTCGTCGAAATTGCCAACACTCACATCTGACATGGAAGGAACTAAATCCTTTAGCCATGAACATAATGGTTCAACCCTTACATATGATCAAGTGGGAACACATCCCTCTATCACATCATAATGGCTACTCAGTCCTACACTGAGTGTTCTTGGTAACTGATCAGGTGCCTCCATTCCTAGAATGGCAATTTCCCTTACATCTGTCCTACTCAACAGAATGGCCAGCACTCATATCTGACATGGAAGGGAGCAACCCTGTCACCATGACAGAATTTCTTAGCCCTTACATCTGACCATGGAAGGAACCAATCCTCTCACCATGTCAGAATGGCTATGAATCTCAGCACTCATATCAGTCATGGAAGGAACCAATCCTCTCGCCATGACGGAATGGCTCAACCCTTACATATAACCATGCAAGGAACCAATCCTCTCACCATGTCAGAATGGCTATGGGTCTCATCACTTTCTCTGGGAGGAAGCCTCGCTCTGGAGAACACCAAGTCTCTCTCTGAAGTACTCGAACTTCAACCTAGCCAATGGCTTCATCAATACATCAGCTATTTGTTCCTCCGTTGCAACATATAGGAGCTTCACTGCTCCTCTCTGAACCATATCCCTGATATAGTGATACTTGATCTCGATATGCTTCAAGTTGTCATGGAACATTGGATTCTCTGACAACTTCATGCAACTCTGGTTGTCACAATGTATACAAGTAGCATCCAACTGGAGATCAAATATATCAGACAATAGCTTCCATAGCCATACTGCATCATAACTAGCTGAACAAGCTGCGACATACTCTACTTCAGCTGTACTCAGTGCCACACAAGATTGCTTCTTGTTAAACCAAGAGATCACACCTGATCCCATACTGAAGCAACATCCCCAAGTACTCTTCCTGTCGATGGCACTGCCTACCCAATCTTAATCAACATAACCCTCTAGGTTAATCTTCTGATTCGCATAATACTTGAGCCCATAATTAATTGTACCCTTCAGGTACCTCAGAATATGCTTTGCGACAGTCAAGTGAACACTTCTCGGATCTGTCAAGTACTGGCTCAAGGTGTTCACAGCAAAGAAAATGTCTAGTCTCATGTTCGTCAGGTACATCAATGACCCAATCATCTGACAATACATTGTAGCATCAATCGACTTTGATGAAGCATCACTTAATAGCTTCATGTTCGATGCCATAGGTGTGGTCATGCAGTCCATCATCCTGAACCTCTTCAGGATCTCTACCGCATTCTTCCCTTGTCCAAGGAATATTCCATCTGCACTCTACCACACCTCTATACCTAGAATAATAGTGCATCGACACATAACAGGAGTATCACTGGTCTTCCATATTCAACCTTGAAGAAAAGGTTGGAATCCTCTTTACTCTTAGTAAAGCTTAGAGTCATCAGTAATCTATCCATCCTGTTATATCATGTCGAACCTCAGGATCTTCTGTAGTCACTCCCTCTGAAGCGAAGCATCATACTCCCTCTATCTTCTGTACTCTATGCACTGAAACATTTTGTACTGAAGTGACAAGTAGTATCCATCTAGGATCATTAGATACCAAGATCCTCTATTTTGAACTTTTCCAAAAGTTCTTCTCACATCCATCTGTGAACTTGTCATCCTTTATTAACCTTGTAGCAACGGTTAAGATATTCATCAAGATCATCATGTATGTGTTATCCCATGGGTGTCTTCCAAACTCATGCAAGGCCTTCTTTCATTTATACACATGATCATGTCATGTGACTTCACTTCTAGTAGTTGTAAATGTTTCTTTGTAGTTTATGCCTTCTTTTCATGAGAAGCCTCGTGCTATGAATCTTGCTTTGTATCCCACGATGTTTCCATCTACTGCATGATGGAACTACGAACTTCTCTTCAGGTCTTGATACTGCATCCTAGACATCATTCTTCTTTGAACTGGTCTTCCATTTCTTCTTAGTTACTGGAAGGTTCTGTATCAATGATGTCGCTGTATTCATCATATTATTCTTTGTCTTTGAAATGTCATCACTTGTTCTTCGGAACAAGTCTTCATTCTTCTTTGCTTGTAGGTGATTATGTATGCGATCTTTCCTACAAGTCAAATGAATTTGTATGTTTAGAACATTTCATAAGGAATATTTATACTGGCAAACACTTATGCATAAATATATGATCATGCAACTACTTTAGCTAATACAACATTCATCCATATCTCGTTGAACTTTCTAGATGCCTTCCATCTCTACCAGGACAACATTGAGATTGTGCACTAATGCAATATGTTAGAAAAGAGGTTTCATTCTAGATAAGTAGCAATGGAGAGTTGTATAGAACCATGAGCTACTTACCCATCACATGCATATTAGTAGTATACTGTCATTAATGCAAACATTCTATCATGCATAATACATTAATTGAATATAAACAAATGCATAACAAAACAATGAAATGACAATTGAATACTTATCTTTATTTGTTTCGTGGGTATACTCCTTCTTGAGTCTTTAGCTTCGTCGTCTTCTTCATTCATAATAGCATCGTTTCTTATCCAAAAGCTAAGGTGGATAAGAATTTCTTCAAGAGTTGAGTTCTTCATATTCCTCATTGCTTGAGGGATCTTATTTGGATGGTAAGAGCTTGATCTTCAGTTTCTCCCACCTTCTCTTCTCGAGCTTCTTCTTCTTGTGAGTTCTCTTCCTAGAGTCTACTGAAATTAATCACTTCCTTCTCACACACATTTTTTGAATGAATGAATCCCACGATCCTGGGAGGCCATTCAAAATGGCCATCACCACTTCTGCATTCTTCACTTCTTCTTTTACCA
Source organism: Pseudotsuga menziesii (assembly GCA_001517045.1). Lineage (NCBI taxonomy): Eukaryota > Viridiplantae > Streptophyta > Pinopsida > Pinales > Pinaceae > Pseudotsuga > Pseudotsuga menziesii. The sequence continues at coordinate 171,067 of LPNX010727291.1, forward strand.
CTTCAAGTTGTTCTTTGATTTGAGAGACTCTTATGACTGCATGGTCTCTGCATTTTGGATCTTCACATTCTTCAACTAGTTTCTTAAGGTCATATTCTGATTTTTGTTCTTTCCTTCAAATGGATTGGTCAAGGAATCAAAACATATTTTGTGTCTTTGGGGAGACACTTGTAATACAAGTTGATTCATGACTGAATCGGCAATGATCTTCTTAGCCTTGACCAAGTTCTTCTTGTGTAAGGCTTCTAACCTTATCTCCCTCTAGAACTGGAACCTCTATACTCATGTAGGTGTCCAATCCATTTTCTTTAGAGAGATCAAATACTTCTATGCTTGGAGGTTGTGAACTTCACCAAGCTTATCATCAAGCTGATGTGATAGATCACTTTGAAATGAGAACCTCAAATGAAAATAGCAAAGGATTAGATCTTACCGATTTGAGGTGACCATCTTGGTTCCGGAGATGGCTGATCTAGGGTTTGTCACAGAAACCCCAATTTTTAGAACTTGGAATATTTCAGATCTGATTATATATACAGATATATCTCTTCAAATGGAGCTTTCCAATGTACTCCTTTTCTGAAAACAGTGGAGGGAAGCTCCCGAAACAGGAAGCCCTAATTTTCCAATTTCTTCTGTAGAAATGCCTGTTACTGTTTCTGTGATATCTCTGAAATTTATGATTCTCTATGTGTAAAATTGTTTAATAAGGTAAAATAGCATGTCCTTGATCTGACACCATAGGTTTCATGAGAATTGGTTTCACCATTTGGGATTTATGATCCTTTTCCCAAGGTTACATGTTACAAGACTGTTCAGAACAACGAAGTTGTACGGTATGCCACATGTCACTGGTTCATCTTTTGAGTCTGATATTTGGAAAAACAAAAGTACAGTCTGTGCCATTTCTAGAAAATCTTTAGGAATTCCATTTGGACCTCTGTATCCCATGATATTGCAATTCTCCTCAGGTGTCCTGTTTAAGGATGAATTCTGGAAGAGGATGGAACCCTAACTTGGAGGGATCATATCTCCCAGAATATAGTGAATCTAAGGTGGATTTTTGGACAACGTTTTCTTTACGATTTTATATTAGGTCTTTGCAATTTTCAGATTCTGAGACTTTGTCAACCTCAGAATATAGCGACTGTACCAAAACTTATCATTTTTAGTATTTAGGGTTTTTCAAGCTCGGGGTCAAAATAGGGTTTGACTTTCTCGGAGTTTCACCCAACAAAATTTCTTGATCCAGGTCTCTAAACTTCAGTTTTGATGAGGAGAATAATCCTATGCTGGTATCACTCAAAAATTCCTCTTCTGTAGAAAGCCCTAATTTCCGCATCGAAGGCTAAGAATGCTCGGAATCAAATTTCGTTTCGATAGAAAGATGTGCCCTTCAATGGAGAGTCAGCCTAGCATTCTTTTGCTGATGAATTATGGAGAGAGGCCCAAAAAGTAAGAATCCCTAGCTTCTATAGCTGAACAATGTCTTATTCTCAGGTTAGCTCTGATTCCATGTTAGTTTTTCAACATTAAGCTAGCATTATATTAGGATCTTTACTGAGAGAATAACAAGTACAACAATCAAACACAAGCACATCAAAAGAGACAAGAGACACAAATAGTTTTCCTCAAGGAAACCATAAAGGAGAAAACCCCACAACTTCCTCAGAGATAGAATCAGCACCAAAACAGTAAAATCCCCAAAGCAGTAGTCTTCTTCTTCTGTCTAGTCCCAGTATTTCCTTCCTCACTAATGCGCCACACTTGAGTGAGAGTGAATGATGTGTTGCAAGTGATAAATAGAGAGGCTCTCACTCTCTATTTATATCCTTTAGTTCACTTGAAGTGTACTCCAACATGTCGGCCTTACGTAACAATTACTTACTAGAGCCGACATCTCTAGGAGTGTCTAATAATCCTAGTGCCCCACCACTTGTGGGGACTTTGCCTCCTCCGACCAATAGGAGGGTAACACAATGGTGGGGACTATTGCCCCGACTTACAATGACTCACCTAGGGTTGAATTCACTAGGATAGTCTAATAACCCAAGGGCCCCACAACTATGGGGACTTTAACCCTTGACCAATATGAGGGTTACCCACAATGACTTGACATGACTTTCTCATTATATAAATTTCCCGATCGAAACATTGGGGCATGACATGAATCAAATACATTACAATACATCCTGGAATAAACATCGGGTTACAATACATAAGATACATAGAAGAATACATTCTAAAGTTACATATACATCAACACGGCAGACCGCTTTGGATGCCCCCCAAACGTATGACCTTTCAGTTCCCCAACGCTTCATATTCTTCTTTCTTTTCCGTGCATGCTCATGATTGGCTGAGTAACTGCTGGACCTTTCAGAGCTGCTCCTTTATCACCATTCATTTTGTCTTTTCCTTCGTTTGTCCCTCTTGTGATCCTGATGGTTTCGGCTCTACCCCTACCAAACGGACCGTTATGCCTTCACGCCTTGGTAGTCTGGAAATGTCCTTTGAGTACACCTATGATTCAACAAAGTGTATCATTCATTGGGACTGCGTTGTAAAACACAACAGAAAATTATACCAACTGAAATGGCCAACCCAAAAGAAATGGCCAGGTGCACCATCATTATTAGAATTTTAACCACGCCGACACCGCTACTTTGTTTATTCACGAGTTTGCACAGAACCAACAACGACAGGAAATGAGGACTCATTGGACGCTCAGAGCGATGGCCTCGGAAGCTAAAAATCCCACTACAGCCGCAACGGCGAAAGGGAACGAGGTTACGGACAAGTGACCAAAGGGCGGGAAAAATTCCCCATCGAAAATCAGAACGGTAACCACATCGGAAGCCAAATGACTTTCCCAGCTGCAACGGTGGAAGAGACAAGGGCCAGAGACATCTGAAACATGGGTGAGAAAAGCTTAAGCGGAAGTCAGGAGACATTACATCAGAAGGAAAATGACTTTCCCAGCTGTAATGGTAGAAGAGAAAAATCTATGGGTACGTAATTAAAAGACTAATACACATCGGCAGTCGGAGGGCTTTGCACTTCGGGCGTTAATTCACTTTGGGAGCCGTAACGGTGGATGAGAAAATCACAACAGTCACAGATAAAACATAGTATGACGCCTGAAAACATATTAAGTGTTTTAAAACTGTTAGAAAATCAACACCGGTTAAAACCCACTTTACTTCCGAAACAACGGCCTTGAAGAACAAAGATCTGATTTATCATTTGCTAGCAAACCAGCTCAAATTTGCGATCGATCACAAAATTCAAACACAGGAAACCTCTGGGACAGGCTGAAAATCAATCTATAAAATCATTCAAAATTAAAATCCGACCAAAAGGTTCAAGGATCCAATTATTACAAGCAACACTAAATCATGAGGAGGGGCCCAAAATTTAAGAAATTTGGGGAGAATGGTTGTAGCTGCAACACCTGGTAATTGAACAGGAACCTCCATTCAAAGAATGGTAATATCCCTTATATCTGATCATGTAGGAACCAATCGTATAGTCACATTAGAATGTCTAGCACTCATATCTAACATGGAAGTAACCAATCCTCTCAACATCATAGAATGGAACAACCCTTACATCTAACCATGGAAGGAACCTAATCCTCTCACCATGTTAGAATGTCTCTAGGTCTCATCATTTTCCCTTGGAGGGAACCTTGATATGGAGAACACCAAGCTTCTCCTTGAAGTACTCAAACTTCACTTTGGCCATTTCTAGCATAGAATCACATCAGAGCTGATTATGTCCAAGAATGACCTGCGAGCTTCTCCAGGACTAATTACATCTGAGGACAACCTATAGGTCTTTTTACATCTGAGCAACCTATGAGTTTCGCCAGGATTTATGCTCAGACAACCTGTCTCATAGACTATTCTAGAACTCCCTCTTTAGAGAGATCTCGATCTGGATCACATACTGGAGCTTCACTGGTCCTCTCTCCCAAATAGCAAGTGGCAACATATTTTTCCTCAGCTATACTCAGCACCATGCAGGACTCCATCTTGCCAAACCAAGAGATCACACTTGATCCCATACTAAAGTAGCACCTCGAAGTGCTCTTCCTATCAATGGAACTGTCTGCCCAATACGAATCCACATAACCCTCTAGGTTAATATTTTGATTCACCTCATACTTGAGACCATACTCAACTGTACCCTTCAGGTAACTCATAGCATGCTTTACAACCATCAGGTGAACATGTCTCAATGTGTTCAAAGCAAAGCAAATATCTGGTCTCGTATTCGTCAGGTACATCAAGGAACCAATCATCTGACAATACATGATAGCATCAACTGTCTCTAGTGAAGCAACACTCAATAGCTTCAGGTTCGATGCCATAGGTGTGGTCATGCCCTTGTATTCCATCATCCTAAACCTCTTCAGGATCTCTACTGCATACTTCCCTTGTCCACACCTCCATGCCTAGAACGTAGTGCATCATCCCCAAGTCCTTTATCTCAAACTCGGCAGCAAGTCTCCTTCTTGCAACTTTAATGAGTTCCTCTTAACTGTCAGGAACAAGTCATCGACATATAACAGGAGCATCACTGGTCTTTCACCTTCAACCTTGAAGCAAAGGTTGGAATCCACTTTACTCTCAGTAAATCCTAGAGTCATCAGTAATTTGTCCATCCTATCATACCATGTTGAACCTCAGGATATTCTGTAGTCACTCCCCTCTGAAGCAGAGCATCATACTCCCTCTATCTTCAATACTCTATGCACTGAAACATTATGTACCAGAGTGACAAGTAGCTTCCTATGCTACTAATTTTCTTTGTATCCATATAGTGTATAGACATTCATCTTCAACCTTGTACCAAAGGTTAATATCTTCATCAAGCTCATCATGTATGTGTTTCAACTCCCACTGGCTACAAATGTCTCTTCATAGTCTATGCATTTTTTTCGTGAGAAGCCTCGTGCAATGAATCTTTCCTTGTATCCCATGATGTTTCCATCTACTGCATGATGGAACTATGAACTTCCCTTCATGTATCGATACTGCATCCTAGACATCATTCTTCTTGAACCGGTCTTCATTTTCGTCTTGGTTACTTCTTCATAGCTGGAAGGTTCTATATCAATGATGTCGCTGCATTCATCATATTATTCTTCATGTTGAACTGTCGTCACTTGTTCTTTGGAACAAGTTTCATCCTTCTTTGCTTGTAGGCAATTATGTATGCGATCTTTCCTACAAGTCAAATGCATTTGTATGGTTAGAAACATTTCATAAGGAATATTCATACTCGAAAATTCTTATGCATAAATATATGATCATGCAACCACTTTAGCCAATACAACATTCATCCATATCTCACAGAAAATTTTTAGATGCCTTCCATCTCTACCAGGCAACATTGATATTATGCACTAATCTAATATGTCATCAAAGAGGTTTCATTCTAGATAAGCAGCAATGGAGAGTTGTATAGCACCATGATCTACTTACCCATCACATGCATATTAGTAGTATACTGTCATTAATGCAAACATTCTATCATGCATAATAAATTAACTGAATATAAACAAATGCATAACAAAACAATATCATGAAATGACAATTGAAATATTATCTTTATTTGTTTCATGGGTAGACTCCTTCTTGAGCCTTCAGCTTTATCATCTTCCTCATTCACAATGGCATTGTTTCTTATCCAAATGCTAAGATGGATAAGAGGTTCTTCAATATTTGAGTCCTTCGTATTCCTCATCACTTGAGGGATCTTCTTTGGATGGTGAGAGCTTGATCTTTTAGTTGCTCCCATCTTCTCTTCTCTTATTATGAGTTGAGCTTCTTCTTCTTGTGTGTGCTCTTCCCAGAGTCTGCTAAAAGCAATCACTTCCTTCTAGCACACATTCCTTGCATGAATGAATACCATGATCTTGGGAGGCCATTCAAGGTGGCTATCATCACTTCTTCTTATACTGCTACAAGTTGTTATTTGACTTGAGAGACCCTTATGAAGTATGACTGTATGGTCTCTATATTCTGGATCTTCACATTCTTCAACTGGTTTCTTAAGGTCATATTCTTATTTATGTTCTTCCCTTCAAATAGCTTGGTCAAGGAATCAAATATCTCTTTCGATGTCTTTATGGAAGAAACTTGTGATACAAGTTGATTCGTGATTGAATCAGCAATGATCTTCTTGGCCTTGACCAAGTTCTTAAGGCCTTTAGCCTCATCTCCCTCTGGAACTCGAACCTCTCTACTTATGTAGGTGTCCAATTCATTTTCTTCAAAGAGATCATATACTTCCATGCTTTTGAATTTGTCAACTTCACCAAGATTATAATCAGGATAATGTGATATATCACTTTGAAATGAGAACCTCAAATGAAAATACCAAAATATTAGCTCTTACCGATTTGAGGTATCCGTCCTGGTTTCGGAGATAGCTTATCTAGGGTTTGTTAGAGAAACCCTAATTTTCAAAACTTGGAATCTTTCAAATCTAATTAAACAGAAAGATAGATCTCTTCAAGGTGAGCTGTCCAATGTACTCCTTTTCTAAAAACAGTGGAGGGAAGCTCCCGGAACAGGAAGCCCTAGTTTATCAATTTCTTCTGCAGAAATGCCTGATATTGTTTCTATGATATCTCTGTACTTACTACTCCTCTATGTTTGAAACTTCGCACTGAGGTAGAATCACGTGTCCTTGTTTAAAAATACTAGTTTTCATCAGAATTGGTTTCACTAACTGGGGGTTATGATCATTTTCCCAAGGTGACATGTTACAAGAATGTTCAAAACAACAAAGTTGTACAGACTTCCACATGTTACTGTTTCATCTTCTAGATTTGCACCTCAGACCATAGAAAGTATAGTCTATTCCCTTTCTGGAATATCTTCATAAATTGCATTTGGACCTTTGTATCCCAATATATAGAAATTCTCCCCAGGTGTCTTGTTTAGGGATTAATCTTGGAAGAGGATGGAACCCTAACGTGGAGGAATCATATCTCCTAGAATATAGCAAATCAGAGGCTGAATTTTGGAAACATTGTAAATCAGGATTTTATCTTTGGCCTGTGAAAGTATTAGCTCCTGATCCTTCTACAATACCAAGATATATCGAATCTACCAAAACTTATCAGTTTTATCATTTTAGGGTGTTTCCAACTCGGGGTCAAAGTAGGGTTTGACTTTCTTGTATTTATACCCAACAAAAAATATCGACCTAGGTCACTAAACTTTGATTTTTTTAGGAGATTAGTCCTATTCTGGGCTCACTAAAAAATTCCTCTTCTGTAGAAATCCTTAATTTCCTGAACCGAAAACTGAAAATGCTCGGAATTGAATTCGGCTTCGACAGAAAGATGCGCCCTTCAATGGAGAGTCAGCCTAGCATACTTTTGATGATGGATTGTGGAGAGAGACCCAAAAAGTAAGAATCCCTAGCTTCTATAGCTACACAATGTCTTCTTCTCAGGTTAGCTCTGATACAATGTTAGATTTTTATCATTCAAGCTAGCATTATGATCTTAGGATCTTTAACTGAGAGAATAACATGCATATCAATAAACACAAGAGACAAGAGACAAAGAATTTTCCTCGGGGAAAACATAAAGGAGAAAACCCCACAAATTCCTCAGAGATAGAATCAGCTCCAAAATCAAAACCCAAAAACATAAAGATGATCTCCTGACAGCAGTATTCTCTCTCTCTGGTCCCAGCAACTTCTATCTCACTCATGCACCCCAATGATTGAGTGTGTGTGTGATAAATATAGAGGCTCACTCTCTATTTATATTATTTTGTTCACTTGAAACCCACTCCAACATGTTTGCCTCACTTAACAATTACTTACTAGATACGACATCTCTAGGAGTGTCTTATAACCATAGTGCCCCACAACTTGTGGGGACTTTGCCTCCTCCAACCAACAAGGAGGGTTGTCCTTAACACAATGGTGAGGACTATTTCCCTGACTTACAATCACTCACCTAGGGTCAAATTCTCTAAGATAGTCTAATAACCCTAGGGCCCCACAATTGTGGGGACTTTAACCCTTGACCAATAGGAGGGTTACCCACAATGACTTGACATGACTTGTTTACATTATAGAAACTCCTGATGGGAACATCGGGGCATTACATGACTCAATTACATTACAGATACTTCCTGGAATAAACATCGGGGTACAATACATAAGATTTACAAGTGAATACATTCCGAAGTTACAATTACATCAACATTGGATAATTAAGTGGGTGGTTGAATAAGACAAGAAAAGTGGTTGGTAGCTAATGGGTTCTCCTTTTTACACTTGGATTCTCTCCATTGGATCAATGTTAAAAATACCCCCCCCCTTATCCTTAGGAAATCATGTCCCCATCTCATTAATGTTGCATTGACATCACTAGTTGTGGGTATTTTATTAATTGCATATTTACATGATGTAGAAATTATATTATGTTGTCAACTAGAATGATAACCATCGACATCGTTTTTAATTGCCAAAACGTAGAACACTGAATCCATGGCGGGGCCTTTTCCTTGAGCTCCACACCATGATTTATTAACGCTATTTACATCATTTATAATTTAATGCAATTGGGGTTGAAACCAGGGTATTACACTTCCCATGCTTAATAACCGAGGCCAATCCTAGCCTAGAAATCCTAGCTTACAAACCCTATAGCCAATCCTACAAACCCTAGTTTGTACCCCTAAACCCTAGTTTGAATTCTAAATTGTATAAACTCTAGTTTGTGTTCAAAATCCTAAAAAACCTAGTTTAATGCACTAAATATCATCTACATATCACTAATATCATTTATTTGATGCCACGATTTGCCAATATCTAGTATCAAACATTCAAACCTTTACATCTTTTCCCTAGCTTCAATTTGGCGTGTGTCCTTGAATGGATACTAGGACCTACTTGTAAACATACATAAAAAAAAAAATTTGTGGCTCGAATTGATGAAATGTTGACTCCATTGGTTCTAGGACATCAGAATAGTGCTAGGGGTGCCCCTTTCATCTGGCTCCATGGACTAGGGATCCTCTTTTAGGTCAATTTTGGAAACTAGGGTTTTTCTCAGTAAGGTAATATGAAATTTTTGCACATAGGGGTAAAATTTTCAAATTCGTCGACTGAGAACTTGTGGCTAGTTTTCCCACATGGAAACTTCCAAAACATACTTGCGGGACCCCCTAAAACCCAGTTTTGTTGCATTGTTGCAATTCTATGCTCTGGGTACAAATTCGGAAAGTGTCTCTAAAATCATGTAGTAGGTGAGCTTCAACGTGCCATAGAATGATGATCGTGGACCAAATCAATGAACCGTTAACTCTAGTGTATTCAAGACATCCAAATAGTGCTAAGGTTGTCCCTCTCATCTAGATCCATGGACTAGGGATCCTCATTTAGGCCAATTTTGGAAACTATGGTTTTGCTTAGTAAGGGAATGTGAAATTTTTGCACATAGGGGCCAACTTTGCATATTCCTTGACATAGAACTTGTGGCTAGTGTCCCCATGTGGAACCTTCTTAAACAAAATTGTAGGAACCATGGGACTTAGTTTTTTTAAATGGTTGGAATTCTATGCCCCACATACAGATTTAACAGGTGTCTCTGAAAGCTTGTAGGAGGTGACCTTCAACATGCCATAGAATGATGATTGTGTCTCAAATTGACATACCGTTGAATTCATTGGATTCATGACATAGAGATAGTGCCATGGGTTCCCTTCTCATCTATATCCATGGACCAAGGATCCTATTTTAGGTCAATTTTGGAAACTAGGGTTTTGATCAATGAGGGAATGTGAACATTTTGCACATAGGGGTCAACTTTGCAAATTCCTAGACCTAGAACTTGTGGATAGTGTTCCCACATGGAACCTGCCTAAACACACTTGCAGGATCCCCCAGAACCCAGTTTTGTTTCACAGTTGGAATTATATTCCTCAAGTAGGGATTCAATAGGTGTCCCTAAAACCTTATAGGAGGCGAGCTTCAACGTGCTGGGTGTTTTTCCCTATGGTGTCATGGTTCATGCTAGGGGGTGACTATTGGAGCAAGTTAACTGGTTTCTTAGAAGCCTATGGTTGGATGGAACATGGTCATTCCAACTTTATTTTCTATCAAGTGTTGTCATTCATATATGTGGATATTCTTCTTATTATTTCATTCATATAACTCAAATGTTTCTAATTTCTATCAACTAGTCCAATATTACATTCTATTTATTCTTTTATTTAGAAATAAGATATTCACCCAATTTAACAGGTATATTTCTACTTTCTACCTAGTGTTTAAAACTATATTTAGTTAATTTGAAAATCATAGAGTATCAATTTAAGACTCAAATAAATTTCTTTCTATTTACTAAATTATTTAGACTAATTTACGATTAATTAAATCTTCATTGATATATTTGTATGACTAAGAGTTACATATTGGAAGCACACAAAATAAGGATACCTTATAAGTACATTTTGTTCCTATTATTCCTCTTATAATCGAACTGTAATTTGTTTTTCTATACCACTGGGTAAATGCTAGATATTAGGAAGTTTCAGTTTAATTTATATTATATAATCATTGTACCTAATTTCAAAGGACACAATACAGGAAATAAATTTTTACACTAGCATACCATAAATATAATAGAGAAATTTATAAAATAACGTTATGCAAATAATAGGGCCAAGAAAGTATAGCCGAGTTTTATCACATTCATTATTAGTCACATTCATCACATAAAGGTATTAGTCATGCAAAGGGTCGAGATAGAGCACCAGGGTGTTGCTCATAGCATTTTTCCATACAATTATTGGATATAAGAACTCTGTGTTCAAGTCCAAGTCAATCAAATACAAGTTCAAAAATTGTTGTGGCCTCAAGTTCGTCACTTTCATTTTAGAAACAGGTAGAACAATAAAAAATGGTAATAATGCAACTAATTAACAACATGTGAATGGTCCTTTAAAGTGTTCAAGTCATTTCTAATTTTTTTGGGGGTATACAACTATTTATACACATGGTTTATTATGTGTTATATTTCATGCATGACCTCTATGTGTTTTTTTGTAGATGATATATGTGCATCCCAGATATTCGTTAGATGAAAGCCATCATGACAAACACCAATTTAATTTATGTGGGCCATACAGGTGCATCACTTAGGTGTGTCAACTTTGTCATCCTTTCAATATTTGTTAGGTTGTTATGTGGGTAAGGTGCTTATGTATTCCACTTAGTTGGGTCAGTTGCTTAAGTGTGTTGGGTGCTGATGTGCGTTAGGTATGTTTCATTGTTGTGAATACAATTTAACATTGTTTATGCAATTGGATCATGGTCAAGAAAAAATTAAATGTACATTGTTGTTACTACGGAATGTTGTAATTGTGCATTGTTATCAAATTATAACTGATATCTCCATGCACTCGTAAAATATATCAATATTTGGGAACATTATGCATAGAAACATTATTGGACACACATGTATGATCACACATAAGACTGAACTGTGAAGATATCAAGAGCTAATATGAAATATTTATTATATCATGGAAGTTATAATAAAAAATAGAAGGTGCCTAGATGGCGTGTTAATATACATGTATAAAAAAGATCATTCATCTACATACAAACAAAAGTACATTTATCCTAGATCACATTTCAAAACTCTAACTTCCTCTTGTACACAAAAGTATAGATATATCCTAGACTAACAAATAAAAACTATAAATTCCTCATGTTTTTTCCTAAGTGTGATACATGTTTCCTTTGTCCATGACCATTGTGCATATCTGGCAACTACAAAACAAAGATCGTATTTCTTAATCAGGTAACTGAACTAATATTGGAGCACTAACAACATTTGAAAATTTAAAATACATCTCAATCACATAAAACAAACAATCACTGAATCCATCTAGGGTATAGACGTCTCTGGTGTCCTCCTCCTTTCTAAGTGCCTCTCTACAATGTGTCTTTGTGAATAAAATAAAATATTTCATTTATCTCAAAAATTATCAACATGTACATGCATGAGAAAGTACTAACAAATTTTGTAATTAATGAACATCTCATCGAATTTTTTTGTGGGGTAGTATACTATCTTTCTTCAGTAACAAGAAGATATGTAGATTGAACATCAACCTCGCCACGGGTGCTAACGGATTCGGGTGAAGCTACATTCACCAAATGCTAAAATAGTTAGACATCGTGCATGTCCATACACAATACAAATGAAATGTACAATTACAACTATTCAAGTATATACCTCCATGTGACTTATCCCCATTGTAGATGCAAAATTAACTAGAACATCAACAACCCTTCTAAGTTCTGGCACGAAGGACTCTCCATCCCAATGCTATAAACATGCGAAAAAAACATTAAGAAAAACAAGTTGTGAAGTGAATTAAAATTTAACCAACAAATTTCATTGAAGGCTATGTGTACATTACCGTGGAATTAGTAGTTCCATGATCATGGATACCCACTCTTTTTACATACGAGGGTCGTCTGGTGTAGAAAAAACACTTATCTACATTTGGACTATAGGGAGAGACAAACCAAAGCGATGGTGTAGGGATTTGCATTGATTCCTGTAGTCATAGTGTTACCATAGTTAGACATGGACATGAAAGGATGAAATAATATGTATTGTTAAACTAAGATGTTTTAATATACTCGCCTCTTCCTAGGACATAGATCCCCCATGGGAGGGATCGATGCTAGCAATTGCTTGCCCCTCTGCAAAGCTAGATAACACATGTAAGTTTAAAAATTATAAAGATTAGCAATCTATAAAGGAGTATAGTAATAAAAAAATAATTTGAACAAGATTCATTCATTAACCATGTACTTCAATTGTTGAGGTAATCGTAGAAGCCACCTGGGGGGAATCCACTGAGATCAATGTCTTCCACATCTTGTTCAAAATGCAGTTCCTACAACTTAAAAATTGTAAATATTAGACCATTTAACAAATTAATGAACTAACATGTATTGAAAAAATAATACATATCAATAAGATGACATTTTGAAATATGACCTCAGTGTTGGTTGTTGCGACCTTAGATATGAAAACACCTGGTACACTACCATCCCCTATAGAGGAATCGAGCAACTGCAAGATTAAAAATTACATATATTAAGAATATTTTAATATGTGTATAATATGGAAATATTAAATTGAACATCAATAGAGTTTTTCCAATGTCCTTACATGACCAACATTCATCATATAGGTTCCATATGTTGGTCCACAACCATAACAAGGTTGACCACACATCTTGCATACATGTGGGTCAATATGGGGCTCATGGGATGTTTCTATATCCCCACCAATAGATGGTCCTCTACCATTGGAAGCTGATGGTTGTACCCAACTAGAGGAAGAGGACCATGCTTGGTCAATAGCTGTGGTGTGGCAAGAAATCATCTGAGATAGTGTTATAATTGACTCATGTGTCTATGGAATCATATCATGAGCAAGAGGGATGTCTGGAATAATTAGCTAGATACGGGGTGGAGGTATCTATCAATCGAAATCTATATGCCTAGCATTGGGATGATTTTGGGGCATACCCCTACCAGCGCGCTGGAGCCTCAACATGTCAAAATAGTTGACATGTTTTCCCATCACAAACTCTGCATAATTTTTCCAGAGGAAGTACAACAATACTTCCCTATTGTTGTATATCAAAAACAATGTACCATCCATCCATGTACAATGATACTTCCCTAATGTTGTATATCATAAAGAATGGTTCATTGCAGCGTTACTAACTCATATCAGACTATCACTCGTGCAACCAAATATTGCAACACAGAGCGAGGATATGGAGATTGCAATGAAGTTGGAAGCTTCACCCATTGGAGAAAATGCAGACGGTATGAACCAGATTCAAACGCAGCTGGCGAATTTGACACTCTAGTTTCAAGATATCAAGAAAGGTACAGAAAGCTGTGAAGAAGTTTGGTGTACTCGATGTCGCGCAGATAGACATACCAAGGATAATTTTCTAGATTTCTGAAAATACCTGTTGTTAGGAGCACCAAACCCATTGACTTTTGGCAATGTAACATAGTGCCGTATTTTTCAAGTATATGGGAATCGATATGAAGAGTGTGGATACATGTAGAAGAGTGTGGATACATGTAGAATATGGTGATGAATCCGATGAACTTATACTACAAATTTTTTCAATCTTTTGTGCATGAAGATAAGGATTTTCATGCATATGACCTACTTCAGGAAAGAAAATATGATTCATACTATGTGAAGGGAGAGGTACAACAAACACAACCGCAGCTATATGTGGTACAACCACCACCTCAACCACACTTTGTACCGTAGAATTTGCAACAATAGTTTGTGCCACAATCGTAGTATAATCAGGTGTTGATGGCTCCTTAGCAGCCACAATATGTTCAGTTAATGCAGTATGTTCAACAACAGTTGAATCCCCTGCAACAACAATTTAATCAACCATAGTATCATCAATAAGGAGGATTTCGCAGAGAATTTTGAGGAGGACAAGGTGGAAGCTTTTGTCGAGGAGGAGAATGAGGTCGTGGACTAGTACAATGTTATAATTGCAGAGTATTGGGTCATTATCAAAGAGATTATCCATAATTGCAATGTACAAGTACGTATTGTACCATGACGGATCACCATGTTGAGAACTGTCAACAACCAATTGCGAGGTGGCAGGAAAGAAATGTTCCGCAGTTGCAGAACCAGAACCAGTTGCAGAATATGAACTAGTTGTATAACTAGAATCAAGTGCAGAACCAACATAAGTTACTGAACCAAAACCATAACCAAATTCCAATTCAGAACATGAATCAACCTGTGAATCCACCACTAAACTAGAACCAAGGACCGATGGTTGTGACAATCTTGGCAGAGCCTAGAACACAAGACGTTGATGTTGCTGTCGTCACTCATGGAGGTGCAACAACTGGAGAAGATAGCCCAATCCCATAAGTCTGGTTAGATGACAAGAAGAATGTGCATTTTGGCATCAATGCAGATAAAGATACATTCTTTGAAGCATGATATGAAATGCATAGAAACTTGGGTAAGTTACCTATTTATGAAATGCCCAATGCATTTGATTCAAATTTGGAGGCGGGACCATCATGACAACATGGTACGTTGCAGAAATTATTTGAAAGTTGTTTGCCACTAGTAAGAGATCTCTATGCTCTTACTAAGATGGAGAATCTGTTGCATCAACTAACTAAGGGGCGTAAGGACTCTGCAGTGAACTCTCTGCATAAGAAAAATACGTGGAAAGAGATGCGCATGAACATTCAGATTGGGGACTATGAGGTAGATTCAGTCATTCTAGATGTAGTTCAAATGTTAATATTCTGACAAAATGGACATGGTAGAAGACAGGGAGCCCAATTCTAAGCTGGTCTCCTATGCAGCTGAGACTGGCCAGCCAAGCTAGAGTAAATCCGATTGGGTGAGTTCCACACCTTGTTGTAGAAGTTGAAGGGATGAAGGCCTATGTTGATTTTGATGTGATTGAATTTGTTGATGGTGGAGGATCCTATCCCATTTTGTTAGGGATTGGTTGGGAAAATAACAGTATGGTAGTGATTAAGTTTAAAAAGTGCGTAATGACCTTTGAGAATCAAGACATCAGAGTCATCGCTCATATGGATCCAAATGAAGGGAGAAAGTATGTTGAGCCAGTGAAAGGCAAAGTTTTCAAGGGATGGGATCATGCATATAACATTTCAGAAGATTACATCCATCTGACTATCAATGGGGAACTTGGTTGACGCACTGCTAGCTTTGCGTCTTCTAATTCCGATGATGCTTTATAGAACTGGAAGAACCACTTGCAAGAGGTGTCTCTAAGAAAGTACAGTTTGATTACGTAGTCACTATGTCACGTTGTGACTAAGACCATTGAGTTACCAATATATGAAGGAATTCTTGAGTTATTTGAGTTTCTTGTTGAATTCAAGGATAAGGTGTTAGAACCACAATGGTTGCTGGCGTTAGAGGAAGCACTAAAGGCTACCCCAGAACATTGGTGGGTGACCCATATATAAGAAGTCGATCATTGGATGGTTTCAATGTTGAAGATTGATGAAAGCTCACTTTGGAGATGCACAGGTGTACCACACTGGAAGGTACAATGGGTGAAATAGCCATAGTACTCATCTGATTGAGTGCTAGGCTTTATGGGTATCGCTACCAAAGGATGAGTGGGTCCATCCTTTGTCCACACGTTGGATGAAATGTCGCGATCTTGGTATGTATCAGCTAAGTTGCGTAGAGAGATCACTACCTGGGAGGAAATGATGATTTTCTTTACGCACACCTTCAGTTTCATAGATGCCAATCTAGATGTTCATAATGCATTGCAGCTCATTTGTGATGTTGTTCTAAAGGTAGTGATGGTCACATATTAAGTGGATCTGCATGCGCATTTTCAGATGTAGTCGATGATGGAATGTTTTAACGTGACTGAAGGACCTGATGATGACTATGATCTGTAGAATATAAATATTTCGAAAACAGAAGGGAGTTGGTATGTCACAACACCTTTTGTACCGATGGTTCCAATGAATCAACCATTAAAGATCAGGAAATTCAACATTAGGATGGAGGAGAACCCAAAGTTTGCAAATGTTGGGGACTACTGGGATGAAGAAACGATGGAAAAGATCAAGAAACTATTGCATGGATTCCAAGATTTGTTCCCTGTGAAGTTTTCTAAGATGAAGGGGATACTAGGGGATTTAGGGGAGATGAATATTCCATTAAAGCCACATGCAAAACTAGTAAAGCAGAGGCTATATCACCTGAATCCAAAATACAAGGAGAGGGTCAAAGAGGATCTTGATAAGATGATGGATGCTAGAATAATTGAGCTGGTTGAGGAATTGGAATGGATCAGTCCCATGGTGGTCCAAGATAAGAATATGGTGGAGGTTCAAATTTGCATCGACCTGAGAAAATTGAATGATGCATCCATGCACGATCCATTTCCAACACCATTCACTAATGAAGTTCTAGAAGGAGCAGGTGTTCAAGAAATGTATTATTTCACGGATGGTTTTTTGGGCTATCACCAGATCAAGATCACAAAAGAGGATCACCACAAAACAACATTTGTTACTGAATGGGGTTGTTTTTAGTACACTGTGATGCCTTTTGGTTTGAAGAATGCACCTGCAATATTATCCTGGGTGGTTGTTGCTGCATTCAAATATTTTATTCAGAAATTCTTACAAGTTTATATGGATGATTGGACATTTTATGGATTGATCAAGGACCATCTGGAAAACCTACGACTGATAATGGAGAGATGTTGACAACATCAGATTGCATTGAACTCAAAAAACTGTATTTTTTGTGCAACTTTTGGGATGCTGTTGGGTCACATCGTTTGAAATCAAGGACTGTTGGTTGACCCTGCGAAGATTGCACTGATTTTGAGCTTGTCACCACCTACTAATGTGAATATTCTTAAAGCGGCATTGGGGAACACATGGTATTATGGAAAGTTCATACGCGGTTAGGCTACAATCACATCTCCCATGGAGAGTTTGTTGAAGAAGGATGTTATATTTATATAGATTCAAGAGTGTCAAGACAGTTTTGATATGCTAAAGGCCAAGATGTATTCCGTACTGATATTAGTATTTATTGATTAGAACAAGGAGTTCCATTTTCATGTGGATACATCATCTGTTGCACTGGGATTGGTTCTCACTCAACCAGGAGACAAAGATCTAGATCACTCGATTGGTTTCGCTAGTCGGAAGCTATCGTCTGCAAAGAAAAACTATACGACCACAGAGAGAGAATATATGGCGATTGTAAATGCACTGCAGAAGTTTAGGCATTAACTATTGGGTGGTCATTTAAAAATATTTATAGACCATTATGCATTGAAATACCTAGTCAATAAGCCTATGTTGGGGGGGGGGAAGATATTCCATTGGTTACTTCTCTTTCAGGAATTTTATTTTGAGATCATTATGAAGCCAGGTTGCTTGAATGCTAGCCCTGATCATTTATCTCGAATTAAGACAGGTGAGGAACCACCAAACATTCAATACAGATTACCGGATGTGTAGTTGTTCCAAGTTGACATGGTTGATTATTATTATGATCAAATCATTCAGTTTTTGGCGATGTCAATTGCACCAGAGGACCTTCTACAATTAAGAAGAAGCAGTTGGTAGTTAAGGCCTCAGATTTTGAGTTGATCATCGGAAAACTATATAAACTAGTACTAGATGAGATTTCACGACGATGTGTCCTACCGCATGAGCAAGGCAAATTTTGGTAGAAGTACATGTGGGAATTCCTGGTGGAAACTGAAGCGGACTAAAACTCTACAACCCACATGAATTCTGGAAATTAACCACAGTAAAATTGAATATTGATTGATGATTTAATTACAATGATGAGAAAACCTTTTATAGGTAAAAAATACATCATTTCACTAAAGGGGTGTGATCCTATGTTTTAATTAATACTACATTAATATTAAAATAATTGCTCGTAATATTGGATACATAACATTGCCGTTGTCTTTTAGAATGCTTTGTCATCAAAGAAAGGGTAAGGATGGGTATTGTTGGTGAAACTGTTCTGTCTCCCATGATGCGTCTTCATCTAGAAAATTCTTCCACTTAACGAGATATTCCTTGAGTGTTCTAGAATGAAGTTTTCTTTCTTGAATTGCCATGATTGCCTTAGGTTCCCAAATGACCCTTCCTTCTTCATCTAACATAGGAAGTATTGTTTGTACTATTTGATGTTTACCCAACATTTTTTTGAGACATGATACATGGAAGACATTGTGGATATGACTTTTATCAGGTAACTGTAATTTATATGCCACTTGACTAATCTTCTAGATAATTTGGTACGGTTAATAGAACTTTGGGGACAACTTGTGTTTCCCTCCACTTTTAAGGGATACCTGTTTATAGGGTTGGATTCTTACGAATACCCAATCTCCTACTTCAAATTCTCTTTCGGTTTAGCGTTGATCCGCTTGTTGCCTCATGTGATTATGTGCCATCATTAAGTTATCCTTTAGTAATTCAATTGTTTTTTGGGATTTCTCTAGTTGGTCCCTTACTTATAGAACATTACTGTTGTTCAAAACTAACTCCTTCCAATTTGGAGGTTCATACCCATATAACGCTTGGAAAGGGGTCATTTTTGCGGAGGTGTGGTATGTTGAATTGTACCACCATTCTGCTAAGTGTAACCATTGAGACCAATGGTTTTGTTTATCTGTTATGAAACAATGTAGATATGCTTCTAAGAATTTATTTACAACTTCACTCTGACCATCTGTTTGGGGGTGGTAAGCTGAGCTCATATTGAGTGATGTACCCATTTGTTTAAAGAATTCCCTCCAAAATTTTCCATTAAATTTTGCATCTCTGTCGTTGATGATGACTTTTGGGAAGCCATGCAATTTGTAGACATTTTTGCAAAATACTTATGCAATTTGTTTTGCTGTGTCTTTTTTTTATTGCCATGAAGTGAGAAAATTTGGTTAATCGATTGACCACTACAAGGATCTTGTCCTTTCCTTCTGACAGAGGTAACCCATCGATGACATCCATTGATATCTCTTCCCATTTTTGGTTTGGAATGTGTAGTGGTTGGAGTAACCCTGGGGATAAAACATTTTCACTTTTGTTTCTCTGGAAATTGTCACATTCTGCCACATATTTCTGGATATCTTTCTGCATTCCCTTCCAGAAAAATGACCTTCTTGCATTATAATAAGATTTGAATAATCCTACATGTCTGGTGGCTGGTGAATCATGGGATTCTTTTATTGCTTTAACCTTGAATTTAGAGTTTGAGTTCAAATAAATCCTCCCATTATACCAAAGAATATCGTTTTTCCATTCAAAATTGGGGTCACGGTTGGAGTTGTTAATTATAGTGCTTGTTTCTAGGTCCTTGGCGTATTCACTTCATATTTCATTCAGCCATTCTAGAATTGCAACTAAGATGGAGTAAGAGGTAATATCCTCATCTTTTCTGGAGAGTGCATCTGTGACTACATTTTCCTTCCCTTTTTTGTGTATTATTTCCATGTCGAAAGAAACAATTTTTTCTATCCACTTCTATTGTTCTGTGTACAACGTTTTCTATTGAAGTAGGTATTGAAGACTATTATGGTCTGTGCGGATCATAAATTTTCTCCCTAAGAGGTATTGTTGCCACTTTACCAATGCATGCATAATTGCTAGCATTTCTTTATCATATGTAGACTTCAATTGTTCTCGCTTGTTTAATTTCCTTCTCTCAAAAGCTATCAGGTGTTCATCTTGCATTAGTACTGGTCCCAACCCATAACTTGAAGCATCACATTCTATCACGAATGGTTTGGAGAAGAATGGGGTAGCTAATACAGGTGTGGAGGACATAATTCCTTTTAAGGCTTCAAAACATTTTTTCGCTTCTTCATTCCAATGGAATGCATTATTTTTTAGAAGGTTGGATAAGGGTGCGGTTCTGTGTGCATAATTCCTAATGAATCTTCTGTAGTATCCCGTTAGCCCAAGGAATCCTCTTAACTTGGAGATGTTAGTAGGGTTGGGACATTCTATGATGGATTTGATTTTTTCTAGATCAACCTTGACTCCTTTAGATATTATGTGTCCAAGATAGCTCACTTCTTCTTTAATTAACGTGCATTTGGACATCTTGGCATAGAACTGATTTTCTTTTAAAATAGAGAGCACCTATTCTAGGTGTGTGAGATGATCCTTCCATGCCTTACTATATATAAGGATTTCATCGAAAAACACTAATATAGAATTCCTTAGGAATGACTGGAATAGGTTATTCATGGTTGCTTGAAATTTCGTTGGGGCGTTAGTTAGCCCAAAAGCCATTACCTTAAATTCGTGATGTCCCTCATGGGTTCGGAAAGCTATCTTTGCCACATCTTCTAGCCTTACTCTGATTTGGTAATATCTTGACCTTAAGTCTAATTTTGAAAAGTACCTTGTGCCATGTAGTTCATCCAACATTTCATTGATAAATGGAATGGGGAATTTGTCTTTAATAGTTATTTTGTTTAGTCCTCTGTAATCGATACATAGCCTAAATGATCCATCCTTCTTTCGTACTAGTACTACCGGTGCAGCATAAGGACTTTGAATTTCTGTAATCACTCCACATTTCAATAAATCACGGATTAATCTTTCAATCTCCATCTTAGGGTGGTGTGGATACCTATAAGGTTTAACATTGACAGGGCTAGATCCTGACATGATTTCGATGACATGCTCGATCTTCCTTTTTGGTGGTAACTCCATGGGGAGGTCTTCGAATAATTTTTGTATTTTTGGATTAATCCTTGGATCTCTGGATGATCTTGTTTAACTACTTTTGAAGTTAAAAATTCCATCTCCTGGCATTGTATGACATATGCTGGTGCTCCTTTTCGAATTAGCTTCTCCATTTTGTGGGATGACACAATTTGCATGCGAGGGGGTTGGAACCCATATAATTTGTATCTTTCTCCTTGCCATTTAAACTTTATAAAGTGTTCTTGGTGGTTTGCTGAGTAGGTGCCTAGTGTTTGCAACCACTGAATTCCTAATAGTGCATCAACTCCTCCTAAGGGAACTGCATAAAATTATGACTCAAGGTTATAGTCTTGTATTTGTAGCTTAACTTTGTGGCATTTCCCTAATTTTTCAATCTTCTTTCCATTTTCTACCATTACTTTCATGTTGGGTACTGGATATATGAAAAGGTTAAGCCTCTTTGCAACACTTACGTCGATGAAATTATGGGTGCTTCCTGTGTCGAATAGGACTACAACATTGTTATTTTTTATATGCCCTTTTAATTTTAATGTTTATGGTTGGTGTATTCCTGTTATGGCTGCAATTGATAGTTTGGGAGTTTCTTGATCTTATGAATCTAACAAGGGATTTTTGATGTCATGAGTTTCTTCTATGTCAGATTCATCGCTATCTAACTTGTCTTCTTCTTCTGCTTCACATTGATATAAGTTCTTGGTGGCCTCTTTTTTTAAACATCTGTGTCTTGGGTCCCACTTCTCTCTACAATACTTACACTTTCCTTCTTTCATCCATTGGGATTCTAAGGTGGTTTTGTTGTCATTCCTCAGATGTGGTGGCTGGTATTTGGTGTTGGTTTTCGTATTTGGAATAGAAATTCTATCTTTGTCATGGTTTTTGTTCCACGCTTTTTTTAATTTTTCTTCAATGATTTTTGTCTTGCGTCTCACCTTGGCGAAGGTTGATACAATTAGTAGCTCTAGTTCATCTCTTATATAGGGTTTTAGTCTGGAGGCATTGACTATTTGTGAGTTCTGGCACACGTGTCACCAAGGCTTCCCATTCGTCGGTGTATTCATCGACATCACCTTTTTGCTGCAGTCTGGTAAGTTTTACAAAGAACTCTTTTTCTTTTAAGTCTTCAAACCTCTTAAAGAAATTGTTTTTGAATGTTCTCCACTTGTTCTTAGTTTCCTGTGTTGTAACCTTCCACCACATGTACCAGTTGTAAGCTTGCTCTTCTAGTTGCATAGAGGCATATTTTATCATTTCTTCGTCAACTGTGATATTGTGTATGGAAAAAAATTCTTCTGCCTTGTTGATCCACGCCACGCTTCGTTTTGTGTCTCCATTGAATTTTGACAATTCTAATTTGGGTTTCATTTGATATCCATTCATTTTTTTAGGAGAAGGTGATTGCTCATGATTTGGAGAGAGATCATGATCAAACTCTTCTTGTGGACTTCCTCTTTTGGGAGGAATTGTCTTATGGTGCCTTGAATTTGAGGATGGTTGGTCTTCCTTTGACATATTGCACACTAATGTAGTAATTTTGTTTTCCAAATGATGCTTGAGTTTGCTTAACCCGGATTCGAACAATATTGTGATGTTTCTTTTTACACCTTCCATCTCCCAAGATACTGCTTCGTTGACTTATTTTTTGACAGTCTCTGATAGTTCTCCTTCGATTTGGTTGAGTATTGAGTCTAAACCCTCAATATTTTTAGAACTTGGGCTTGGTTAAGCTCTAATTTCACCATTCTTTCTTTAATTTCATTAATTTCTGCCATTTTTCTTGTGCAAGGAGGAATTTTGTTTTATTAAGAATGGTGAGGTTTAAAGAATAATAATTAATTATTATATAATAAAATCTTTATTTTCCATTAAGTTTTGTAAAATGTGAGTAGATTGGGTGGTTGGGAGGGATGACTGCTACATTCCCCACCTAAGTTCAAATCTCACTTTCTCTTTACAACTAATTATTTTGCACTTCTATATTCAAACCCAAACCCACTTATTAAGAAACCATGTGTGGTTTCACTTTTACCCCTTTTTTTGTTTTACTTTTTTTTTGTGGGGGTTACTTTTACCTTTTATTTTTTAAGGACAAGGTCCTATTTTTTAGGTAAGACCTAGAAGATTGAATATTAACCTCACTCTAATACCACTTGAAGCGGACTAAAACTCTAAAACCCACATGAATTCCGGAAATTAACCACATTAAAATTGAATATTGATTGATGATTTAATTACAATGATGAGAAAACCTTTTATAGGTAAACAATACACCGTTTCACTGAAGGGGTGTGATCCTATGTTTTAATTAATACTACATTAATTTTAAAATAATTGCTCGTAATATGAGATACATAACGAGCAATTACCTTGTGCCATGCAGTTCGTCTAACATTTCATCGATAAATGGAAAGGGGAATTTGTCTTTAACAGTTATTTTGTTTAGTCCTCTGTAATTGATGCATAACCTAAATGATCCATTATTCTTTCATACCAGTACTACTGGTGCAGCATAAGGACTTCGACTTTTTGTAATCACTGCACATTTCAATAAATCACGGATTAATCTTTCAATCTTTGTCTTATGGTGGTGTGGATTCCTATAGGGTTTAACATTGACAAGGATAGATCCTGACTTGTCTTCGATGACATGCTCGATCTTCCTTTTTGGTGGTAACTTCATGGGGAGGTCTTTGAATACTTTTTTGTATCCATTGATGAACTACATGGCACAAGGTACTTTTCAAATTTTGGTAGAAGTACATGTGGGAGTTGCTGGTGGAAACTATGGAGGTTGAGATACTGCGAAGAAGGTGCTTCGCACAGGGCTTTGGTGGTCCCACTCTTCATACTGATGTGGTGGATTATGCATGGACCTACGATGTTTGTCCATGAACTGGAAAACCATCAAGGAGGGATGAGATGTCACTGGTACCTCAGGTGAGATTGCAACCATTTGATAAATGGGTGGTGGAATTTTTGGGACCAATCAACCCACCTAGGAAGAGAACTGGTGTGTGGTACATCATTACAACGACTGGCTATTTGACACGATGGGAGGAGGATGCACCTGTTGTGGATTGCAACAGTGCGACAATAATGAGGTTTCTATTTGATAACATTGTGACTCAGTTTGGGTACCCAAGGATATTGATGAGTGACTGGAAGAGTCACTTAATCAATTGCAGAATCAGTGCATTCACAGAGGAACTTCATATACAACATTAAAAAAGTACCCCATATTATCCACAAGTGAATGGGATAATGGAGTCATTCAACAAGGTGTCTGAGCATGGGATTACAAAGGTATGCAATTCCAATCATGACAACCAGGATTTGAAGATTCCAACAGTCTTATGGGCATATCGCACCACTTGCGAAAGATTGACAAGGAATACACCATTCAAATTGGTGTATGGGAAAGTAGTCATGCTCATGGAGTACATTATTGCAAGTCTGCACATTGCAGCAACGATGAGCATGCATGATGAAGCAGTTTTAGAAGAATGCCTAGAATAGTTAGTAAAACTTAAAGAAGATCACTTTGTTGTGGGTTTTCACCAGTGTGTTAAGAAGGATCGATAGAAGGCTTGGCATGATCGACATATAAAGAAAAAACAGTTTCAGCATGGAGACTTGGTGTTGTTATATGACAACAAGTTCATGAAGAATATAGGTAAGTTATAGATGCATTGGTTAGGTCCATATCTCATTAATTCCATTACTTCAGGAGGATCAGTTCAACTGCAACAGTTAGATGGTGCGATGCTACCAAAAGTAGTGAATGGTAGTAGGCTGAATCCCTATAGGACAGGCCTAGAACTGCTCGACAAAAAAAGAATAAGAGAGAAGTAGAAATGATGGATAGATAGAAGGATGGTGCACCGAGAGGAAGTGGATGCGCAAGTAGGGGAGTCAGTAGTGCAATTAGGAAGGTCTTTCACGATAGCCACAGGGTCACAACCTAGTCAAATAAACAATAAATGTAAGCAGTTAAAGTAGTTAAATGGAGGCGCTTGTTGAAGCGACACATATTAATGGCGGATCTGACTGTTGGATTGAAATGATGGATGATGGATTTAGGAAGTTAATGCATGATTTGGTCATGATGAGGTAAATAGGATCATATTTATTTGGTCATGATGGGTATGGGATCGAATTGATTCTATAAAAAGAGGTTGGATGCAATCGGAAGACACCATTGTGAAAGATTGAGAAAAGTTGCATAGTTGTAGAGTAGAGTCATAGTGAGTCGAGTGAGTTTCTAAGTGAAGTGAGGTTGAGAGATTGTTGAGCATTGAAGGGAACTGGTGGGACATGCAAAGTGAACCAATCACAGTTGAGATTTCAAGTGAAAGGGAATCACCAGTCGACCCAGTAACCATCTAATAATAAGTCACAAGTATGCCGATAGGATCATCGTCAGTGCCGAAGAAGAATAGGAAGGGCTAGAATGTTATTTCCCTGACATCGAAGAAGAGGTAGAATAGAACATATGCTAGGGAAGAAGAGGAAGCTAATTAGATGGGTTCGTCAAGCTCAGGCGTTGTGGAATCAACAGCTCATGTAGGGGTGTCCGCTGAGGATATTCCTGGGTATATACCTCCCTTTCGACCCAATGCACCACCAAGGAAGCTCACCAAGAATCATGAGTACCAAGTAAATATGTTGATGATACAAATTGGGATGGTATGCACCACATACATTGTGCCTGTGCTGATGTAGATTAAGTATGATAACCATGACTTGCTTGCATTGGAGGACGTTACGAAGGAACCATATGTGCCTATGGTAGAAGTAGGAGGTGACCCGATTGAACACATTCCATAGGACTGGGCACATAGGATGAATAAATAAATATTGTTGGGGTTGATTAACACATCACATTTTGGGCAGTTAATTGAGGTGAATACCTACGTAAAGAAGATTTTGGCATGTTTTCATGGTGATACATTGTGGTTGGATACACGAGTCAAAATCATAGTAGAATTGATCTTAGACATCATGGGGATACCTAAGGATGGGCTAGAACCCTCGCAGAATTTTAGAGGAAAGGATAATCACAAGAGACTTGCAGCGAGGTTAAAGAAGCACTACGGTTTGCAGCACGATGGGAGCGCTTACCACATCAACAGTATTAATGACTAGGC
This sequence comes from Pseudotsuga menziesii, assembly GCA_001517045.1. Classification (NCBI taxonomy): domain Eukaryota; kingdom Viridiplantae; phylum Streptophyta; class Pinopsida; order Pinales; family Pinaceae; genus Pseudotsuga; species Pseudotsuga menziesii. The sequence continues at coordinate 197,577 of LPNX010727291.1, forward strand.
AATGCACATCAGAGCAATGATTTTGGATAGAAAAGTGGTCAAGAAGAACCACCCCATCCAATGTACCTCAAGGGTGATTGCTTGCATAGAGAAACATGTGGAAGGTGTACAAATGAACTAGTCACTCTTTTTAATGAATTAGTTGGTGGTGGATGTAGTGGCGATGTGAGAGGGAGAACGACCATTTACATATAGTTGGTTGTTGATATTGATCATGCTTGTGGCTTGGATGGAGCCAAATGAATACCAAGGTATGGAGGTGGAAGTGGTAAAAGTTAGTAAGGGTGCACATTACCAGAATCTCTGGTGGGTAAGGGAACTTGAAAGATTTAAGGACTGTGCAATCCAATTTTGGATCTATTGGGAAGCGCTATGAGCGATAGCTGTGAAATTTATGTGGTTATCTAAGGAAGCTATGATGAAGTGTCAAAGTATTTCTTAGTTTGCAATCGGCCCACACGCCATTCACATGTAAGCGTGGTGTGACCCAGACAAGAAATGGTTGCCGATGCCTTACAAATTCTTTGATGTGGAGTTGGAAGCGACTCTCAATGATTGGCCTGCAGCATGGAGAGAACCGACCAGTTTGGAAGAAGTATCGACAGGACCCCCAGCAAATGCACTTTTTTATCCTGTGCATAAGGATAACTAATAGAGTCACCATGAATCCGATGCAAAGTCGAGAGAGACACCTACTAACCCAAAATTAGAGTATGCATTTGACGAGTCAAGGACAAAGAGGCGCTAGGAGCAGGGTGCGACTAGTAGTGCAACACCAGGGATGGAAGCGCAACTAAAGCGACTCATTAAGGAAATTACATATGCGACAGATGTAGAGGATGAAGAGATGAAGAAATATGTGCAAGAGGGATTTGTTGAGGTAAGAACATGACTTGATTCTTTATGTGATGTAGTTTTGAAGAAAGCACCGGATGGAGCGACTATGAGGGAATTTGGATCAATCAACACTGGGACATGAGTTCAGATTGTTCAAATTCCCCCGAGTGTAATTAAGACCAACAACAAGGATGTGAGTGCCTCCCTGCAGCAGTTGCAGGACTTGTCTATCGACATCAACGTGTTGTCCATGTAGATGTTGGTACATATGCAATGAGTCACCAATCAAGAGTTGGAAGAGAAAGAATAGAGCATATGTTGGAATCTTTCTCTTCCTTGTCTTGACCCATTGTTCAACAACAACACAATACCAAAAAGGCACCAAAATACATCGTCCCGAAAGAGAAAGCTTAGTCAGAAACGCTTGCAAAGAAAGCACAATTTCACCCAAGATATCTTAATGGGTAACTTTCAGAACCATGTTTCTATAGTTGGTGAGGGATTATAGTCCCTTGTCACATAGCCAAGTTTCTTGACAAAGACAATGGGATGGATTCCTTCACTCTGCAACAAGGGCACAACGAAGTGCCATAAGCCACCCATGTGACGCGACCCTATCCTTAAACTTAACAACTGGTGCAACTATGTAATGCAGCCAATTCCTTATACTTGACAGATAGTGTGCAAATTGTATTTTAACTGAGAAACTTAACCATGAACTCATACACAATATTCTAGCAATAATTTTAAACAGTCATTCATTCATACTACGATATAGATTCAACAACAACTGTAACTACAATAATGTAAGATAAGAAAACATTCACATAAACAATCACCATTCAACAAAATTCATCCATATAACACAGGAAATAACGTGGAAACCCATCTGGGAAAAACCAAGAAGGTGCTCTTCATCTGGCATGAGAAATATAGGTAGCACCTTATAACCTGTAACTTGTAGACTACTCTTAAGATATGTATTTATGACTCAATCTTCTTGCTCTCATGCTCTCTGGTTTATTCTCTATCTACTCCTACTGATCCACACATAGTCTAGATCAACTCTTCTAATTTACTAGTGGTCTATGCACACAGCTGGAAGATTTATGGCTCAACAGCCTTCAACTTCTACCAGACTCTTCTCCGATTCGACCTTACTCCTTCTACTCTCTAACAGTTTATATTGTTGAATCTATTGAATCTAATCTAACAAAATCCAACCATATATAACCCTTATACAGAGTGGGTTACTTCTATTTATATCATTTACAAGATCACACAGGGTCGAATGAGTACTACTCAGTTATTACAGTCTTAGGTATCTACAAAATATCATTGTTATATTAAATGTTGGCCTATACCTAGTCGCAAAAGTCATGTAATGAATAAACCACAATCTTAACTAGCCATGGAAACATACTTCATTCTTCTATACTAGTCATAACTAGCCACAAAACTGTCCTTCCATCTTCTGTTGGTTCATCCATTTATGGTCTTCCTTGACTTGAACCTGTCTAGCATTAAATCTTTTACCTTCCTCTTCCACCAAATATGGATGTGGTTTTCCCCATCACACCAACCCTATCACAACTTCCTCTATTCTGTACTTCCTTTCCATATTTATCCTACCTTTCTCCACCACATGCATGTTTTATCCTTCCGCGTCGGTTCATTTGCTTCCTTCTTTACCTGCTTCTCCCTTGTCGTGAGCACACTTTTCCTCCTTTTCTTGCACGTCGACTTATTCCTTGTGCACTTTTCTTGGCCCAGCAGGGCCCCAACACTCACATGTGGCTTTTCTACAGCCACTAGAAGAAATGGATACCTTCGCAAAATTGTGTCTGCTCGCGATTTAAACCTCTAGTTGGGGATCCAACCTAGGTTGCGTGGGGGGACCAACCTTGTCTTGAAATTATTTTAACATTTGTTGCACTCTAGTAACTTCCATAGTTACTTCCTTTTCCTGTGCAACCAATTTCTCCACTCGGATAGAACTGATATGTTCCAGTGGTGCTGCCTCTAGCGACTACGCAATATGCTGAAGTTTTTGCTGCACAGGATGAATAAGGCCTGTGAGTTGCAATGATTTTAACTAGTGTGCCTCCACCTACACTTACCTAGTCCTCTCTTGGTCACAGAGAGCTTGGACTTACTATTACAATAGCTTGATCTCAACCATCTTCGTGACCTCTTCCTGAAACAAGAGCTTCTTCATCTCTTCCTTTGTTGCAGTGATTTTCTCTTTAGCTTGTCACATGATTTCTCTGGTATTTTATCCATTCTTATCTTCTAGAAGCACTTCGCATATCATGGAAAGAGCTTCAACTGCCTTAGTGCAGAGTTTCTCTCCTTCACCTATCTTCCCAACAGCCTCAGATGCTTCTCTATTTCGCTCTTTGAGCATCTCAGGATGTGTGCTCAGTACCTTCCTAGCCTGAAGCTCCTCAACCTACTTCTTTAGCTCCACTACAATTCGTGATAGCCAGGAAACATAAGCAGCTGAATATTCATCATCTTGGCTTGCTTATGGTGGTAACTTTGCAACCACGCCCTTAATGGATTCAGCAAGTGCAACATGGCTTTTCTCGTGCACAATAATTTCTTGTTATTTTTCTTTCAGGAGGGCCTTGTGCTGCTTGGCCTTCCTTTGTTTTTTTTTTGCCTAATACACAACAGCATTCTCTTGAAGACATATTTCAGTCATGGCTACCTGTTGTAGCTCATATAATTCTCCCAATGAGATCTTGGAGAAGTCGATCTATAATGTGTCAAACTCTTTTACAACATCATCAAATGCACTCGTCGTTGTTCCTATTTCCATTGCATGCCCTTGTATTTGTACTTTGATTGGTGAAAGTAGCTCTCATGTAACTAACAGGACGTTGGGATCCACGCCATATGTTTCATCCTCGATAGTTTATTTGACATCATTAATGGCCTCTATGATATTATTGAGGTTCTCTACAACTTGACCAAACACATTCTACTACTATGTATTCAAAACCTCGATGCTTTTCTTGGCAACCTCAACTATAGCGTCTGCTAGCGCATGAATATCACCCTTTATCAAGGTGTTTGTGTTAGCTATTTTTCTAGCTTTCCTCTTTTTTTGTTGCAGCCGACGCTGTTGTTGTTGTTATTTTTGGCAGTTGCGTATGTCCTCATCCATAGGTGTCTGTTTTCCATTGCTTCAATGGGAACCACCATCACCACTGTTATCATCTTTTCCTTCTTGCAACTGATTGTCTTGACCGTCACCTCCATTGTTTCCTTGGCCATTTCTGGCATCGCCACCTGCACCAGCATTTCCACCTTGGTTAGTTGGTGGGTCTTCTCAGTTTTCTCCTTTAGCCAGTGGCCTGCTCCATTCATCCGACCACTCCTGGACAATTACATCCACATCATCATCAGTGATCATGAAACCTGCCTAGTGTGCTTGCTTGGCTGGGTAGTTCTTTGGATCCAAAATCATGTTGTGTGTGCCCGCCTGGAAATTGATGAAGGTCTCGTACCTTTGCACTATCTCATCCCGGACTCGGTGAGATCACCTGATAACATCTCGTAGCACATCGACATGTAGAAAAAAATTAATGTTATTATCCATCTCATGGATCTTGTTTTTCTTATCCTCCCATAGGTTCTGGTACTTTGTGCCAAGGAAAGGTAGTGGGACATCCATTGCTTCATGGTCAAGTGGTTTGTCCCACAAGGTGAATGAGATCAGGATGAAAAACCAAGAATAGTGAAATTTGTATTTGGGATCCACCTATTCCTACGCTGCGTCGTCTAATAGTTCATTCAGTAAGAACTGCGACCAATTGAAAGTCACACCTTGTGCGCATTGTTCTGCAAGCTCTATCGCTCTAGCGGTGCATTCATTTGGCCTCATCTTGTGCAACAACTTGCATGACATGATCCTTGTGGTGAACCGCATGTCGACATATTTGATAGAGAGAATAAAAATCCCCTACATGCACGTTACATATTAGACTTCTTCTTCATCTTAGTGGTATCCCTGTTCTGGTGCAAATATGGTGCAGGGTTGTGTCCTTTCTTTGGGAGTCCTATGATCTATGAGATAAGCTCGATCTCAATTAGGTATGGTTGATCGAGCCATAGGCAACCTCTGTGGAAACAAACCAGGAGCTATTTCACATATGTATTGGCCTGTAGTCTATGGCCAAAATGGGGCATGAACAACAAGTTCTTCAATCCTGCATGATCGGCACCAATAGCCCACTTTATTGGCTTGAGAACCTTGGGCCTAGTCAGCCCGGTCTGAATTGTGACCATGCAGTTCTTTCTTTCCAAACCCAGCTGCAAGAGAGTGTCAACATCCTAGAACTACAACTTGGAGAGCTTTGGCATTATGTCCATTAGCATTGGTATGCGCTCAGGGATCCGGGGTGCTACTAAAAATGTGAGTGTGTTCATGGGAAGCATCACTGGCTCTGCCACGACTCTCCTTGGCTGGACATAGTGTGGGAAGCTCTCTTCTTCCTCCTCCGCTTTTGGGTCTCTGCGGGGTGGGGAGTGTTAACCCAAAAATTCCTATAATGAGCTCGACATGACCTACACCACCTAAATACATCTACATACGACCTTCATTTGACCCGATTTGACCCCCACACCCTCAAGAAGGCTTAAAAAATATGAAAAAGGGCTTTAAAACCCCTAAAAAGAGCCAAAATAGCTATCATAGGGGCTAAAGCCTCCAAAAATGGTCTAAAACCCCTCAAAGGAGCTTAAAACTTCCAAAAGAGCTAAATAATGAGTGAAAGAGGCTAAAATCCCAAAAAAGGGGCTAAAGCCCCAATCAAGGGCTTAAAACCCTAAAAATCTTGAGAAAAGGTATAAATAGAGGGGTGGAGGTCATTGCCAAATCACTCCTTCACTCCCTATCATTATGCTACCCATGTGAGTACCTTGAGACCATTTGCCTCTCAAGCCATTCACCCTCCCTCTCCTCCATTCCCCCATTGAGCCATAGCTCCCCATTCCTAAGAGAGGTGCTCTCCCAAGCTAGGGCATGGTGGCCCATTCCAACCAGAAGGTATACTTGTCTTTTCATGTTTTTGCTTTGGTATATTATAGTTTTCTAACATTATTTGTTTGCAGGTTTATTGCTTAACATATTCTTGCAAATTTCCATTGATTGCTTGCAGGTCTTTTGGTTTTCTAACAGTTGTATGCAGGGTCTTGGAGCTTAACCCTAACCTTGTGTGCAGAGGGTTTTCATTTTTCCTATTTCATTTTTTGTTTATTTCTTTCTATTCTTCCATTCTCACAGGAACCCAACTCTTCCATGAGAAAGCCCTACTACAGATTTGGTGACCATACCAAGTTGATCCCAAAGGATCCCTGGGTTTTATTTATGCATTTTATTTTTATTTTCCCTTGTTTAGTTTTCTTTCAAATCTAGACTAGATCTGTCTTTTCCTACATTTGTAGTTACTTTTGAGCCTCCTCAAGGCCAAACCGATCCCATTTGGCCACATTACAGGTTACTGTTGGTCGGATCTGGCTCAGGTTCAAGAAATTTCCACCTTTCAGAGTAGGTCTCTCTTATCGGGTTGAAAGGTGCTACAAGGTCGCTCATTAAGGCTTAAAAGGTGTGAGTAGGTCACTCATTTAGGCCCGAAAGGTGCAACTTTACTCCAGAAGCCAGACCACTTCTGTCTACAATTAATAAGCGACCCCCTCGCCTGGTTTGGGGAAAATTTGGCGACCCCCTTTCCATATTTTCCCCGAAAAGATTGATCTATCTCTCATATTCATATTTTTAAAGATTAGGGACTATCCATGTGGCTCAGCCGCCTCTGTCCATCAAATCTATGTCTATTTCCTTTCAACATCTGTTTCTTTTATTATAGCATGTGTAAATCATTGATAAATTAAATGGTTAATTGGTTAATGAATTTGTTTAAAGCTTGAATAAAAAAAATTACTGTAGGTTTCCATTCTTAAGTTGAAATTAATGTCTTTCCTAACCCTTCCTCCTCTACCTAGTCATCATCCTTTGGGGTATTTTCGTTTAAGACGAATGGTGAAGCTCGTATAGTAATAGGCACTTCACCTGTTATTTTTCCAAACCACTAAAAACGGGTGACTTGGAAGGTAGAGGGGGTGGTAGGCCCAGGGGGCCTCACGACATTCGCATCCTCCCTATTGACCAACCTTGCATCTGGAGGGTGACCTGAGGTTCTACGGATGGGTTCAGTCCCATTGTGTTGATATCCCAGCACCCTTCTTGGTTGAAGAGAAATACAGGTGTAAGGTAGTCACCTAGTCAGGCTATCATAGTTTAGATTCAGATATGGTACATGTTTAAATTTTTGTTTATCATTTACTGCTTTCATCAACAATGTTCTGAACTCTGGGGAATATTCATAAACCATTCAAGTAGCCACTAAGTATAACAGAAAGAGAAAATGACATGCACACAAACCAAACCATATAAAACAACCAAACTCAGTTCATGACGCTAAGCTAGCCATTAAAATTTATAATTTACACTAAGTCAAACACTTGCAGTCTTTGAGGACATAAGGCCTTGACTACCTTAACCATGGGAAGTACTTTGGCTCAACCCAAAAAATCATTGTGAGGAGTACCATGGGAACCCCAAAGTAGCTTGCCGCTAAGAGGAATTTCCAAGCAAAATGGGCAATGACCCCCACCGATTGACTAGCACTCCCGTGCTGAAAAAGCCAAGCATTGTCTTCTGGTAGTCTTGGTGGCCTAGTGACCACCTGAATCCAATAGGAAGCCGTTAAAACTGGGGTCCAAAAATTCATTACCATATTTCACCATTTGACATACAAATTAGACATAATTGATCCCCCATGTTCTTCCTCACACCTGAGAGGTGATCCACCACAGTTCAGGTCCTTGAACCAACACCGTCGAGACCATTCTTAAAAACAATCTAAACCATCAAAAGGCCATACAGCCTCTGATTTAGACATAGAATCATACCAATATGAGCCAGACTTGCATACTACACCATCTAGCCCCAATGGCTAGTGCAAACACGGATCCATTTTTCGGATTAGTGATTGGTAGTGGACCCATGTCCATACCCCACACCACCACCACCACCCCTACTGGTCGCCCCAGCATGATCATGCAAACCATCATAAGCTAGCTACCACCACCCATATTGACCAGTCAAGTTGTCCCACCTGTAACACATGGGGGCAGTGTGCCTTCCACCCACACTGTCCCACTTAGAATACATGGGGTTAGTGGCCCTTCCACCTACACTGCCCCTCCTATCACACATGGGGGTAGTGGCCCTTCCACTCACATAGTTCCTTTTACCACACTTGGGGGCAATGACCTGTCCACAACAGTGCCGCAAGTACCCCTAATTATGCAGGTGCATCATGTCCTTGAAAACCCCACCACCATTGCTGCCCCATATCACAACAACCTTGGGTCAAAGATTACTTTCATGGCATGTCTCAACCTTCCTGACTTGGATTGGTTAACAAATGACCCTATCTGCCATCACATGTTTTGGCCTCCCATGCCAACCAAACTTCCCTCAGACATTACCAAGTTTGAAGGGAAGGCAGGGGAGTGCCCGCAAAACCATATCATGACGTTTCACCTATGGTTCTCATCGAATAGAATTGTAGATGATTCGATCAGGCTCAGACTATTCCAACGCACCCTCACAGGTGTTGCAGCCAAGTGGTACATTGAGCTACCACAAGCCAAGTACCTAGATTTTAATTCCTTGGCCTTCATGTTCCTACAATATTTCCAACTCCCCATTAGATATGACTAAGGGGTGGAGATCTTGCTATCTTGTTGCCAGAATACTACGACCCACATAACCGACCACATCCATGAGTGGTAGAAACATTGTAGTTTGTGCAAGATTCATCTTGATGACAGGGTCTTCCTGGATTGGTCCTAAAAAAAATTCTACCACCTATTGCAAAGGACATCGCATCCGAACGTCCCCAATCCGAAGAGGAGGCCATCTTGAAATCCCAGTAGTTTGATCTGATCTATGTATAGTTTGGATACCTTTACACTGTCATTCCAGACACTCCCTGTGCAGGAACCTCCTATCGGGATGCATCAGGAGATTCCCATGATTCAGATGGCATCATAGGTTCTGTCTCTCACCAACCATAGCACCGTCTGACACCACCTGCAATACCACCACAACCAAGAAACACTCCTAGTGTTGCATACCAAAACCAGTCTATGGACTACATAAGAATGATGTTCCAGTCCGAAGCCACAACTTCTTATGCACAACCTGCACCACCGTAGCAGGCCCAGGCATTATCTTGGCCGACACAAAAATACATAGGAAAAAATCCCACATTTGTGTCACTAGCACCCACCCAAGTCTACTATGCACCACCTGTACAAGCCGCTCAAGCCCCTACTGTTACAGAGAGAAATTCCTATGGATTGGGGTACCACAACAAATAGCTTGACTCTAGAAATCAATCCTTTCCAATATGCAATAGAAATCAAATATCTAACACTAAAGGATTGGACCTCGTCCCTTATTCTGGACGATTGAAGTAGATCCTCGTTGAGCTTTCCAACTTCAGCTTGAATTGATAAATCACTTCCTCAACAACAAGTAAACAATACAAGCATACTATATATATTGGTGTTAGATCTATTCTAGCATATATAATCAACAATGTATAAGCATTTGAAATCATCCATGGATAAAATATTCATTCAAACATACATTATTGGACAGGAAAATATATTTCTATTAATATAAAATCAGAGATTACAATGGATACAACCTCTGTCGAAACGTTTGTGAATCGGAGAAACTGAATCCCCCACTTGGGCCTCCACCACCTCAATCCTCCATCTCTCGATAGCAAGCTCACAAGCAAAAGGAAAGCTTGGGAAGAACACAAAAGTGCTCCGAGGGACAAAGGGATGCAGACTCAAGAAAAAGTTGTGGAAACAATGGAATATAGTTTCTTTGCTCTTAATTCTCTTATGCCTTCAATGTATCCAAAGAGTTCCTTATATATATTTTCAAAGGGGTAATGAAACGTCGAATCCGAGCGATCTCAAGGCATATGGAAGGCTAGGAGTCAAGTGAGTTAGATCCATGTCAAGGAAAACTCCAAAAGGATTTGGATTTTGTACACATCCCGATGTACGCGGTTTTAGGGGTCAAACCCACATGTATACGTGATTAGGGGTTTAAAAGTTGCGTATATGAATTTTCACATGTTTATAGGGATGGTATAGGAAACATCAAAGGACAAAAAATGGTCCAAGGGGTCTAAGGAGTCTACAGTGGGATAGGGGAAGGACATACAAGTGTGATTCACCTAGAGGGGTAAAATCAGCTATAACACCTGCCCCAGCTCCACCTACTCCATTGGGATAGGTGTTTGCTTAGTGTTGTAATCTCACAGATCACATAAGGTTACCAATAATACATACTAAAACATACATAAATATAGAACAGAGATAAGAGACAAGAACATATAGGATTAAAATAGATTATCTTATTATAATGAGTCCATACAATGCAGCGAACTGAACTGAGTTCTCGTTTGGCTCAACAGCCTAATATATACAATTTACAGACAGTTACAAAATAACTACCTGTCGGTTCAGTGAACCAACGTGACTTTAGATGGCCGACCTAATCTCTTTAGTTTAGTTAGCCGACCGACTTAGTTAGCTGATCGACTAAGTCGACCCATCGACTTAGTCAACTGATCGACTAAGTCGGTCCTCGTTCAAGTCGACTTATCAACTTGCTCCTTCTACATCTCCCTGTTGCAGCTGCTACTTTTCTCCCAAATTCTTTTAAAATTTTGGACCCTCCTTTTAATTTTTATCTTGCCTAAGATTGTTTGGATTGCTATACTCTATTTATATTTTCCCTCTGCTACAAACTTGGATTGTTTGAAGTTGAAGTGAGGTCAGTTGCTTTCATGCTTTTCGGAAAACGGTGGAGTTTTGAAAATGATGTCTTTTTGGTTTGAATGATTTCCTTCATCACTATCGGAAGTCTGTTTACGTTCGAGTCAGAGCTTGTTTCTCTTTGCTGTCACTTTTTCGGAGGTTAAACAAATTGATTTCATCATTGCCCAGCCTAAATCTTTCGAACACTTAACACTTTGTTTTTCGATAAATTTTCGCTGTCAGAAGTTTTTTGGACAGTAAAACAGAAGCCGTAATCTTTACGTTTTCCGCCGTTGTGGAAGCTAGACGCTGAATGTTCCGATGGTTAGCTCTTTTCTTTTTTGATTCCAAGGTTTTGACTTTGCGATATTTTTCTTTTCACTCTCGGAATGGTTTATAAATTTAATCATAAGCCATAGTCCTTATGTCGTTCGCTGTTGCGGCTCCTCAGCAAACTAACCATCCGCCATATAAATTTTCCTTTCGTCGATGTTTTATGTTGACTGTGGAACTCGCAGTCTAATGCTATTCCACCATTGTGGCTGTGAATAGGACTATTCTTCCGTAGTCCTTAGTTCTTCCACTCACCGATATGTTCTATTTTCCACGTAGCCCGTAGTCTTTCTGTCTCCCACCGTTGCGGCTACATAGTGCGCCATCTCTCCGACGGTTAGTTGGTTTATGTGCTGACGAAATGCGGTTTAGTCTTTCAAGCCTCTGATTAGTGATATGTTATTTTGTCGTGGAGCCCATAGTCTTTCCATCTCCTACCGTTGCATCTCCTTGACGAAATAATCATCCGATCCATAGTTTTCTTCCCGCCGAGGAGAGTTTGTGTTTTCACTTGATGCTTAGTATTTTCCTGCCTTTCTTGTGTGCTTCCACTCTATTTTTATATGGCGGTTACTGTGTCGTTTTTGGTGTTTTCTTCGGAGGATGTAGAATGGGTCCAGATGCAGCCTGGTTTGAGATAGGGAGCCTATTTTATCGGGCTTTTATTTTGAAGTGGATTTAGCGGATTCCAGGCCCAACTATCAGGATTTTCTTTGCATTATCATGCATTAAAATTGTTTTGAATTCATTTTACAGAATGCATGTATTGATACAGTTCATGTTACTTTAATAAACCCTAAATGGTCTAAAATCTGTTATTTTCATGACAGGACGATTACTGCCGGTAAGATGTTTTTAAAATACAAAGTAGAAGGGAGGCAGCAAGGAAGGAAGTGGTTGAGGAATGAAGAAGTAGAAGCAGAGAAAAGAAGGAGAAAGTCAGGTCTAAGCTCTACTAGATCTAGCAAGAGACCAATGAATTACTGAGCAAAATAAATAGAGGTAGAGGCCCAGGCTTGGAAAAGTTTGGCAGTTACCAACCTGGTACTTTTTTCATAAAAATGCTCTTAATTCATAAATCTGAAATGTAACGTATTGCATAAATCATGAGCACTCACAAAGGACAAAATTGTGAGATTAAACAGTTGGGGGAGCCCAAAGGTCACCCAGTGGGGAAACCCAAAGGTTTTGATGTTTTTGTATAAATGTAGGAAAGTTAGAGGGAATAAGGACTTTTTTCCCAGTTAGATTTGTGAAGACATATTGTAAGAAGAACTATTTCCTATTGCAATAGATAATTACAATTTGCATGTTGGAGAAAGCTTGGTGGAATGTTCAAACGTTGTGCTATGTATTTGTTGAAGAGGAACCATTTCATTTTCAACTTTGTGTCCATTAACTGTGAGATCGTTCTAACTCTTTGAACCTATGTTCTTGTATGAATGTTCTCTGGTTTATTTTATGAAAATTTCCACTATGAGTAATGAATGTTGTTCATAAATAATTGCCTATCTGGTTGTTCAAATATCTTTAAATGTTCATGTGTTTTGAAAGAAGTATCAGCTATCTGTGGTTTTTCATAATGCATGTACAAAATACATTACTCATCAATGAATGATAATCTTGCTCCCTAGGGATAGGTTAGGTAGTTAGTTTTAATTTCTTGATGTGTGGGATTCAGATGCGAGAGAGTTTAAGATGAGAGGTAAGAACCTGAGCATCACATTGTGATTGCTCCTCGTATTCTCTATCAATCTGCATCTTAGATAGGCACTTGCATATCATACTTAAAGTCAAAATACAAAAATATACACTGTGGACCAGGCCGCAACCGGTAAAACTCTTTTTTTTTTGTTACTTGACCTACGGTAGCTGAACCGCAAACCGGATGGATTCCCTACACCAAACAGTCATGGGATAGTTGGGAACATTGATTGGGGAGAATCCCTTGCTGTTGTTTCCTACGAATTTCTAGGCATCAACACTCCCCCATGAAAAAAATGTTTCTTCATCCCAAAGAAACAGGGAGGTACACAAAATTTGGGTGTTTGGTCCTTCAAAATTTTATTGTGGTGGACTGTGAAGACGGATGGTTGGTATTTTCTGTACATAGACCTCAACAATGGTTGGAGCTGTGATGGTGAGGTGATGTTGGAAGTCTGTCCAACTATGCAGAGATTTTTGGATGTCGATGGTTAATGTGGTTAAGCTTGACAGGACCGACATCTTCTCCGAGATGGGGACTTCTGCTATCTTTTCCATGTTGGGGCCCATGAACTGGTTCTGTTCCTCTGCAGTGTCGATGAGTCATTTCATCTGTGGGGAGATGATGTCGACTTTCTCTAAGTTGGGGAGAGCTTGTTGCACCCACTGATGTGCTTCCCTTTCTAGTTTCTGCAGTTTGGTGGTTTCTAGCACTATCTGTTCTTCTATTGTTGGCCTAAGTGCTGCCTTCATAGTATTCCTGCTCTCCAAAGCCTAAATCCCTTTCCGAGTCTGTCATGTCTGTTGATAGACTTTCCAGTAGTGAGTAGGATAGTCTCTTAGGACTTCTTCGGTTATGAAAGACTCCTCCATATGATCTTGTAATACTTTGTATGCTTCCGAGAATGCAGTGTGCTGTGCTAGTAGTAGTCTAGCAGTCTCCTCTTTCTGTTCCTCCTTGGTTTCCTAGAGGCACACCTGGATGGTCGAAACCATGCTCTCAAATAGCTGGTATGCTCTTTCAAGTGTTCTATCGGTGTCGACTTCTATGGGGCCTGGTATGAAGGACTGAGCTAAAGTCCTGCATTTGTCGAGAAACTCGACCTGTTCTGTATTCTTGTCTGTGAGTTCTTTGGTTTTTCGCTTAGTCCTTGTCTTGGCTTCTTTGGCTAGAGTTTTGAGGAGTTGGCCCACCTCTGTGTCTATCAAGGAGCTTGCATCCTTCAAGCTAATCCGAAGTCTGAGAGTCTTCCCATGATGCTCCTTCCTCTTCTTGTGCTTTTCTGCTTTTGTCTCCTGTGTACTTGCAATAGTTGAAGGGGGGCCTTTGGTTTGTGGGATAGAAGTCGATGGTTTTTTTGGCTGGGGAGGTGGTATGACCACCTCCGATTGTGTGGATGTAGTTGGTTGTGATAGGTCTATCTATGAATCAGGGCATGGTGGGGGTGGTGGGGATGGTGGTAGCGGTGGTGATGGAGTGGGCGAATGGTCGGGGGTGATGGGTTTGGGGGAAGTACGGTGTGGACTTACATCGGAAGGTTTGTCTACTTCCGGCAGTGTAGTGGTTGGTAGGTCGGCCTGGGGTTTGGGGTCAGTCCATTCAAAATTAGATTGCACTTGTCCAATCACGTCTCCTTCTTGGTCGGATTGTCGTGTGAAGTTCGATGTGATGTGTGCAAATACTGTGGGTTGTGTTCTGCTAGCTATGTACATGGGAGCCTGGGTGGTAATTTTGTGGGCCTACTAAAAAATCACAGGCAATGTCTCAAAGAAATATTTTAAGTCGGTGTCTTTATCAACTTTTGCTTTTACCGTATCCGGCATTGTGCTTTTGTATAAGTCGAGGGGGCTGACCGATTGTTGTGCCGGTGCCTGCTCCTCAACTATTTGTGTCGGTGATGGAGGTGGAGGTGTCGACACCAGATCAACGATGTTTTTAGGCATTGTCATTGGTTTTTCCTTCTTTGGTCAACCTTCGGGGGCTCCTGCTTCGACAAAACGCTGGAATTGGGTTTCAACTGGTACTTTATTTGTGGCGGCATCCTCTATAATGTCAAGGGCTGCAGCTACCAGTTCGTCTTCATCATCTGATGATTCAAAAATGATAAGTTTGTGCTTACCTTTGCCTTATTGTTGTTCATGCGCTTTGATTTTGTTCCTAGCTGCTGCTATCTCATTGGCGAGTTTCTAAATGATGCCTCTTGACACAGCATACTCACGGTTGTCTGGTTCGACTTCGGCCGTCAGTTCCTGAGTCGGGATGACACTTATTGTAGCTGGAGGAGTTGTTTGCTGCTATTGTTGTGGCTTTGGTTTTGCGGGATGTGGTACTGCTTGCTTTGCGGTCGGAGGTTTGATGGTTATTTGTACCCGACCAGTGGGTTCGACCGGTACGTCCTCCGAAACAAATGTGCTGATGTAAAGGTTGAGCTCGTAGTCTTCCTCTTTCTCTTGGTCGGTGAGTGGCTCCTCGATTGAAAAGTTGACCTGTTTCGCTGCTTCTGGTACTGGTATTTTTGTCTTAATCTATCAAGACAATTCTTGAAAGATTTGGTCGACAAATGGATAATATTCAAGGGCTTTGGCATTGGAGGCATTACCCTGCATGTACCACACCGAGGTATGGTCGATCTCCAACTGGATGTGGGAGTTCGCGGGTAGATTTCATTGGATGTTCTGAGGCACCCTCCATCTAGTCATGCGAACCTTTAGTTGTTGGAACCAGTTTTCCAAAAAAACTTTCCCTTGCTCTAGTTCATGCGGGGTTCCTTTCTGGGAAAAGGGTTTAAACCTATACATGTCGAACCTTGATGGTTCCCAGAAGACTAGGCTTCCTTCTGGATAGATGTGGTACATAACGATCCATAGGATGAGGGAGGGGAACTTGATGATTCCTCCTTTCTCTTGGCATCGCTTGCAGACAGTTTTTATCATGTCGGTGACATAATCCCCCCATCTATAGAGTTGCCCGTCGGTGGCAATTGTGTTGATGGATTCTAACATTTCTAACTTGAGGTCGCTACCTCGACCTACTAATGTGAGTGTAATTGCGATTATTTTGGCCATGATCTATGGCATTCGAGTTGTGATTTGGCCAATCATCAACCCTTTTGAGTTTTTCTCAGAGGGTGATCCCATAAGCTCTTCGACCAGTCCTTCTTTGATTCTGACTGGTACAGGGTCTCCTTTATTAGACAGGTCAGTGAGTTTGGAGATGACATCCCCAGAAATGTCGATCGGCTCATCAAAGTAGAACTGACCATTGTCATATCGACTGATAATGAATTTCACTGCAGCTTCCTTTGTACCCCCAAAGCTGGCCATCAGCAGTGCATTGGCATATCCAAAAAGGGTGTTGCGTCTGATCTTTTATGCTGCTTGAGTCATCTTTTTCTCGACAAAGGCCCACTCTTGGATCTCAGCCCATAGTTTCTGCCATGGGCCCTCCTACACTTTGGCATTTTTGATGTTCTTCAATCTGCGGACCAAAGGTGTATCGGCAGCCTGTACCTCTTTTGACTTGGTCGATGCTCGGGTCTGCTTGTGAGCCATTGTGTTGGTTTGGTCGATGTTACTACAGGTTTCTTGGCTTTTGGTCAACTGAGTGTGTGAATGCTCTGTGTGTAAAGGGTGTAGTGAATGAACCTTTGACGGTCCAGTATTTATAGGTGATGGTGTGGTTGTGTGCGGTAATGGATGTATTAATGGCGGATTTGACGTTCCATCTGTAATACGCGAGTGTGAAGTAATGGTGATTTGCTTTCGGTGCTTGAGGTCATGAATGCACGATGGGACTATTGAGGTCATCGGCTGGTGTTGGTGCTGAGAATGGTCGATAGGAATGGTCGATGAAGATGGTTGAGGGTCATGATGTCGACTGTTGAAGTGGTGATTTCCTGTCATGGTGTTGTGTCTGCAGGATATTTTTTTGTTTTTGGAGTTTTTTAGTTTTGTATGTATTTTAGGGCTGCTTAGGGTCATTATATGATTTTTTTTTGTTAATCTGTTCCTTCGTGCGTAATTCTACAAATAGTTTGCAATTTTACGTTCCCACCAGTCCTTAATCTCCTGCTCTGGTATCATATGTGAGCATATATTTCAGTCATGTACTACCGACAATGGAACCAATGTTGTAATCTCACAGATCACATAAGGTTACCAATAATACATACTAAAACATACATAAATATAGAAAAGAGATAAGAGACAAGAACAGATAGGATTAAAATAGATTATCTTATTATAATGAGTCCATACAATGCAGAGAACTGAACTGAGTTCTTGTTTGGCTCAACAGCATAATATATACAATTTACAGACAGTTACAAAATAACTACCTGTCGGTTCGGTGAACCAACGTGACTTTAGATGGCTGACCTAATCTCTTTAGTTTAGTCGGTTGACCGACTTAGTCTACTAATCAACTAAGTCGACACATCAATGTAGTCAACTGATCGACTAAGTCAGTCCTTGTTCAAGTTGACTTATCGACTTGCTCCTTCTACACTTAGCAAAACCATCCCAACTAGACAGCCCCCAACAACCAACAAGGTAAAGCCAGGAATAACCGACCCTAGAACCAAGGCAACAACCAACCATAGGGAGGCAGTCAACAACCAAATCCTCCCAACAATGTCGCGGTAAACCAGCTAGCCCAAAATACTCAATGACCAAATACACCAAGATGCAATGCTCCATTGCATACAAACCAACCATGCACACTATGCGAGGTCTATGGATAGTACATATATGAATGTCCCTTCATGGGTCACACTAAGTAGGCCATTAGGAATGAGATTCAACATGCCACCAATACAACAAACAAATCCCAACCCAAACCAGCACCACTAGGACCTCCTCCTATGGTACTCCAAAACCCATTACCAATCTAAGGACTGGTAGCAACTGCACCCCCTCTCCAACCCAATCCCAATGCCCCAAGGGCACCTTCAACAGAAGAAAGAGGTGTCCACCACCTGCTAGCTATGACAACTAAAGAGGTCAATTTATAGACCAGACAAAATTAGTATGGAACCAACACTAAACCCACTGACACATTAGTGGTATCTACATCCAAAACAACCAATGTACCTCTTCAATTACCCCCTTTCCCTCCGCAACCCCCATACGATGGGTTGCCAACAATGCCACGGCTAGAGCTTCTTTCATCTACAACATCATGGATGATTTGTCCCAAACAACTTATGCCATGTCCTCTCTTTAGGTACTCAAAACTTGTCCAACGTAGTGGAAATCCTTACTAGTCGCCCTTGGTGTTGTGGACCCCTCTGACTCCAAGTTGATCACATTCGATGTGGAGAATGGAGAACCATAGATTCCATTAACCATTTCCTTCCAAATCCCGGTGTCTATTTGGAATTTGGTCGTGCATCAGTGCATAGTGGATGATGGGGCATCCACGTGCATTATGTCTACCCTAGTCTGGCAAAAGCTTGGATGAAAAAAAGTACTTTTCTTGTTTGTATTTTTGACATATATCCCTGTGTTTTCACTCAAATTTTGAGCCGGAGAGCTCATTTGATGCGTAATTTAATTTCACATCCAACAAGTACCCACACTACATACTTTTGACAGACCCCGCTACCCCAAAAACAATAAATACCTAAAAATACATGATGATGATGTCATCATCACATTTTTTCAAGTATTTCTTTTTTTGGGGGTAGTCGGGTCTGTCAAAAGTATGCAATGTGGGTACTTGTTGCATGTAGAATTAAAATCCGCATCCAACGATCTCTCCCGCTCAAACTTTGAGTAAAAACACAGGGATATATGTCAAAAATACGAACAAAAAAAGTAGTTTTCTTTTATGACAAATATGTCAATTCAACCATTATGGTTGACTCATTTTATTGAAATTCTATTGGTTCTTGAATTCCAACTCACAAAATTTATTGTTGCCGTGTTTTCTTATAAGGCCCATTTTAGACCCCAAATTTCCTCTAATGCCCTGCCTCTTTAAAAAATTCATGCCCACTAAATAGATGGTTAGAACATTTGAATCCATTACATTCACACATGTTCCCAGAAACCTCAATAGTGTAGCATATCGAATGGCTAATGACATTCTAAATTGGCACATTCATAATTTCATATAGGAAATATACAACCACAACATCATGCATAATCATATATAAAACACACACACAAGTGTAAAAATACATCATCTAGGCATTTCATTTCACATCATCATAAAAAGACTCACATATAAAACCATAAAAAGCGCATCCACGTGCATAAAAAATATATCGGTATATAAATCGCATGTCCAAAATATGTCCAGTACAAAACAAGAAGCCACATATGCTTTCTCAGCAGAATTTACACAGCGACGAAAAAACTCCTAAGTGCGCCAACGCACTAGGGGCAGCGCCATTGGATGCTAATCTAACCCAGACTCATCATCTGGCTCAGTATCATCATCTTCATTAGAATACTCATCCTATGCAGGAATATCCCCTCTTCCCGCCCAACGAAGGTAATCGTAGGCCACAACCATCCTCCTCATCATAAAGGTCCACTCTGGAGGAAAATTGTGAATGGAAGCAATCAGCTCATTGTTCATATGCTGCCAGTCATCATCAGAGATCCCATCAGCAAGTTGTTCCAAATACAGAAAAAAATCATCTACCTCCTGCCGTCGCCTATTAGGGTTCCCCACAGGAACCACCTCCTCTATAATGGCGACCACTGGCCTTTGATACCCGGGCGATGGGCAGGGACCAACATCTGCATACACAAACAAAGACACCATCAATCTATACATACAACTATCAACCGATTAAGCTACTCTATGTATAAAGATGAACACAAAAACATCACACATACATACCAGCTGGTCCCCATGCCAAGCCAGGAGCTCGGGGCATCTTGGGATCCCGATGATAATCCATACCCACATGAGGGTACTCCTCAATAATCACTGGGAGCCACCACCACTACTCAAGCAACTCCTCAATAAAGAAGCAACCCACTATGTCACCACCCTCTTGTACCATCATCTGGCACCACATGCACATCTGTGGCTCCCGCGGACCACCATCCCACACCAGGGATGATTTTAAGGAACCATACTGATTTAAAAGTGTATAAATGTAGGCAAATCTTACCAATTCTTAAAACACCAACTATAAAATGTTTGGCGATATTTTTCAAAAAATATTTTAATTTCCAAGGATTTTACATCATTTATATAATAATTTGACGATTTTTAGGGTGAAAAAATTTTACCCCATCAAAATTGGTTGGAATAGGGCTTCAAAAAATGCAAAAAAGTGAATCTTTTTTTGGAGAAAAACCCCTAAAAATATCCCATGGGCTAAATTTCGCCCCTAAAATTATCCCTGTTCTGCACTGCCCGGTGCGGACGCAGAGTAGGTACTTTCTCAAAAACGAATGCACATAAGAAGGACCCAAAACAAAATCCTAACCCAGATGCCCTCAAATTTTTCAGCTAATGCCGAAAAACCTAAAGATACATCTGGGCCGACCCATAGTAAGTGCCCCTCATAGCACGTTCTAGCAACTGCAACTGCCCTCCAGATATCTTGTGGCTCCCCATGGAACCCAAGATACGCAGCAGTAATGTCGCCATTGCCCGTGTCGACAAGTCCTCAATGTCACACGTCAAGATGTGTGAGCCACGCACATACACAGTAGTGTAACAGTGCCTATGACATACATTAGAGAAAATTTCAACTCAAAATGGGCCTCCTAATGAAAATTAATAAAATAATAGTTAAAATAATAAAATAATATTTATTAATTTTGGAGGAAGAAAAGAAAGAACTACTTTTTTGTTCATATTTTCAACATATATCCCTGTGTTTTTGCTTAAATTTTGATCAGGAGAGCTCATTGGCTACGGAATTAAATTATGCATCCAAAGAGTACCCACTCAGCATACTTTTTACGGGGTCCTGGTACCCCAAAAACAAGAAATACCTGTAAAAATGTGATGATGACATCATCATCACATTTTTTCAGGTATTTCTTAATTTTGGGGTAGCGAGGCCCAGCAAAAGTATGCTGAGTGGGTACTCTTTGGATGCTGAATTTAATTCCACATTTGACGAGCTCTCTCGATCAAAATTTGAGTAAAAATACAGGGAGATATGTCAAAAATACGAACAAAAAAAGTAGTTTTTTTTATGATACCTATTGCCAAATTTATATTAAAAAATTGTTTAAGAGGTGCTCCCTTTTTGAATTTTAAAGCATTTTGATTGGATAATACATGATGACATGGAATTTGTATTATTTTTGGAAGGCCCATTTTAAATTGAAATTTCCTCTAACTCCTCTAATGTATCCCCCCAAGGTAGCACTGGTGCTAAGTCACCAACAACTCCCAAAATAGGGAGACCAGTCAAGAAGTATACATCCAATAGTGTAATCTCAATACTCTAGCCCTAAAAGAGGAAGGCCTCCTCCCCAATATCCCAAAATCTCACCAACGTTTGCAGTAACAAACGCAAGCTCTTCATTAGGAGTATCTGCATGAACTTCAGTAAAACACAATAGGCCAGTGTAGCATGCACATTCCCATCCTGCAATGCCGCCTCTCAAAGGTATTTATAGTCTCTCTCACACCACTTAATATCAGCCATCCTGCACAAGCAAAACATAGCTATCAACCACTAATCTCATAAAAAAATGTCACCCAGGGACCAAGTCACACTTGTTTAACCAAAAAGAGCGATCAGGTCACTCAAAAATGCCTCACAGGTGCGACCAGGTCACTCTTTTTCCCTCGAAAGGTGCAACTTGGCTCATTGAAACCCCAATAGGCTCATAGAGGACCTTCGAGTGACCAAATTCAAAATGTAAACCACTTAAAAGGATATATTTTGCAAGAGCTCTTACCTGCAAGTCGCGGAACTCAAAACCGTCGGTCGGAATAGGAGAAATCAACAAAAGAAAATATACAGCCCACCTCTCCAACTCTATAGTGAACAGTGACAATGACACTTCACAAAGTGGTCCCCACCCATATATAGGCCTGATTTGACCTATTTTCTTCCTTTTTACACAACAGGACCATACAAAGTCTTTTTGAGACGTCGTTCATGCCATTGGTTTCATAATTCCGCCCTCTATATCCTTATGAGACCATAGTCTCATTTTTAATAAGTAATTTTTAGGACCACTTCCCAGAAGTTACCTCGATTTATGAGCCACAACATCATGATGCAAGTGTCTTCGAACCTGTACTTTCATCACACTTTCCTTCCACTACTCATGTGGATTCCTGGGCCACTGCTTAGAAGGCACAACATTTTTATTTCAACACATAGTTGTCTATTCCATACACCACACCTTATGCGGATCTCTGGACCATCATCTAGAGGACGGATCATTTGCTTTGCATGCATTTAGCATATAACCACCTTTGGACTTGTACTCACATCACATGTAGTCAAGAATATCCACCACAACTCACACATAGCTCTCCTCACCTCTGTCCGAGAGCCACCTCAGTTTGCATGCCTCTTCCACACCGACTCGCGTGCCTGTGCCACAATCTATCCCATGCATGTAATGGTATGTTTAAGAGCCACCTTCTCCATCCATAGTACATGGATGACCTTTGGACCACTGTTCATTGTCCCGACATAAGGGCACCAACTATTCCACTACAATCAGTTGACCATACTAGAGTTTCTTTTAATCTCTTTTCTGACTCCTAAAAGAATGAAAAGATTGTCGAGCGTAGTTGCTTCCTTTCCCTCTCGTTAAAGTATAAGAAAGGGCATCTACATTGTATCGTTTATCTCCTTTTGAAGACTATATAGACCGTCAAATAAAAAGGACCACCTTGGCACATTCAAGTCAAGACCGTTCCCCTCTGCATACTTTTATGCTTTCTTGGGAAGAGGCACCGAACTTTACGAAAAATCTCACCATGGGTTGTCGTTAAGCTCTTTTCCAGCCTTCTCATCAAGAAAATATTACCGAGCAAACTTGGTTTCGTTCATGCTCATAAAATTATCTGAATGACCGTCCAGTTAGTATAGGTTTAACCTTTTCTGACCTAACTGGAATACCAATGGTAAAGAAGTCTCTCATCCCCTAAACAATGGGTGAGCTCTCCTGTGTATACTTTTATTATTTTTTGGATACAGGAGACTACCAACAAAAAATACCCCCACTAGATTGTTCTTCATGCTTCCAGACTCTCTAAAATTGAAAGCACCATTGAGAATTTAATTTCTTGGGCTTGCCAAAAATCCATGAGATCGTACCACAACGGTGTCTCTAGACACCACCCCATAGATAATAGTTTGGCAGCATTCCCACTTTGGGTCACCTTTGTTCAAAGTACTCTGTGATGTTTCTTTATTGGATCTCATCAATATCAAAAGTGTCTACCTCCCCCAAGTATTTACCATCTGTAGTTACATTCCCAGTATTACAGCTATGATCCCTTTCCCATGAGTCAGTTTCATTTGCTTCCTGGTCTGCCATTCTGTCATACTCTGAACAAAGGAATTTTGAGTCCACTACACTCCCTCAACCCCTGTTCAACTCTTTCCCTCCCACTCCCCATTCAGTGGGTCAGTCCTCATATTGTCTCACATATTTCGGTTATCTCCCTCATGCTTTTGGTCAAGGAAACACCATTGCCTTGAGCAGGGGCAGGTCTCCCTCTATTGACAACAACACATGTATTCTAGAGGATAGACCTAGAGATCCCTATATCCTAGTTTCATTAACCTCACTGATGAGTTCCTTAGACCACTTGAGAGGAGTCCTTAGTGCCTCTCAGGATGGTTGTTTCTCACATGCTCGACTCTAGCTACATCATCGTACCATTGAGATTCGTGCAGGGTATTGATCCGTTCAGTATTTGGTCAAAGACCCCATATGTCACCTAACTCTAGCACATTGATGAGTCTATTTAAGGGACCCCAACAGGTTCATGTCCCTTGTGATTTATGGGTTGAGTTTGAGACAGTGTTCAGAAGCCCCAGCAGTGCTTCTATATAGATTTATGATTGATGCAACATACTTGTACCACAGAGACTTTGAATCTCCATCAATAAACTATGTACCATTCCATATCCAGTAGACCATTAGTCATGAAGATATATCATTCCATGAGAATTTAATGGGTCCAATATAGCATTTCTTCATATCAGTATTGTATTTAGCCTCTCATTGAGGAAACCACTATTGTAACAATAGTTGTACATGATCGGCTCTTGTATTATAGAGCTTAGATCACATTGTTCTTTTGACATAATTACGAGCATGGGGATGCCTGCCTCATCCATATACACGTCACACATTATTTGTATCTCACCCATTGATAAGAACCATATTAATACAAAAACTAAAAGCCACCATGTGTTGGTCTCTCTCTGGGCAGACCCGGGTTTACTTTATTGTACCAAAAAAAACCCTGGCTCACTGGCCCTTTCGGCAATAGACTGCAGAATGGCCTAAAGTCTCACCCGAAGAGATCCTAGATGGGGTGGCTAAGGAATCAAGTTTCCTCAACCAGGTTCTGTGGCATCCTAGGTCCTCTTGACTCTAATTACTAACTAAATCTCCCAACAAGGGATGCTCTCTCTTCCTAGCTGACTCTGCTATGGGACTGACCCTTATTGCATCGCAGCTTCTAGGGCAATGTGCAAACCTTCTCTTCTGCTCAACTCTTAACCTGCGATATCTCACACTGCATCTCCTCCGACAGTGCGATATCGCCTTTCTACGCTGTAATACTTCCTACAGTAAGACTCAACATGCTCATCAACTCTCAAAACCCAGAGGCTTTCTCCCTAGATATAGTGGCTCAGTTAAGCTTCATTAGGATGTTAAACAACTTCTCTTAAGCTCCTACAGTCTAACATGCTTAACATCAATTACACTCAACTCGCTGAACTGAATATACAGAAGTCACTTAACACTGTAACCTTCTATGTTACTATAACTGAAGGATAGCATACATACACTCATTAACTAATAGCAACATTCATGTAATGAATAATAGATAGAAAATAAGTAGAGCACAATCACAAGAAACAGTTGCACAACACACGGATTTTACGTGGTTCACTTCCAGGGGGGAGCTACATCCACAGGAACTGTGTTTATATTATATATTGAGAGAGTAACATAGTTCCCCTGCAACCTCTTATGCATCTTGAGATCTTCTGGGAAACTCCACGCACACAGCTAGGAGCCCTTCTCTTAGATCTCTTCTCTTCCTATAATGCTTTCTTCTTACAATATATCCTTTCTCTCTCTCTCTCAATCCCTGTGGATTGTTACATTCATGCTCAAGGAGCCGGTTACTGGTTACAATAAGATAACTATAGACTTAATGATAGAACCAGAGCTCGACTCTTCCTTAATGTCTTACAATACTGATGACAACTAGTAACAACCTAACCAACCAACCAACCCTTCACAATACAAAATAGATGCTTAAATAGGTGGCCCGAAGGTCTCACCATGACACAAAACTATGGGCCTATCCCAACAGTAACCCAAAACCCTAACTGTGACAGTCGACCCATCTGTACTTTCAACTGTCACTTACTGGTCACACCGCAGCTTTCTGCAGTCTTCTGCGATTTTCGGCACTGATCATGGGTATGGGAGCCGCTTCCTCGGTTGCTCCCCTTCTGTCCTTTGTCTTTAATACCTCGGCCCGTTGCTTCTTTTCCATTTATGAGGGTAGCTGATCCCTCCTATCGTCGTTGCTGCCTTAAATGTAGTGGTTGAGCTCTCTTCTCAGTCGCTTCAGGTACTATTTCCTTTGACTTCCTTCTACCAACCGCCTCGATTTCTGGACCACGATCTGTGGCAGGAAATGTGCTACGGCGTCGTACCTTTATCGCATTGCCAAAACTATCTTTCCTCCAAAAAATTTCCATCTTCTGCCAAAAATAGCAGCTTTTCCTGTAGCTGTGGGGCCCTGCTCCAATAGTCCCCTAACACTTACTTGTGGCTCGTCCCCCAGCCACTAACAACTGGATTCTCTTTCTGTAGCTTCTCCTTGGATTCCTGCGAAGTCCTTGCGAATCTCTCCCTGAGTCCTGTGACGTCTTTGTCCATAGATTCGACACAACCTTGTGCCGCTTCAAGCATAACTTGACTAATCAAGGGGTCTTCTGTGTTATCAATTTCACTCTTACTTGTAGTGAACTCCTTGACCTTCTGCTCAACCGCGTCAACCAGCTCTGCGATTTGTTCCTGATATGGTTGAAGCATATCATTGAATTGTATCTCTTTTGCTCGCAACCTCTGTGCTTCCTGTTACAAACGGTTCATCTCTGTCATATTCTTCATCCTTGCAAGAGCTCCTAAGCTCTTGACTTCTTCCTTGATTTCTGCTATGGCATTCTCTATGTTCTGGATGCTCTGCTGCAAATCCAGTCTATCTGGGAGATCTTCTACCTCCGACCATATCTTCGTCGCATCAGCTAGCAATGAATCTGCATCATCTATGCAACACTTCATTTGCATTGAAGTGATTCTAAAGGCCTGTGCCCTTGCTTCCTTTTCTGCTTCACGTGTTCCTGGTGCTCGAGCCTCAAGCTTAGCAATCTGTGCATTGTGGTCTTCCTCCATCTTCACCACTATCTCTTCCAGAGCCTTTGCTCTATCTGCAATTCTTCATACTTTTTGCATTAAAGGCAAGTCAAACTCTATGTTACACTGGGGTAACTCCAATGCAATGTTCTACAAGACCTGAATTAGATCCTGTTCTCTTTCTTCATATTGTCTTAACTCCTCCGCCTTTGTCTGAAATCCTGCGGTGAGCTCTACATTCTGTTGTCTCAGCTGAGTGTTTTGCTTATAAGTCACAAGCTCTCTATCCCTGAGCTCTGCAGCTATCTACTGCTAGATCATTTGTAGTTGATCAACGGGGAATTGTGCCAGATTAACCTCGACAGGGTGTCTAACCTGTATCTGCACATCAATCATTGAAGCAGGGAATCGGATTCTCCCTAGCAATATTAGCACTATATTGGTGCGATCCTTTGCAAAGACTTCCTCACGGGAAATCGATTGTGTTGAGATTTCTCCTACTATTTCCTTAACTGGCTGAGTCTGCATCATGGCAATATTCTCTGTTAGTGCTTTCAACTCCAGAAGCTTCTTATCTATCATGCTCTGTAGCTTGTCCTGCGATGTCTGCATCGCCTGAAATGAGTCACGCATCTCCTCCTTTAATCTTGCTGCGATGAGATCATACTCATCCTCTATTAGTGTGGTCTCTGTAGTTGGCATTGAGGCTTTGAACTTTTTTCCTCTTTTGTGCCGCTGGTGGCACTTCTACTGGATCTTTCCTCTTTTGTGCCGTTGGTGGCATTTCTACTGCATCTTTCCTCTTGAAACCCACCTTATCTTTTCCTTTGTCTAATGGGTATATTGGTGCGGTATATATTGGTACATTTTGAGCTGTGGAATATTCTAATGCCTTCTTCCACTCTTCATCAAAGTCTTTGATGACATTTTATACATCCTGCACTGTCATCCTAAACAAGCCAATAGCCCAGTCATCCTTTCTAAACCCTTTTGGCCTCAGATAGAATGTATGCCTGCCCGCAATGAAATCAAGCCGATTGTAATACATGTCAACAACCTCTGTGTTGATCCACGGTGCCTCCTAGATGACTCGCTTCAACATCTTATAGTATTCATAGAATACTATCATATTGATCTTTTTCTTAGCTAGGCTGTTGCTTTCCCATAAGTTTGCATAGCGCATGCCTCAGCACTCTCCTCCTTGTAGCTGTAGAAACTGGGTATGGGGCGGATCTCTCCACCCGACGAATGCACATAATATAAGCAGCCACGAGAAGTGGAAGGGGTGGTTTGGATTGTCCTGCGCTGCCAAACAATGTGTGAGAAAAATATTTAACAAAAACAAACACCAATTAAATTGTTCACCTTCTGCGACCTGCACAGCAAGGTGAATTACTGCTCTGGTGACTTCTTTCGGACGAAATTTGGTTAACAGTCTGCCTGCAAGCAGACTGGCTATAAATCTGAGTGTATCATCTGCTAAGGCTATGAGGTCATAAGCTTGAACTCCTCTCTGTAGCTTATAATTTTTAACTAGAAGCGCTGGTAGCTTAGTATCCTTGCTCTTCCCTGATATATGTGTCTGAGGGTCCTTACCGATCTTGGATAGCCCAGTGATGTGGTGTATCAAATCGACGTTCAAATAAACCCTGTTACCCAACCAGAGGTAACCTCCATGTACACAATAAAGTAGCACATGCACCATGGCATTAACCTCTGTACCTCATCCAAAATGTGGTACTTTCAACAAATTGAGCAAGCCTGACTGCTCAAGAATCTAGAAATGTTCCATAGGAACAAACTCATCTGCACTGGTCCTCGGGTTCCTCTGAACCATAAGATACTGATCGGGATGAAACTGAGGATATGTCTTACTATCTCCAAGGTTATAGTCTATAAATTTGAGAGCAGGGACATATCCTAACAGTTCTCCATCTTCCTTTACGCAAGGATCAATCAGCGGTAGCGGAATAGGAAACTTAGCACCCTTAGGAATGGTTACCTCTGGTGCATCCTCGACTCGTGGCACAATGTATACTGTTTCCATATGAACTTCTTCTTCATGTTCTGAGCTGGACTCTTCTACTACCTGAGCTTGACTCTTCATCCTTGGCATCTGCCTGACATGTGGTCCACCTAATTTCACAACCCTAGGAAGCATCGTCATAGCAGACTCGAGGCCACCACACTGGAATCATCGCACGACGTCTTCTAAAGGTTCCTTCTCAGACATAAACCACTTGGTGCAATACTCTAGACTGGTAATGGCTACGAAAATGGGGAAACCAACACTCTGTAACCAGAGTATCTCTGCACAGGGAAAACTCTACAAATTGTTCTATAACTCTCAGAAATCACAAAAGTAACCCTTCTGTTTGAATGATCTGTGTATTTGTAATGAAGGCAATAATATCTGAAGCAATGATCGCTTAGGCTGGACCCATTGGCGGCATTTATTGCATGGAAAAGACAACACCCATCGCCCTGCTCCTCATTAATTGCTGAAAATCCGATCAAATCTCCCTCGAAATTTGTGTGCAAGCGCCGGTTTTGACCAAGATTTACCAAATATAGGACAATCGTTGTACTATTTCCAAATCTAGGTCAACGTATACCTGTCGTATCTAGATTAATTCCTTGTCAAAAGGCGAAGTGACTGGCCCTCTTTCCCTCTCAAAATCGTCTTTGCAGCATGGGGAACATCGCCTCGCTGCGATGTCACACTGCATCATCTTGGACCAAAAAGCTGGAGTGAAACTCCGCAACGTTCAAAAACTTCGCAACCGTCCTATGACTTGCGCAAAATAAACTTTCCTGCTGCGATTCCTCCTACTTAGAACTTTTTCACCTGGTGTAGACTAGTTATGGGTGAGATGCCTCCTTTCAACTACATTGGACATCTGCACCACTTAGTTCTCTGAGTTAGGGTTTGGAGATGGAGTGGCTATCACTATAAAGCTTAAGCTTATTGCCATTAATTAAAGTAGGAACAAGTTCCCCGTTCAGTTTACTAAGTTGAACGACACCTCCTTCTATGACTTGCTGAATCTGATATGGCCCCAACCAATGTGTCTAGAACTTACCTGGAAACTTAACAAACTTGCTGTCATAAAGGAGCACTAGGTCTCCTGTCTGAAAAATATTGCTCTTGATGTGCCTGTCATGCCAAGCTTTTTCTTGTGTCTTCTGCACTTTTTGATGAAATCCTACGATGAATCTGTCTTCTTCTAGGGCAATCAGCTGCGCTAATATTTCATTCATTGTATTTGTATCATCCATCTCGGTAATTTGAGCAATTCTTAAACTGGGAATAATGTATTCCATAGGCATAACAGCCTCTTGTCCATACACCAAGCTGAAAGGTGTGTGTCCTATGAGTTTCTTGCATGTAGTCCTATAAGCCCATAACGCAGCATTAACCCTGAGGTCCCAATCATCTCTTTGGCTATTACAGATCTTAGTAAGAGCATTTTCTAGAATCTTGTTAAAATCCTCCACCGTACCATTAGCTTGTGGGTGGTAGGGAGTGCTCTTATGGTGCTGTATCTGAAATTACTCCATCAAGGCCTCAATAGTGCGATTTAGAAAGTGTGTGCCTTGATCACTCATCAAAATTGTTGGACATCCAAATCTATTTATGATGTTTTCAAAAATGAACTGTGCAGCTGTAGAAGCATCACAATTCTGTACTGCTTTGGCCTTTTCCCACCTGGTGAGGTATTCTGCTCCTGTGATGATGTATCTCATAGCAGTTAGTTTCCCTGTTGGGTTGATAGGACCCACAAAATCTATATCCCACTTGTCAAATGCATGCAGCATAATCTGTGGTCGCAGCAACATTTCATCTCTCCTCAAATTTTTTCCTACCCTCTAGCAGATATCGCAGCATCTACAAAACTCCTTAGTGTCTTTATGCAAAGTAGGCCACCATAATCCTGCAGTTAGAATTTTCTGAGCAGTCGACTTTCCTGCGAAATGACCTCCCGCGGTAACTGAATGTGCTTCTCTGATAATGGCCTATTTCTCGTGTGGCATAACGCATCTGTGCAGGACTTCATCTGGACCTAACTTATATAGATGTGCTGCGATGAAAGTGAAATCTGCTGCTTTAAAAACTAACTGTTTCTTTTGCTACTTAGTAAACTCAATTGGTGCCCACCCTGTAGTGAGAAAGTGAATAATATCTGCGTAATACTCATCTATGATCTGGATAGAAAACAATTGCGCATCTGGAAAATTATCCTCTAAATTACTTGGTTCTTCTCCTGAGTCTATACGCGACAGATGATCAGGTCCGGCATTTAATCTCCTTGGTTTTACAATAATTTCAAAATAATACTCCTGAAATAAGAGTAACCATCTGCATATCCTTCCCCCTAACACTGGCTTATTGACCAAATACTTTAAAGTGGAATGGTTAGTGAACATCTTGAATGGGGCACTCAACAGGTAGTGCCTGAAATTCTGTAGAGCATACACCATAGCTAATCCTTCTCTTTATGTAGTGGTGTAGTTCTTTTCTATGGTAGATAACTTTCTGCTTGAGTACGTGATAGGGTGATCGATACCCCCTTTTCCTGGCTATGTTAAGACAATCCCCAGTGCGATGCCAGATGCATCCACATATACATGAAATGGCTTGTTCCAATCTGGAAATACTAAGATGGGTGTTGTAACCATATTCTCTTTAAGAGTGTCTAAACTTTGCTGGCATTCCTCATTCCATAGGAATTTCACTTCTTTCTTTAACAGCTTTTCCATAGGTGCTATGATCTTTGCATAGCCTTTGATGAATTTTCTATAATACCCTGTATGACCAAGCACTGTCCTCAATTCCTTGACTGAGTTGGGTGCTGGAATATTTACAATGATGGCAATCTTTGTGGGGTCTACCATCAAGCCTTGTCTGCAAACAATATGACCCAACAAAATACCAAATGGTGCACAGAATATACATTTCTTCAAGTTAAGAGAAATTTGATATTGCCTACATTTAACTAACATGAGCCTTAAATCTCCTATATTCTCTTTTATTAATCCAAATACAGTCCAATCATCAAAATAGACTTCTAAGAATTTATGGATGTATTCCTTAAATACAGCAACTACTACTCTATAAAAAATAGCTGGTGCATTTTTAAGACCAAAGGGAATTACCATATACTGGAATGAGCCCCATTCTATCGCAAAGGTGGTCTTATGTCAATCCGCTGGATGGATTCTTATTTGGTGATAGCCTGAAAATCCATCAGTGAATGAGTAGATCTCCTGTCCTCCCACATTGTCTAGAACTTCATCAGTAAAAGGTGTCGGAAATGGGTCATGAAGTGATGCGTCATTGAGTTTGCACAAATCGACACAAATCCTAATTTCTCCTTTAGTTTTCT
This sequence comes from Pseudotsuga menziesii, assembly GCA_001517045.1. NCBI lineage: Eukaryota > Viridiplantae > Streptophyta > Pinopsida > Pinales > Pinaceae > Pseudotsuga > Pseudotsuga menziesii. The sequence goes on from LPNX010727291.1 coordinate 229,325, forward strand.
TTTCCTGCACAACCATGGGACTAATCCATTCACTCTCTTCTACTGGTTCAATGATTCCTGTTGCTAGCATCTTATCAATCTCATCCTTAAATTTTTCTTTATAACGAGGATTTAATCTGTATGGACACTGCTTAACTAGCCTAGCATCCTCTTTCAATGGTATCCTCATGACTCCCAAATCTCCTACTATTCCCTTCATCTCTATAAACTTAGTGGGAAATAAGTCATCATAGTCATGTAACAAATCTGCGATGTGTCCTACCATTTCATCATCCCAATAGTCTCCAATAGAGTCAAACTTGGGTTTTGTTTCTATGCCAATATTGATCTTTTTAATCTTAATAGGCTTTGTGACAGCTGGAATCTCTAGCTTTGGTCCATCAACTTCACGAGTCCCTTCTGACTCTAGAATGTTGATACTATAAGGATTCTCATGCTCATCGCCTGGCTCTTCTACGAAGTTGTAACACTCTAGCACATGTTCTAACTGGATGGCCCAATCAGGATGAGCATACACTGGTAGGGTATAGTCATCAAATATCTTAGTCTTTATAATCTCTAGATCCTGATCAATGCTTGGGTACTCAAATTCAAAAGTGAAAGTGAGTACAAAGCTATCGATCATAACTGGCCATGTAATCGTTCCTCTGTGCAAATCTGTCTTAGTGTACCAGTTCCTTGGGACTGTGTCTAAAGTGTGAATGAATAGGTGAACCCATTCATCCTCGGGAATGTCTGACCAATTCTGTTCACAAATCTTAATATGTGACCTGGGGTCACTTTCTCCTGAATATTTCTGCTATCACATGCTCCTTGTCATTAGAGAATCTGATCACCATCAATCTCTTAAAAGCATCCCATGATGCGATATTTTCTTTATGTGCATGCCACCATCTTGCAGGTGTGGCTCTTACTGCAAGGTCAATAGCTTCCATCCTCTGCTCATGAGGGATTTCCTGCTCAAAACACTGTAAAAAGTCATTGACATCTACTAAGCCATCAAACGACGGAATATCCTTAATCTCTGTTCCAATCCATCGCAGTGACTTAGTCATAAATGCACATCTATGAGCTAAAAATTCATAAAGTCTATTCTACCAATTTTCGAAACCAACATCTGAATCTGATGCGCATGAGCTATCGCATCACCAACTAATATTTCCTTATGCGGTGGGATTGATATAATCACTCTGGTTAGCAGTCATCTGAAAGAAGCTCTCCATATTACACACCTCTTCCTCTGCTCTGATAGGTTCAATGTATCGAGGACCCTGAAAAGGATCCAATGGTGTGATTACTCGAATCTATTTATGCTCAAAGGTCATTTGTATTTTCTTCAAATCGATAACAACCATGTTATCAATTGCCCAATCAATACCTAATAAAGCTAGATACGGTCTACTATCGCCAATAATTTCTATGACTTCAAAATTTGCAAAGCTGCGAACTCCGTCAATATCAACTGGTACTTGCGGTAATCGACCCAGTGGCGATACCCTCTGTTGATTGGCTAATCACAGATGGATAGGTGATCTAGATAACTTAGGGCTACCCATCTGTTCCCATGTCTTCTTAGTAAGAACATTTACTTCTGATCGTAAATCTAGGATTACCTCATCCATTTCAAAATCTCCAATTTGTGATGTGAGTCTCATTTCTCTTCCTGTTCTTGTATGGCCCATAATATTATGAACAACATGCTACGTACTTCCCACGGAAGAAGACTGCTGATACTGATCTATGATGCATTGAAGCTCTCCTATGGCTTTCTCATTTCTTATGAGTTTCAAGCAGCTCCGCAGGAAGGATTGTACACTTCCTGTCAACTCATCCTCTTCCTACCTTCCAGATGTGGTAGCCTGCGATATCTACAGAGGACTAATTCCACAAGGTTTGTGCTGTGGTATGCCCCTATGAGGCAATATCTGTGACCCTGATGGTGTAGGGTCAGTAAAGAAAGTTTTAGTTTGCTGAAATGTTTCTTTGTTCTTCTATAGGTTAAGTGGTGTATATTTATCAGTGGCCTTACGCACCCACTTCAGACCTGTATTCTTTTCGGCATCCTGCGATGTCCTACTAGTAGAAGCACCGCTGCAAGTCACAACATTGACTCTTGGTTCTAGTTCTTTCCGGTCAACAGCGATAAGCTGAATATTCTAGTTTACTACTAGCTTAGGATCCTTAATCTTGGCTATCAAGATAGGACATTCTTCTATAGTATGATCATAGGACTTGCAATACTTACATGTTGTGGTAGGGTTCTGACAATCCCTAGCATAATGTCCTATGGCTCCACAATTGTAACAAACAATTGGTCCATGGCCACGACCAAAGCCTCCACCATGGCCTCTTCCTATGAATCCTCCACCACGACCATCATGAGCCGGTTCATGTTGTGGTCCTGCTGTTGGTCCTGGTGTCTCTAACTGGACTCTGTAGAAGTCATGTTTTCTCTCTATCATGAGATCATAAGCTCTGCAATTATTTTCATCATGTCCTACTGACTTACAAAAGTTACAGTATAAATTCTTAGGAGTTTGTACATACTTCTGAAGTAAAGGGCATTCCTGTGGTCTATGTCCTCTTGTTCTACAGATTTCACACCATGGCCCTTGATTCTGTACTAAGGGGTTAGGAACCCCACTTGCTATATACTCAACAAATACTGGACAGTTATCTTTGGTATGGCCATGTCCTTTACACTTTGTACACCATAATTCTTGTTCAACCTCTTTTCCTTTCTTAATCTCATGTAGCTGTAAAGTGAGATTGGCTAACTGATTCTGTAAGTTTTTCATACCTACACTAGTCTCAGCTAAAGGTGAAGCCTCTAGTTTCATTTCCATCTCCAATGCTTCATCCTGCATATGGAGTTTCTGTTGCATTAGTGGAAGTCTGATATGAGGGAGCAATGCTGCAATGAACCATTCCTTATGCTGCTCCAGCGCAAACTCAAAACTAACTTGGTCTATAAGAGCTTTAAATTTCTGAACGAAATCCCATACTGACTCTGTGGGTAACTGTTTAATGTCTTTAAGTTCTATGATACATTGTGACTCAAACTTGGGTTTCTTAAATTCCTTAATCATTGCAGTCCTTACCTCTATGAGTGTTCTGTTCTGTGCTGATTTATACTTCATATACCATGTTAAAGCTCTTTCTCTAAGTGTAGTGGCCAACTGGACAAGCTTAGTATTGTCATCCTGGATCTGTTTAATGGCCCATACAGCTTCACATAGGAACCAATGTTGTTCTGGGTCTTCTTCCCCTGTACCCCTAAAGGTAGGTAATTTCATGTCATCCCCCATTCTGTTTCTATGAGGTGGATTCTGATTTGTTGTATTAGAACCACTTAGCGGTGTAAATGGAGGTGGTGTAGAAGTGGTATGTACTGTGTGTGAACTACTAGATGGAGTTCCTACGGCATTATTCTGAGTCCTGATTGGTTTCTGTGGGGTATAAGGGTGGTAAGGGATACCCCCTGCTGTTCTTTCTCTATTACTTTGACTATGTTCTCTAGTACTGTCTGAACTGTCTTCAAAGAAGGAAGATCTAAAATCTACTTTATATCTCTTACCGCTATGTGTACATCCAATTTCTTCAGAATCACTCTCAAACTCTTGTGACATTACACTTACTTAACTTATTCATTTGAAAATATATCCAATACTCCTTTTTCATACAACAACATCTTAAGGGACAAATTTAAAGAGTTCAAGTAATGACCGTGATATCCTTTGAAGAAGTACCTCTCTACTTCACTAAAACTCTTTCTTTGATCAACTGTAAACTCTGTGATGAAACCTTCCCCCAAAATCGCAAGCCAGAAGTCTACTGCCCACGAAATGGGATTATCTATGCCCTTCATGGTGTGAATCAGCTCTGGTGTCCAGACAATGTTCCTTTTCTTCTTGAATACATGCTTATCATTCAACTTTGACAACCAATCGTACAACTCATTTTCATAGGTCACAAAAAATATCTCATGCAGGTCTGTGAAGATATGTTTTTGTAGCCAGTCCTCTGTACTCAGCCTAGGACTCTTGTTTTCTTTCTCAGCAAATTCTCTTTCCTTAGACTCAACCCACTAGTTAAGTTCTTCTTTAGTAGGATTTCAACAGAACATCAGCTCTTCAATTTGTTCAAAACCGGCTACAGAACCATTTGTTGGTCTCTCTCTGGGTAGACCCAGGTTTACTTTATTGTACCAACAAAACCCCTAGCTCACTGGCCCTTTCAGAAACAGACCGCAGAATGGCCTGAAGTCTCACCCAAAGTGATCCTAGATGGGGTGGCTGAGGAATCAAGTTTCCTCAACTGGGTTCTGTGGCATCCTAGGTCCTCTTCACTCTAATTAACCAGCTAAATATCCCAATAAGGGCTGCTCTCTCTTCCTAGCTAACTCTGCTATGGGACTGACCCTTATCGCATCGCAGCTTCTAGGACAATGCGCAAGCCTTCTCTTCTACTCAACTCTTAACCTATGATATCTCACACTGCAGCTCCTCCGACAGTGCGATATCGCCTTTCTACACTGTAATACTTCCTACAGTAAGACTTAGCATGCTCATCAACTCTCAAAACCTAGAGGCTTTCTCCCTAGATATAGTGGCTCAATTAACCTTCATTAGGATGTTAAACAACTTCTCTTAAGCTCCTATAGTCTAACATGCTTAACATCAATTACGCTCAACTTACTGAACTGAATATACAGAAGTCACTTAACACTGTAACTGTTAGCTATCATGAATCAAGCACTGATAAACTCATATACAGAATACTGAACACATTCAACTCGCATTTAACCTTCTATGTTACTGTAACTGAAGGATAGCATACATACATTCATTAACTAATAGCAATATTCATGTAATGAATAACAGATAGCAAATAAGTAGAGCACAATCACATGAAACAGTTGCACAACACACGGATTTTACGTGGTTCACTTCCAGGGGGGAAGCTACATCCACAGGAACTGTGTTTATATTATATCTTGAGAGAGTAACACAGTTCCGCTGCAACCTCTTATGCAGCTTGAGATATTCTGGGAAACTCCACACACACAGCTGGGAGCCCTTCTCTTAGATCTCTTCTCTTCCTATAATCCTTTCTTCTTACAATATATCCTTTCTCTCTCTCTCTCTCAATCCCTGCGGATTGTTACATTCATGCTCAAGGAGCCAGCCACTGGTTACGGTAAGATAACTATAGACTTAATGACAGAGCTAGAGCTCGACTCTTCCTCAATGTCTTACAATACTGATGACAACTAGTAACAACCTCACCAACCAACCAACCCTTAACAATACAAAATACATGCTTAAATATGTGGCCCGAAGGTCTCACCATGATACAAAACTGTGGGCCTATCCCAACAGTAACCCAAAACCCTAACTATGATAGTCGGCCTATCTGTACTTTCAACTACCGCTTACTGGTCACACCACAGCTTTCTGCAGTCTTCTGCGATTTTCAGCACTGATCATGGGTATGGGTGCCGCTTCCTTGGTTGCTCCCCTTCTGTCCTTTGTCTTTAATACCTCGGCCCGTTGCTCCTTTTCCATTTATGAGGGTAGCTGAGCCCTCCTGTTGTCACTGCTTCCTTAAATGCAGTGGTTGAGCTCTCTTCTCAGCCTCTTTAGGTACTATTTCCTTTGACTTCCTTGTACTGACCGCCGCGATTTCCAGCCCACGATCCGCAGCAGGAAATGTGCTACGGCATCATACCTCTATCAGCGCATCGCCAAAACTGTCTTTCCTCCCAAAATTGTCCATCTTCTACCAAAAATAACAGCTTTTCCGGTAGTTGCGGGGCCCTACTCCAACACCATGCCCTAGCCCAGGAAGCACCACTTCTCCCCATAAAATCCTATGATGTTTGTTGACCATACGATGAGCTCCTGCCTTAACACATCAGGGGAAACCTATTAACCCAAAAAATCCCACAAAGAGCTCGACATGACCTACACCACCTAAATACATCTACGTACGACCCTCATTTGACCCCATTTGACCCCCACACCCTTAAGAAGACTTAAAAAATATGAAAATGGGCTTAAAAACTCCTAAAAAGAGCCAAATAAGCTCTCATAGGGGCTAAATCCTCCAAAAAGGGGCTAAAACCCCTCAAAGGAGCTTAAAACCTCCAAAAGAGATATAGATTGAGTGAAAGGGGCTAAATCCTGAGCCAAGGGCTTAAAACCCTAAAAATATTGAGAAAAAGTATAAATAGAGGGACAGGGGTCACTCTCAAATCACTCCTTCACTCCCTATATTTATGATGCCCATGTGAGTGCCTTGAGACCATTTACCTCTCAAGCCATTCACCCTCTCTCTCCTCCATTCCTCCATTGAGCCATAACTCCCCATTCCTAAGAGAGGTGCTCTCCAAGACATTGTCTCATCAAGTTCAACATTTGCAAGACATTGTCTCCTTTGTCGTTCTATTTTGGCTCTTTGGATATGGATTTTGAAGGACTCCGGTACTCCAGCTCCACCCCTCTTTGGCATCTTCAAATGAAAATGATCTCTATAAGTAATAAAATAGAAATGAATTGAATTAGAAAATAAATAAAATAGGATGTATCATAGATCAACATACCTTCTTGAATGCAACAAAACGACCAAGGAGACAGGTATTATATCGCGCATCTTTATGTTTCACTTTCATTAGGTAGTTCTTATTGCATCATCAAGTTCAAGTGTATCATCAAGTTCAACATTTGCAAGACATTGTCTCCTTTGTCGTTCTATTTTGGCTCTTTGGATATGGATTTTGAAGGACTCCGGTACTCCAGCTCCACCCCTCTTTGGCATCTTCAAATGAAAATGATCTCTATAAGTAATAAAATAGAAATGAATTGAATTAGAAAATAAATAAAATAGGATGTATCATAGATCAACATACCTTCTTGAATGCAACAAAACGACCAAGGAGACAGGTATTATATCGCGCATCTTTACGTTTCACTTTCATTAGGTAGTTCTTAGTGCATGTGGACTACACTACAGCTAATAAGAACTACAACCTAAATCGTATTGAGTGCCAGTAGTAGTATGGCTACTCTAATAATTAATAGTAACAACACCGAACAAATTCTCCATGAGTCAAGTGTCTCAGGTGAGGGTCCCAATCTGCTCAATGTAAAGATGTAATTATTCCATGGATGCCGGTTAGATGCCGCCTCCCCATCCCAAGTAGAAATTCCACCAGGTTTCAATTCACTCAATGTCAAGAAGAAACACGGATATTAGTAGTATTTGTAAATGCCAAAAGTTAATGCCAATAATTTATACACTCCATGCCAGTATGGGAATAATCCAGTGGGGAATAAGCCATCGATATACAATATCGCATATCACGCACACATCTCTACGTTGAAATTTTACATTTGAAAATAAGTACACCACAGAATCCATCTACTTTCTTTCTTACACCCACCAGACAATCCCTGATTTATTTCCAGACACCCTACCTGCCTTTATTGCCTGCTTCTCACTACCCATTTACCCATTACTACAAAAACACCTATTTACAATATAATCCCACCGGTCAGCTGATCACACCACATAGGATTGACAAAATCATAGAAATTGACTCATTAAGAACCACAGCTTCAGCGCTTAGCTGTAGTTCTTAATGACTATGAGGTTCACATGATGTGCAGCAGACATTCATGAAATATTTTGTAGTTTTTTTGAAACTGATTGCATGACAGCTTGTTTCTTCGAAGGAAACTTGTTTTACATGTTTCTCAGAAAAAAGTTCTGGTATGAGAAACTGGGAAGAATCTCACAACGATGTAAAATCAAGAAGGTTTTTGAGCCATAGATGAATTTAATAAATGTTTTTTGTATGTATTTTCCTTTACATCAGGTACTGTTTAGCTATTCAACTTGAGACAATATAATTGATAATATAATCATTATCAAACCAAACCAAATGGGTTTTAGCTCTCTCTGCTTAATTTTTTATATGGGACATACTTCAAGTTGAGGATTTTGAACTACCTTGTAGGTCGGTGGGATCAGAATACTGATATGCCAACTATGAAAATGTTGAAAACCTTTTGCAGTAAATGATCATGTGGGAGTGGAATCCTTGATTTGGGAAGGCAATTTTTTTGTTATTATTTTATTTTTCGATTGGCATAGAGCTCAATCTATAACTGTCGATGTGTGTTTATCTCATATGACACAACATGCTTATGCTTGTAATGTCTGATACAGAATTGGAGATTTCAAACCTTGAGATTTATTGCTAGATTTAGAACTCGTTTCTTATCTCGCATTTTATCTTAAAAATAGTTTTTCTAACTTTGACAAAATTGATTGTAGCCCACAAAACTCTATGCAAACTATTGTTCTAACATAGGCCATTAGTGTATTCTAGTGACTTAATGAACGAGCACTAGAAATAACATAAGGTGCCTACAAAACTTGAGGGAAATATTATTTGAAAATGGGTTAGTTACTCTTTCAACAAGTAGATGATTACAGCTGATTATGAGAAAGAAAATTGTATGCGGGCCACAATCTTCACTTGATAGTGTCCAGTCCTTTTTACCATTTTCCGGGGGTTGGTGCTATCCATGCTAATTTTTTATAGGCATGATACGTATAGCACTAATTTTACAGTCGGATATCTAGCAAGTTCTATTTACACATCCTTTCTTAGTGGTGTTGGAAATCTAACAGGTTGAAATGGAAATCTGTTTGGTTAAATTGGAGATCTAATGATGCATTTTATTGTTTTGGATCATTATCATCAATCTCATCATTGAGTTTTCCTTGTGCATTACTCTGGGGTAAATGGGTGGGTTGATGCCCGGCATCGAGGGCAGCCGTGAGGGCCGCCTTTTGGCGCCCAAGCGGGCGGAGGTTGGAGATCTAATGATGCATTTTATTGTTTTGGATCATTATGATCAATCTCATCATTGAATTTTCCTTGTGCATTACTTTGGGGCAAATGGGTGGGTCGATGCCCGGCATCGAGGGCGGCTGTGAGGGCCGCCCTTTGGCGCCCAAGCGGGCAGAGGTTGGAGATCTAATGATGCATTTTATTGTTTTGGATCATTATCATCAATCTCGTCATTGAATTTTCCTTGTGCATTACTCTGGGGAAAATGGGTGGGTCGATGCCCGGCATCGAGGGCGGCCGTGAGGGCCTCCCTTTGGCACCCAAGCGGGTGGAGGTTGGAGATCTAATGATACATTTTATTGTTTTGGATCATTATCATCAATCTCGTCATTAAAGTTTCCTTGTGCATTACTTTGGGGAAAATGGGTGGGTCGATGCCCGACATCGAGGGCGGCCTTGAGGGCCGCCCTTTGGCGCCCAAGCGGGCGGAGGTTGGAGATCTAATGATGCATTTTATTGTTTTGGATCATTATCATCAATCTCGCCATTGAATTTTCCTTGTGCATTACTCTGGGGAAAATGGGTGGGTCGATGCCCGGCATCGAGGGCCTTGAAAATTGATAACACGGCTAACAAAAAAGAAAGCTTAGAAAATAAATGGTTCGTCCTCGTGCTCGTCCGTTTGTCGTTGAGAGCTGACAGATAGAGACGGTGGGCACGCATCGCTCCACACACAAGGAATACTAGGGCTATCTGTGCCCACTCTCTTCTGTTAGCACCTTACCCAACAAGGTTTTCCTCCTTGCCTGATCAACAAAAATACTACCGAAAGCCAGAAACTGTCGAGAAACTTTGCGCAGTAGTAATAGGAAAAAAGAGCTCGGTGGAATCTCTTATACGCGTTGAAGGCAAGATGGTACTATTATTAATCTCAGAGAGCAGCTAAGCTGTACGATTGAAGGGAAAACGGTATGAATAAGTAGTGTGAAGAAAGTATCGATTACTGTGGCGTTTAATCAATGCAGAGGGTTTGTCAACTTCATATGGAATGTTACAAAATGGGCAATAAACCAAGCCTTCTACTTTAGCTTCAACTATAGCTTCTTTGGCCTGGCGATATTCATATTTTTCAAATACATCTTTGGGAAGAACTCTACTAATCTCTGACAAAGGAATTGACTCTTTGCAGCCACCCATATCCATACAGCTTAGAGAGCCATGTGCCTTCAAACCTCCATATATGATTTCTTCTACATGCTTTCTTAAACATTTAAAACAACATAGATGCCCATCTGTACAGCATACAATTTATTCTAATGGAAATTCCCAATAACAACAACCGCATAAGAGATCCGTTGCCCTTTTTCCATCTATTCCCACCCTGTGTGTATCACTCAGACTTCGCTGAGTCCCCGTTCTGACCTGGTGATTATTGATGACAGCGATATGAGAGCTTTCAGCTTCCAGAATATTTGGATCCATTTTTTTTCCACCAGTTACTTCCTCAAAGTGACCTACAACACTAATTATCCCCTTCCCGTTATAATTTGAAACCACCATTTGTTAATTGCTTCCACAATAGTCTAAATAATTGTCTCATATGCTATAACATGAGGTATAGTTGTTTTACAATAACAAACTAGTTGTTCCTCCTTATCACTAGGTCTTACCCCACAATGTATAAGTCTTTTAATATATTATTTCCACTTGATTGCATAATCACTAGAAAGACCTAGATCGTCAACCATATTACAAATACTTTGAGTCATGTTTACTTTCCTTTGGTCTCTTAGCATGACCTAGAACACTAAAGCCAAATAAGTTCATATATGTTTCTAAAGCATTTGCAACTTTAAAAAAAACATCACCTCCAATAAATTGGTCTTCACAAAGATTTATTTGTTGATTGTCACAAACATTCCAAGTCATCCGTATTTAAAGATGAGGGATAGAATTACTTAGATATTTCCATCTATTTCATACATTTAATGACTTCTTAAGAGGATCTCTAAACCATTATGTAACATAT
>LPNX010727294.1:0-22176 GCA_001517045.1 Pseudotsuga menziesii
GAACCACACCTTCAGGGCACAGCTACGTCAGTTTTTGCTTGTATTCTTTGATGACATCTTGGTTTACAGCAAAACATGGGAAGAGCACTTGAAACACCTGGATGAGACATTGAGTATTTTAGAAGAACAGTCGCTTTACGTGAAAATGTCCAAGTGTGAGTTTGGCATGAAGGAAATGCTGTACTTAGGACATGTGATCAATGCAGAAGGAGTACAGGTTGACATGGAGAAAATCCGAGCTATCAGAGATTGGCCCGCGCCAAAAACAGTTACAGAATTGAGAGGGTTCCTAGGTCTGTGCACTTATTACCGACGGTACGTTAAGAGATTCTCCCAGTTTGCAGCACCCCTCACAGATCTCACCAAGAAGGGGGCATTCACTTGGACAGACATAGCGCAGAAAACTTTCGAGGAGATGAAGGTTATTATGAGTTCTTGCCCAGTTCTAGCATTACCAGACTTCTCACAACCCTTTGTAGTAGAATGTGATGCCTCAGGAGAAGGGTTAGGAGCAGTATTGATGCAGAATCATCACCCTATTGCATTTGAGAGCCGTAAACTGAAGAACTACGAGCGCCATTACTCCATATATGACAAAGAGATGCTAGCCATCTTGCATGCTCTCACAAAATTCAGATAGTACCTAGTGGGAAGTAAGTTCAAAATCAAAACCAATCATAACAGCCTCAAGTATTTCTTGGAACAGAAGGAACTGAATGAGCGACAACAGAAATGGGTCAGCAAGGTACAAGCCTATGATTTCGAGATCGAGTATGTGAAGGGTAAGAATAATGTAGTAGCTGATGCATTATCCAGGCGTCCATCCCCATTATCTCTCAGTAGTATATCCACGGATTGGAGGGCACTTCTCTTAGTGGAGTACTCCAAAAATAAATTCGCCTGCGAATTATTGGATGGGCAAATTCAGGATGACAAGTACAGGTTTGTGGATGACATCATCTACTACAAGGACAGAATATACCTCGTTCCAGAATCCACATTGAGGAAGAAGATCATTCAGGCAGCCCACGATTCTCCTTTATCAGGGCATCAAGGTTTCTTAAAGACCTACAGGCAGATCAGAGAGAGGTTCTCTTGGAAGGGCCTCAAGGGGGAGATTATGCCGCATATCAGAGAATGTAGCATCTGTCAACAGAACAAGATTGAGAACACCCATCCAGCAGGGTTACTCCAGCCACTACTGATTCCAGAACAGAAGTGGGAGAGCATCTCCATGGACTTAATTACAGGCTTGCCCAAGGTCCAAGGGCGAGATTGTTTATATGTAGTAGTTGACAGACTGACCAAGTTTGCACATTTCTTCTCGATACCATCAGACTACTCGGCAGCTCAAGTAGCGGAGTTATTTTTCAGGGAGGTTTTCAGGTTACACGAGTTGCCTAAGACCATTGTCAGTGATCGGGATAGCAAGTTCACGGGTGCCTTTTGGCAGGAACTGTTCAGATTGGTGGGGACCGAACTGGCTACGAGTACGAGTTATCACCCCCAGAGTGACGGGCAAACAGAAATAGTCAACAAGTGGATCGAAGGATATCTCAGGAACTACGTAGCAGGGCAGCAGCGAACCTGGATCAAATGGCTACACCTAGGAGAGTATTGCTACAACACTACTTATCACATGTCTATTAGGATGACTCCTTTTAAGGCATTATATGGTTATGAGGCTTTGGACTATGCAGATTTGGCATTTGGAGACAGTAGGGCTCCTAAGGCTAAGGATTGGATACAAGACAGTCAGGAGATCCTGAAAGTATTGAAAGAGAATTTACGGACAGCCCAGAATCAACAGAAGATGTATGCTGACAAACACAGGATTGAGCGGAGCTTTGAGGTAGGGGATTTAGTCTACTTAAGGCTCCAGCCTTACAGACAGTCTTCACTTAAAAAGAAAGGAGCAGAGAAATTAAAACCCCGCTTCTATGGACCATACAAAATAATTCAGAAGATGGGAGAGGTGGCATATGAACTAGAGCTGCCCCTAGAAAGCAAAATCCACAATGTGTTCCATGTGTCTAGCTTGAAGAAGACCCTTGGGCAACACATTGCTCCATCTACCGAATTGCCCCCTTTAGATGATGAAGGACTACTGATACTAATTCCTGAACGGATCATACAGACCAGAGAGAGGAAGCTCAGGAACAGAGTGATCAGGGAATATTTGGTTCAATGGAAAGAACTACCGCCAGAGGATGCCACTTGGGAAGGTGAACAGGTATTGCAGCATCTCAGTTTGAAGTTGCTTGAGGACAAGCAATCTCGAGCGGGGAGGACTGTAATGTCCTCTTCCTTTTAGGCCTGGAGGCCCAAAATCGCTAACCTATGTGATTCCTGTGGGTTCGAGCGGTTACTGATAGCTAGGGAATCAGATCAGGACTGATGCCATCCATAGAAGATCTAGGGCATCCTCACTTGGTCAAGAAGGGCCACCTGGGCCAAAGGCCACCTTCATGCATGCCATCCGAAGCATTATTTAATGATGCATGCACTTTTTAGGTCTCCATCCGCATGCATGCAAGTCAACGGCAAATTAGAAGATAAAGTGACCTAATTAGGTCAAAGATTAGGTTTTGCGCAGTTGAACTTTATAAATAGAGGATAAAGCAAGAGGAGACCTCACTTATGATTATGATTATTTTGGGAAGCTCTTGGATAGCAGCACAGCGTGCAGCACAGCAGTTGGGATTGGAGACGGAGTCTTCAGCTAACAGGATTTCAGCAGTGAAACATCTGTCCTAGTCTTATTCCGGGTTAGCCATACTGGTTCACCACTTGTTCTTCATTCATTCATCAGTTACATAGCATAGGGTATAGATTGTTGCAGGGGCACGGTGCAGCCGTAAGGGGGGGTTTTCAGCCAGAAAGCCCTAATCAGCTGTGGGGCCTCCAGATCTCAGTTTCCTTTCGAAACTCAGGCACCAGTCTTATCATCAGCTACATACTCAGGTACTCCGTGATTATCAGCTCCATCTGAGCTCATCCGAAGCCATTATCAGCATTTCCGGACTCCCAGGGGCATGAGCAGCTGCCTCACTGAACCTAGACGCTATCCTGCTTAGAGGTGTCAGAACTTCTGCATACTCCAGCCAATCTCTCTGGCACAGCAAGGCTATCAGCCCTGCAAAACGGCGGATCCATCGGACACCTCCTTCCTTGAGGGCGTCACCTTTTTCTCTGATTGGGCGTCTTGCTGCTGGGGCATTCACTGGAGGCAGTAGAGATCAGTTCCTCTCCGATCCAGTTCTCAGTACTTGCAGACTTTATCTGAAGCAATCCAGCCAGTTATCAGTGGTAAGTGTGCATTCTATCTCACAAACCCTACCCCTAATTTTTCCTATAAAATAGGGATTTTTGCATGGCAGTTTGCATGCCCAGTTGTATCCGCATAATTGTTTAGAAATAGAAAATATCGGGATTCGGGATATTACAATATCAACTGCCCAAACACACTGGTACCAAATAAGGGTAAAACTAGAATTACCCAAATTTGATGGTGACGCAAAACAATGCATCGTATGGATCAATAAAGCAAAAGAATACTTTAACATCCAAAACATACTTTACAATAACGAGAAGATTAAATATGTCACCATGCAATTGGAGAGGAATGCATACAATTGGTACATGTGGTAGAAGACGACAACCCGAGTCTGTTCCTTTAGTTGGAATAACTTTAAGAACGATCTTCTTAAGAGGTTTCAAGGCGTAACCGAAAAAGACTTATTTGCCAAGATCACCAGATTGCAGCAAAAGGGCAGTGTAGATGAGTACACATGTGAATGGGAAGCTTTTGGAACTCGAGTTCCAGAACTAACTGATGACCAACGTCTGCAAACATACATACACGAACAAAAACCACACATTCGAGATGAGATAGAATTACATAACACTGCTACCATGGAGAAGGCAAGATGTAAGGCCAAGGTCATCGAGAACAAGTTTAAACGACCTGCTCAAATTAGCTTCGACAAAAACTACTTGAAGAGGAATCCTCCCCAATCAGTGAAGAGGGGAACTTCAAGATATACGTCACCGCATCGAGGGGAAGGAAGAAAACCCAGTTTAGAAGCCTAGAGGATGAAGGAAGGAAAGTGCAAATATTGTGGAGAGAAATGGGATCCTAAACATAGATGTTTGCAAAGGAACAACCCCCAAAAGTTGTGTGCTTGTGAAGCCGAAGAAGAAGAAAAAGTCTCGGAAAGTGAAGAGTCAAGTGAGGAGGATACAGGAAATCAACATGACCGCCACTCAGAACTAGAAGATGATACACCAAAGATATCATTAGCCGACATTACAAGGATATCCCAACCACAAACAATAAAGCTAAAGGGACATATCAAAAACAACAATGTATCGATTCTCATAGACACTGGCAATACCCATAACTTTATTAATGTTAATCTTGCTAAGATATTCAACTTATTCGTTTTCCTAATGCCTAAAATGAAGGTTATGGTAGCAGATGGCAAGAAGATTGAAAATGTGGGAAAATGTCACAAGGTTAAATTACAAATGCAAGAGTATAATCTCGAATCCGACTTCTTTGTCATACCTCTTGCAGGAGTAAATGTTGTATTGGGAATCCAATGGTTGCAAACATTGGATACTTACTCCATTAAACATTAAGAGCGTTTCATCAAGTTCAAGTGGCTAGGAAAAAAGTACAAATTCTACGGTTTCCAACCACCCCAAACTCAATTGGTTACATCACATCAAATGGAAAGGCTAATTCAAAAGGGAGCACCTGCGTGCATAATTCAATGTCAAGAGATGGAGTTGCTAACATGTGAGGGAGATGACTACAAACCACCAGAGGTACAAAAGCTAATCCAAAAACACCACAACGTGTTCCAAGAGGTTCTAATGGAGCTCCCTCCAAACAAGAAGATTGAGCACATGATTGAGATAGAACCAGGGGCAAAACCTGTCAATATCAAACCGTACAGATATCCACATCACCATAAAACAGAGATCGAAAGGTTAACCCAAGATTTGTTAAAATGTGGAGTCATTTCAAAGAGCAGAAGCCCTTATGCAGCTCCATTAGTGCTAGTTCAAAAGATGGATGGATCTTTCAAGTTGTGCATCAATTACAGAGGTCTTAATAAGGTAACAATTAAGAATAAATTCCCTATCCCATTCATCAATGAGATGATGGATGAACTTCATGGAGCTAAGTACTTCTAAAAATTAGACTTGAGATCATGTTATTACCAAATCAAGGTTAGATTAGAAGACGTAGCAAAAACGCCCTTTCGTACCCATGAGGGCCATTATGAGTTCAAGGTAATGCCCTTCGGTTTAACTAACACTCCAGCCACTTTCCAAGCCACAATGAACGAATTGTTCCAAGCCACAATGAACGAATTGTTCCAGCCATATTTGCAAAAGTTCGTATTAGTATTTTTTGATAATATCCTCATATATAGCAAAACTTGGAGAGAACGTGTCCAACATTTAGATCAAGTACTCGCCATCTTGGAAGAACATCAATTTTTTGCAAAAATGTCAAAATGCACTTTTGGAAAAGAAGAAGTGGACTATCTTGGCCATATAATATCAAAGGAAGGAGTCAAAGTTGATCCAAGATCGATCAAGGCAATCACTGAATGACCCAAACCAAATAACATTTCAAAATTAAGAGGATTTCTAGGTTTGACAGGAGACTATCGAAGATTGGTGAAGAATTACACCCATAGGATTGCCCCTCTAACAGATTTGTTGAAGAAAAGTTCATTTCGATGGAATGATGAAGCCAAAAAATGATTTGAAGCATTGAAAAACATTGTCATCAACACCAGTATTAGCAAGTTAGCAACACTAGATTTCACAAAACCTTTTGTGGTTGAGTGTGATGCTTCAGGAATCGAGATAGGAGCAGTCTTGATGCAAGAAGGTCACCCAATAGCATTCGAAAGTCGAAAGCTCAACAAGAGAGAGACTCTGAAATCCACATATGATAAGGAAATGCTTACATGCTCTAGCAAAATGGCGACAATACCTTCTAGGGAGCAAAATCTTGATAAGAACAAACCATGATAGTCTTCAATATCCTTACAACAAAAAACGTTTTCAACTGAAAAACAGAAGTGGATAGAAAAAATTGCTACATTCGACATGGAGATATTGCATAAAAGGGGAAAAGATAATGTAGACGTTGATGGGCTATCCCGAAAAGATGAAGAAGTCAAAGTTTATGTGATTTCAGTTGCAATCCCAAACTGGTTGGATGAAATTCGAGGTGAATATGCCAAGGACCTAGACACGTGTGCCTTAATCCATGATCCCAATTGAAGTCCTAAGTTCGAATGGAAGAATGGCATCCTTTGGTATAAAGGAAGGATCTATTTAAGCCCAACATCTAAGTTTAAAACTAAGGTTTTAAGGGAGTCCCATGATTCACCAGTGGCAGGACACGTAGGTTTTTTCAAAACTTACTACAATACCAGGCAATCAGTTTTTTGGAAGGGAATGTATAAAGTCATTCAAAAATATGTAGCAAAGTGTGACACATGTTAAAGAAACAAAAGCGAGAATGTCATGACACCTGGCCTACTCCACCCGCTACACATTCCAAACCAGAAGTGGGAGGAAATTTCCATGGATTTCATCAAAGGATTGCCCTTATCCGAAGGCAAGGATAAAATATTAGTGGTAGTAGACCGACTAACGAAGTATGCACATTTTATGGGTATAAAGAAAATTGACTCTACTATGCAAATCGTTGAAACATTCTATAAAAATATTTACAAATTACATGGATTTCCAAAAGTCATCGTTAGCGATAGAGATGCCAAATTCACAAGCAATATTTGGAAGGAATTTTGCAAACAAATTGGGATCACTCTTAACATGACCTCAGCCTGTCATCCCCAGACAGATGGACAAACTAAAGTTGTCAACAAATATTTGGAAGCCTATCTTCATAGTTTCGTCACTAACAAGCAGAACAAATGGTTACAGTGGTTACATCTTGCAGAATGGTGGTATAACTCCACCTATCATACGTCAGCCAAGATGACACCTTTTCAAGCATTGTATGGGTATGAGCCTCCCTGATGGAAGGAAATCGTTCAAAGTGATGCAAAAGTTCCAGCGATAAAAAGTCAACTTGAAGAAAAT
Organism: Pseudotsuga menziesii; assembly: GCA_001517045.1. Taxonomy (NCBI): domain Eukaryota; kingdom Viridiplantae; phylum Streptophyta; class Pinopsida; order Pinales; family Pinaceae; genus Pseudotsuga; species Pseudotsuga menziesii. Next base: position 7,141 of record LPNX010727294.1, read on the forward strand.
CAGAGAGTAATGCAAATACTCAAGGATAATTTAACCATGGAACAGAATCGTATGAATCAGCAAGCAGATCAACATAGAACAAAAAGGGAGTTTGAATTAGCAGACTAGGTATTTGTAAGACTTCAGCCATACAAGCAATTGTCACTTAAGAAACAAGAAAAGAAGAAACAAGGCCCCAAATATTATGGACCATATCAAATTATACAAAAGATTATCCTTGTAGCATATGAATTGAAGTTACCAGACAAAAGTCAAATTCACAATGTTTTTCATCTTTCAAACCTCAAAAAACTGTTGGGTCAACATCAGTCTGCTCAGACGACACTTCCTACCTTTGACGACGAAGGGAAGCTTGTTCTAGAACAAAAAGCCGTCATCAACATCAGAGAAAGAAGATTATGTTTTCGAACAATTAAAGAATACCTTATTAAGTGGAAAAATTGCCTAGAGGAAGATGCTTCATTGGAGGCAAAGAAGTTCATCCAGCAGCACCCGTCATTGCCTTGCTTTGAGGACAAAGCATTTTAAAAGTTGAGGGCAATGTTATACAAAAAATAACTAGACTCATTAATAATAATAAATGTAAATATACATAGAATGAAATTAAATAATAATTTAAAGGGGTGTGACTTTTCGAGTAGTCACTTCATAAAGACCCGATCAAGTCATATATATATATATAGTCAGGAAGTTCTATTGTAAAGACCATCATCTACATATTATTAATAAATATATAAATTTATTTTTGAAAATTATATTTCATTCAGTTTTGTTCACCAAAAAATATTGCAGCCAACCGAGATCGAACCTGAGACCTAGTCCACAACATGCCAATGATTTACCAACAGACCCACGGATGTTCCTTATTATGCATACGTTGCAACTCGTATTTAAGTTTTCAAATGGTTTCATTGACAGGAAAAAAGGGATCAGGACTTAGCCCCCAATCCCATGGCATACGTTTGGATCCAAATCCCAACATTATTTGTTATATATGTGGGGCATTTATCCTATGTATTCGGCAGAGTTTCAATACCACAAAATCGTTAAAACCCATATGTTATATATATAACAAGGTGCGAAAAGGGGGGGTCGACGGGGTTTGACACTGCGACCTCCCCAATAATGTTGCTACAGGTTACCAATATGCCAACAACCTTCGGTTAGCGAGTAACACGATAATATATTTTTAAATCAAAACTTGATAACAATCCCCAATCCACGGGCTCAAAACCATGGTTCTGTATTATTTAAACTGCGCCTCTTTTCCAACGAAGGTACAGAGCTTATCGTTTCAATTTGCAGAGGAGTTCAATTCGTACAGCATGAATCCCGAGGAGGGATACTATACAACATTACATTGCTTCTGTCTCGTTTTGAATGACAAGGGGGTCCTTGTGCATCTAGACAAAATATAGGCGAGTCTATACTCGTTTTTCTCGAAATTTCAAGAGGATTCCAGTGGGAGTCTCTATTTCTGCATCTAAATAGCAGATTTGGAAGGTGACTTCAAAACTCATTGTAATCTCAAGCATTTAAAGATTAATGGATCGGTCTCACATTGGAAGTGGACCCAGAGATGTAGCTCATTCAGAGTGAACTCCGTTATTAATCTTCTTCTCGTTTTCATGGTTTGCTTCTCTTTGTTTTGTTTCACTTCAATTATTTGAAACTCTCAATTAAGCTTGTTTATTAAGCCTTTCAAAATTAACTGTTAAGTTCATTCACATACAATTCGAGTGTGATTTTCTAGAGATCATGTTTGTTATCAAAGCAAGTATAACCAAGGAATTACAAGTGTGAATGTTAACCACGCTTAATTTCAGGCGAGGTGAAGGGTTGCTTGAAGAAATTAATCCTGAGATTGCAACGAGGAATAGAAGAAAGGAAATGGCTTCTCCAAAAGAAGAGGATTCTGCAAATCCACATCCTTTCGATAGTGAAGAGGAATCTTTCAAAGCTTTCATGGCAATGAAGGCTATGGTTGAAGAAATGTATGAGGACTGGAAGAAAGCCAAGGGAGAAGGCACATCGAAAGCAATTGGTAAAGGTAAAGGAGTAGGAGGTGTTCGTAACCCTCCTAAAACTCTGACATCTCCATCTTCATCTTGTTCTTCTGAAAGTTCAAGCACTGCTTCTTCAAATCCAAAGAAACAACCTAAGAAAATTGAATCTAACTTTCCTTTATTAAAAACTTGATGTCAAAATTGATTTGCCTATGTATAATGGTGAACTCGATGCAGAAAAGAGGGAGAACTGGCTTAAGCAGATTGAAGTCTACTGCGGAATCCAGAAGATTGTAGATGAGTCTGCAAAAGTCCAGCTTGCTACTCTCTGTATGGGTGGCACAGCCTTGAAATGGTGGGAGAGTAAGACCTAGGATGGCCTTTGTACGAAAGGTAGAGTAGTTACTTCCTAGTTCAAGTTTACATCTGCATTAAAGAAACAGTTCTATCAATTTGGCTACATGCAACAAATAGTTATGGATTGGGAAAGCTTAAGAAAAGGTAAGAGTCAAAGTGTACAGGAATACACACAGGCGTTTAGGAAAAGAGAATTGGTTCTGGGTGTTCCTTTATATACACGGGAAACTTTGTTGAAATACATAGTTGAATTACATGATTATTTGAAGCATACAATGCTTATTTTTAATCCAACTAACATTGATGAAGTTAGTGTAAAAGCAATTCATCTTGAATCAGGTAGAAGGAATGGCCATGGCAGCTTCTCAGTCGAATCCAGCCAGTCGAAGGGAAGGACAAAGGGAAAGAGACTAAACCGAAACACTACAGTGAAGGAGGATGTGAAGCTTTCATGTTCTCATTGTGAAAGAGAAGGACATGATGAAGAACATTGTTGGAAATTACATCTGGAACTGAAGCCAAAGTGGGCTCAACATCAAAGAGGTAAAAAGAAGACCACTTCCATTATATAGTACGACCTTGGATATGAACCCAAAGATGAACCTAAGGTATTAGTTGTGGGAATAAAAGGTATAACTTCTAATGTTAATGTTAGTACATGTGCTTCTTCTTCTAATATGATCTCTAATGTAAGGAAGAGGAGTGAATTGTTTCATTTACGAGCTATATCTAAACACACCAAGATCGATACACTTACTGATAGTGGATCTCACGCAAACCTCATTTCTAAAGACATTGTTAAGAAACTTGGATAGGAAGCTAAGCTACATCCTAAGCCATATCCATTAGGATGGATATGTGAAAATGCTCAATTGCAAGTGACTAAACAGTGTAGACTTAGAATTGTCATTACTTCTAGTTTCATTAATGAGGTGAATTTGGATGTGATGCCCCTTGATATATGTATCATTGTGTTGTGGAGTCCTTACCTGTATGACAAGAAGGCCATCTTCTTCAGGGAGCAGAACCGGTACCATCTTTTCAAGGATGGGATTGAATACATAGTGAGATATCATTGATTAAAAACCAATTTGTCCATTGCTTCTACAGGACAGATGAAAAGAATTGTTAATGCAGGAAAAAACTCGTCTTTCATATCTGTTAAAACTTAAATGTGATCCTAAATCTGATGAGGTGGTTGAAGTTATGCCTAACTCTAACAAGGTGTTTCAGGATCTGCATGAATTACAAAATGAAGAGTTGTTGCATGAGAGTATCCAGAATCTAGACTTGCAGCCTAAGGATGATCCTTTGGTTATTAATGCTCCTCTAGAAAAGAACAAGTTCATTATTGATCCATTCCCTTACACATCTATATGTTCAGCTATGTTACTTAGTTTGCTACTAAGCAGTGGGATGTGGTTGGTAGATGTGACAATGAATGTAGATGTTTGTGGAATTGCAGGAATGTTTTATTTGATCAGCAATGTTATCTCTGTATTCCTATTTGTTATGTCGGTATAGATGATGATTTCCCAAGCAGGATTGTTGAATAATACTAGGCAAGTGAGGCGGTAGTGCCCTCACTTTTCTTCAAAATAATCTAGGCTTTTGGAGGTCCAAAAGCGTCTGAGCAGGGAGAGTTTGATCTAGAAGGATCTTCCCAATTGATCCATAATGAAGTTCTAAAATGCTAAAAAGGACACCACTGTATTGAGCTCATCGAGAGATATCCGGCGATGCTTGTTTCATCTCAAACAGACTTCGTATGATTGAGATATGGCCTTCTGAAGTTTTATTCCAACAGGGAAAAATGGCAAAAGAGATGCCACATGGCTCTCTCACAGTATGTAATGCGGCTTGTACGGCGCTAACATGGAAGCACCACGAGGTGCCACGTGGTGAACAGGGTGATGACTTGGTAGGTCGTACATCCCAACTGGCTTCCAAGAGGACCAATCTGACGAGGACTCGTGGTACATGACAATACCAAGGCTGCAAAGGTGGACCAATCGTGAGCCTCCACGTGGTAGTCCCTATTAGCTTGTTCAGTTTTGTTCACCAAAAAATATTGTGCTTAACTGAGATCAAACCCATGACCTAGTCCACAGCATGCCAACGCTTTACCAACAGATCCGCTTATGTTCCTTATTATGCATATGTTGCAACTGGTATTTAAGTTTTCAAATGGTTTCATCGGCAAGAAAAAAGGGATCGGGACCTAACCCCCGATCCCATGGCATACGTTCAGATCCAAATCCCAACGTTATTTGTTATATATGTGGAACCTTATCCTATGTATTTGGTGAAGTTACAATACCACGAAATCGTTAAAACCCATATGTTATATATATGTCACAATGTCTAACAAGGTGCGGAAAAGGTGGGTCGACAAGGTTTGACCCCTTGACCTTCCCAACAGTGTTGCTATGTGTTACCAATAAGCCAATGCCCTTTGGCTTGGCGAGTAACATGATGATATATTTTTAAATTGAAACTTGATCATAATCCCCAAAAGGGCGCGCCTATCCACAAACTCAAAACCGTGGTTCTGTATTATTTAAACCACGCCCTTTTGCCAACAAAGGTACAGAGTTCAGAGTTTGGAATTTGCAGAGGAGATCAGTTCATACAGCACAAATACTGAGGTGGGATACTATACAACATCATTGCTTCTGTCTCGTTTTGCGTGCCAAGGAGGGTCCTTCTGAACCTGGACAAAATATAGGCGAGTTTATACTCGTTTTGCTCAAAATTTTGAGAGGATTCCAGTGGCAGTCTCTGTTTCTACATCTGAACAGCAGATTTGGAGGTTGACTTCAGAACTCATTGTAATCTCAAGCATTTGAATATTGATGGATCGGTCTCAAATTGGAAGTGGACCTGGAGATGTAGCCCATTCAGCGTGAACTCTGTTATCAATCTTCTTCTCATTTTCATGGTTTGCTTCTCTTTGTTTTGTTTCACTTCAGTTATTTGAAGCTCTGATTTAAGCTTGTTTATTAAGCCTTCCAAAGCTAATCGTTAAGTTCTTTCACATGCAATTCAAGCGTTATTTTTAGATCAGTTGGAATAGGAAATTGCATTCCCCCTTGCTTGTTGCTAGTTAGTTTTGAAACCCAGCATATTTTTATGCTAAGAGCAGATTTAATGACGATGGGGAGGTTGGTAGAGGGCTTACGGCATGCATTGAAAGGTGCATCCTTGATTCGGATATCCAAAGCCATGTAATTTACCAACAATAAAGTTATTGGATACCTGCAAAATTGGTTTCCTATGCTAGTGCTACACGTGAAAGGACTAGAATGTTGCCAATTACCCTTGAAGGCTTTATCAAAATTCATTAAATTTTCCTTATTTTATTTGTTAAACATTTTATTAAATTGTAGTATCTTGATTCTTTTAAGTTTTTAACTTTCAATATTTATCATCTCCAATCTTGACCAACTCTTAAACCTTTACCACTTGCTAGGTCTTTGGTGGCAAAACTTTGGCAATGATATGCTAGATCTGAAGAGATTTTCCATTAAAATCTTAAATCAGACCTGCAATGCTTCATGTTACGAGGGCAACAAGATCATGTTTGAAAAAATACATTCCAAGAAATGCAAGCACTTAAATGACTTTGTTTGTCCATTACAATCTTTGGCTTTGCAATAGGCAATTACTTGGTGAGAGTCTAGACACTAAGAAACATGAGACTTAGCTCAGTTTATATAGATTCTAGACTTTAAGGCTTAATCATTTGAATTCAAAGGATTGATTTAAAATTTTAATTTTAATTCACATTTCAAGCTTGGATCATTCTCCTATTGACCTGAACATGGAAGAGGTGGAGCTAGAGCATACATCTGATTGTGTAATGTTCTGTTTGTGACAAACAGGGAATTAACTAATGAATGATACCACATTGGATAAAAGAACAACATAAGCAGTGATAATAAGTCATCAGTAGATAAAAGAGGGCCACCGGAGCAATTATCAACTGACATGCGGAGCATGCGGGCCATAACTCAATTTGCATGCGACATGCATCATTTAAGTTAAATGCATGCAAAAAAAAGTTCATGCAATTTAAGTTGCATGCATGCAAAAGCAAGTTCATGCAAACTCAACTCTATAAAAGAAGGTAAATCGAATCTTTATTGATCCAATGTTATTATTCATCACTGAGATTTGGTTTGGAGAGCTCCGAGAGCTAATTAGGATTGACGGTGAATTCTTTATCCAACACTAGGTTCGGTAGCGAAATCTATCCACCCTAGTCAATTCAAGAGGGTAGATCATCCAGATCTATCACCGTGCTTCAAAGAAGATAAAGATTGTTGAGTTATTAGGTCAAAAGATTAAGTTCATTGGCAGCTAGGCGACTTATTATCATAGTGGTTTATTATTGAAGGTATCCTGATCTAAAGACGGCGCACTCCTTGGAAGTCTAAGTAAACGGGCCATAATTAATAGGGCATCATAATTATTTGAATAAGCGTGCATTCACACTGTATGGGGCAGCAATCGTTTAACATCTGTTGAAGCCACTATCTCTCTACTAGCTGTTGCATGGGATTTTCTTGGAATCGTGACCATCACTACCAGTTCTATTCTAGTTCAAGAGTGCGGCAAATTGCTGGGGCAAGGTTCCAGTCCATTGGCAGCGAGTCAACAGTGAGCAGAGGCCTGTTAAGAAGGGCACTCAACCTATTTATTAAAGCATAACATCTATATGAAAGCAGTATCATAAGGAGGGCTCATGTGTTCACACAAGGAAGAAGACTAAAGCATTGAGAAGTGTGTCTTCACATTTTAGAAGTCTGCATTTACCTAAGAGGGGCGTGATCAGTCCATTTGGTGTGCTTATCCTTCTAGCTGGGCATTGTTATCAGGCAGCACATTTCCATTGAAGTAAATTCACAAATGTGCTGGTTATTACAAGCTGCTACAGCCATCAAAACATATAAGGGAAATATTGTTTAAAGCCCTAGATTGCTTGGAGAAGTCTGCCATCTGCTGTGTATTGCTGAATTGTGAGAAGGAGGGTGCCAATCCATTATTTATAGCAGAGATACCTTGTTGAAGGCGTGATTTTCCTCACAAGTACCATTCATTATCTTGCTAGGCGTCTTCTATCTAGCTGGGCCAAATTACTCAACAGCAGGCTGATATTTAATTGCATGCAAGTCATAATCTTCTCTAGTATCAAGCTACACCAAACAAGGACATCTACAGCAGGAGGTTATTCATCTTAATATCTGGGAGCAGCAATATACAGTATATATCAGATCTGTAATTTGTTCCAGGCATGTGTTTAATATCTTAATAGATCATTTATCAGTCATATGTACCTACTGGGTGAATCATTCTTAGTTTGATCTTCTAATGGTGATATGTGCAAAACCACTGTTATTTGCCTCATTTAGCATGGTTAATTGCCTTTTTTACATTGAATAATTAATGCAAGTGAAGATAAGTTTGGTCCATGTGTGATGAGAAATATGATGTGGAATGAAACTTGAAACTTGACATGCAAATCCAACGAGACAATCAGGAAACAACTTTATGATCAGATCTGAGAGAGTATCTTACAGTGTAAGCATCAAGAAACCTTGAACAAATAACAAATACATCCACAAGTCAATACAATAGCACAAAATAACAGCTTGGGATATTACAGATTGGCTTCAATCGGACGAGACTCTTCTTTTTCACCTTGAGGAGTTGGAGAACATTAGGGGTCAATCAACTAAAAACATGGGACAATTTGCTTCTTAGATTTTTACTATTTAGTATTAGACTTTGGTATATACTATTTTGTTGACTTCTATAAGCAGATTCCTCCAGCTCTCGGTTTGGAGTCTGGACTTATATGAGATAAAACCAGAGTCTGGACTTATATGAGATACCTATTCACCTATTAAATTTTGGGCATCTATTGATATTTTGCATTGTATAAACATAGCTTTATTGAATATCAATGGAAAATATTTCTTTTAATTCTAAATGTGTATACGTTTATTTTTTTAATTTCTTGATTTTTTCCACAATCTGATTCAAACTCTTGGCTCTTTTGCCTCACAATTTTTTTCTTGATTCCAAGTTGGGTAACTTTGCTTTCATCTTAGTGTGATGACCACTTACCTTCAAAAAGATTCCGAGTCTGGGATACTTAAGATCAAATTGCTCTCAAATGATATGCAGAATCTTATCTTCAAAGGAATAGGATTGGGATTCAGCATAGTATCTATCAAAAAATGGTTTCATAACAATTGTCTAAATGTGAGCCGAGTGGCCAGTCATGAAAACAAATTGCATTGCAAGCAAGTTAGATGACAAACAGAGAACCTGATGAAATCAAGAAAAAAGAATAATGACGAAGGACATCAGATGTACAAGGTTTTATACAGAGTCAGGGAATGATGGACCAAATGACATCGCTACAAAGCCAAACTCCTGATCATATAAAATTGAATGATGGCTTCCTTGAGTTATGTATCAACTATCAAACTATAAAAAAGATATGATCACTGGAAACTCCAGAGACACACCAAAGTGAAATAAAAAGTGAAGGATATTGAGACTCCTAAGAGACAAAGTACAAATGCAGTTATAAAAAATGATCACTATTGGCATGATTTCTCAGCCAGCTAGCCAACTTAATAATGCTGCAAGGTTGAAGCATTTCAGAAGGGGATGGCTTGTAATGTACATCCTATAGTCTAGAATAACTAATTTAAGCCAAGTATAGACCATATACTACTAATCAACTTATGTAGTCCAAATAAAAATAATAGTAAAAACAATTAATAAATATTCATCATGACTTGACTCCTTGAAGGATCATTTAAAGTTGCATTCCTTTATAGAGATATATAAATAAAGGAGACATATTCAATGTAATTTACTATTAAATATATATTATACATTAATGTACATATCTTTGTTTTAACTTTTGGTATACTTCAACAGGGACCATTAAGAAAAGAAAAGCAGAAGCTTCTGATTCTGAAATTTACAAATATATATGAGAAAAAGTTAAAAAGTGGAGCAAAATTTTTAAACTTTGGTCTCACTCGTTGCCATAGATAATGCTTGTCCAAAAGTAGAGCTGTCAAATCACATTCAACTTGATGAATTTAGTGTCCAGTGCAACAGGTAAGAGAAAGAGGGTCCAAACAGACAAACGATTCTGAAAGCTTAGGACTTGTGGCAGAGAGAGCTGGAAAAATATATGGCTCTCAGTCATTTCTTTGTTGTGCATGCAGCGATTTAGAGTAACACTAAATGAAAATCCTGGAAGACCAAGTGAAAGGGAACTTTTGTCCTTTAAAGCTGCCTTGGCATATTAGTTCACAACTGGGATGGATATTTTTCGAAAAGATGTGAATTCACTGGACTTGGTAATCAAAACTGATGCAATGGCCTTCTTAGCTTTTGTTGGGCGAGGAACTTCTTACAAACAGCTAATGGTCATTCTTGGACATTAAGAAAATTATACTATCTTATAGTCTTTTAAAAGTAGCAATTGATTAACCATTTGTGCTTTTAATGAAATGTAAGAATCGTTTAAATATCTATGATATTTTCTGATTGTCAGATTACTCAGAGATTATGGTCAATAAACAATTAGCTAATAATGGAGGCAATTGATTAACCATTTGTGTTTTTAATAAAATGTAAGAATCATTTAAATATCTATGATATTTTCTGATTGTCAGATTACACAGATTTTGGTCAATAAACAATTAGCTCATAATGGAGGCAAGAATCACTGCATAGTTCTCTCACCTCACTTCCTTCTTTGACATCCTTCACTAAAATCATTTCCAGAACCTCGCTGCTGCTTCCTGCGCTTGAGGAGCATGTGCCCTTAATGCCATTGCTGCCATTTCCATTAAGGCTTTGAGATAGACTCAAATCAACTTCAGATTGCACGCAATCTGACATGTCACTACATGATCTGGTGTTACACTCTTCATCACTATAAGATGCATCAGAATCGTCTGTATCAGTACTGTAATCATTGGGCACTGAGGTAATGTGGACATCCTCTGCTGCAGTCTTATGGTTAAATCTGCAACAATTAGTCTGATGTAAGGAGATCAATGCAGAAGTAAATCATGTTTATAAACAATGTGAATACCCTAAGAATAAATATTGCAAAGGTATCTTTTCAAAAGAGTAACCATCAAAAACAATACATAACTTTAAGTCGTCTTCAGTAATCCCAAGGACTAGATCTAGGCATTGGTGAGAATGGAGCATTGTCACACTAATGCATGCATAATTCTTCATTATGTTTACTTTTGATATATGTTCACAGTCCCTGAGGTATATCTGTATATTTGGAGGCATGATCATCTTCATAGGAATTGGAGAGAATGGAGCATTGTCATGCTAATGCATTCATAATTCTTCACTATGTGTACTTTTGATACATGTTCACAGTCCCTGAGCATATTTGTATATTTAGAGGCATGATCATCTTCATAGGCACTTTTTACGTCTCATGAGGGAAGTTCTACATATTTGGAAGCATAATTTTACATGTTAGCAGTCATGTGTGGCACCTTGGTGGAACGCCCCTCATCTAATGAGAACATGTGGCACGCTAAAACCATTATAAGGATAACTGTTAAGGAGCCATCCAGCTATTGTCGGTATATTCATAGCTTAGAATTGTAAATTTGTGGAGGTTGCTCCTCATTCTATCTCCCACATAGAACACATATTTATGAAAATTATAATTGAATAGTTGTGAACCCTCAATAGGTGAAGTGATCAATTTAAGAGGGCTCTGAAGTTAAATTTTAATACTTTTATGATGCATACGCCCTAATTTAAAAGAGAGTGCTGCCTTGAAAGACACAAGCAAGTCAAAAATAATATTGTAACGGAGGGACTTGCTTGAAGCCTCTAGAATGGCTCAATCTTTAGAAAGAAGGCATATGTTGATGGGGCATCTTGCATAGGAAATTGACACTTAGATTATTTGACCTCTTCAAAGGCTTGATTTGTGGAAGCGACCTACTTCTATGGAAACCTAGAATGTTCTAATATTATTTTATTCCCCAAGAAGTTACAAGAGAAGTTTATAAAAATCCTTTCTCACTTGGCTAAGGTGTCTTTTCATTGTGGAGAAATTCCTATAACTCTTGGGCTATTGTTGAATATACCTTGTGCAGGTTTGTAGCTTCTTGAGGAAATATTCAGGGCTATCATCATCATTTGAAAGGCTGTTGTTGTACCTTGTCAATAGTGTTGCTGTTTTGGGGTTTATCTTCAGTATTAAAAGGTCTGAAAAGGGACTGTATGGTCCTTTTCTAGACCCTAATTTCAAATCTGATTTATGCTACGTACCTGGGCTGTTCTCTTTAATAAAAGACTGTTCTCTTCTTCATTTTACAGATGCTTGGGTTTAATATTGTTTTTTATTGTCTTTCAAACCTCAAAGTGTTTTGACCCTATTTATCCCAAGGACAGGCACTAATCTACTTGAATTAACCACAATAATATCCATTGTATTTCATAAACTGTTGGATTGCTAGATTTGATTGTTAAAGAAGATTGAAAGGGGAATTTAGCAATCACACATACGGAAAACTCCCATGTGGCAGAGGAGAGCCAGCCTGCAGTAAAGGGAGATTCCATTGAGGTGACATTGGGTAGGGTTTCTAATAAGCTGCCCTAAGTTTGCATTCTTGCATGGACTTGAATATTTTTACAGGTGCAAATTAGAAGGTAACAAATTGGCATCATTGCCGGGGACGCCAAAAACCTTGCCCAAAATTTGATAACTATACTTTAGGACTGTTGGTGAGACCAAAGTTACAAAAACCGAACTGGTGGACGAACCGGTTGACCCTCAAAACCAGAACCGGACCGGAACCGGTCAAAAACCGGGTAAAAAACCAGATCATAAAACCGGTCCACCAAAAATATATAAAATATTCAAAATTTAATTTTTTTAAATATTCATGTGCATCCATGTGAACTCAAACCATTATACAAAAAATATGCAAAGTTTCTCATGTATATAGCATATAAGAGTTCAACTTCATACTACATAGAACCAAAATAGCACTTAACATCGAGTGCAATCCATGTCTGCATCAAAATACATCAACAAAAAGGCTCTAAATGGCCTATACAAAAGACTAGAGTCAAAGACTAAACAATCTAATCATCTGAATCATCTGAATCCTCAGGATCAGACTCATCAGAGGACTCAGACTCAGACTCTGAGCCATCATCTATATCCTGATCCTCAATATGGGGTGCCTGAGCTTGGGCCACCTCACTTGACTCCCCTCGTCCAAAAGGCACATGTCCAACATCAACTCCCACATCTTGTTGTTGTGGAAGTGGGTCCAAATCCAGCCATGAGAGGTCTTCATTGTCAAATGCTGCTGGCTGAGTCTCCATAACCCAATATGTTGATGCATCACCATCATCTAAGAAAATGGAACACGATTCAAGGGTCTTGTTCTACAATTGGTTGCACTTCAGCCTACGGTTGTACTGAACAAATACCATATCATTCAACCGTTTTTGCTCTAAATAGTTGCGCTTCTTGGTGTGTATACACTCAAAAACACTCCAATTGTGTTCACAACCAAAAGCACTGCATGTTTGGCTCAATAATCGAACTGCAAACTTTTGCAAATCAACGCACTGACTACCAGATTGTTGCCACCAATATGCTGCATGTAAGGACAAATAAAAATTAGCAAATGAATTTAAGCACAAACTCATGAAAATCCAATGAATTAAAATATACTTCGTAATTAATTACCTGGAGGATCTTTTGATCTACCTCGTACAGCTGTAGCCAAACCGAAGATACCAAGACTCTCATTGAAATGCAAGAGCTTGTTGTGTATTTCATCTTGTTTATTGGGATCAGAGACCATGCGCTCAATGCATTTATATAATCCTTCTTTTACCTCCCCATCTGCTTCAAAATCTTTTGTGTAATGGTACCTTCATAGGATCCAAGACAAAAAAGACGATCACATTAAAAAAAAGATAAACTTTTGCGATTAAAATTTAGTAATATAACTTAAAAATTTTGAAATTAGTTACCTTGGATTCAAGTAATAGCCTGCAGCATGTAAAGGCCGATGAAGTTGTATGTTCCATCGTTCATCAATGATTTTCCACATAGGAAGATATTTTTGTCTTTTGCCCCCATATGCTTCCTTTATTGCCTCCTTGGCTTGATCCATGGCCTCATAAATAAACCCCATTGCTGCTTTATCACCATCCACCATTCTCAAGACTTTCACAAGAGGCTGGTTAAAAAGTACGATCTCCTCTGCCTTTTTCCAAAATGCTTTCTCATAGACTTTATCAACAATGTCCTTTCCATCAACCTTCTTGCTCCATTGAGATGCATTCCACTCATCACAAGAGAACATCTTCCTCAAGTTGGCCTTTTGCTCAATCAAGGACTGCAATGTAAGGAAATTTGTTGCAAATCTTGTGATAGCTGGCCTGACAAGCTCTTTTCCACCAGTGCATTTTCTCATAAGGGTCAAAACCCATGAGTGGTTGTAAATGTATCTTGTGATAGATTTTGCTTGTTCCACACACTTTCTCACCCACTCAATTTTCCCAATATCCTCAAGCATGAGGTCCAAACAATGGGCTGCACATGGAGTCCACCAAATGGTGGGATGTTTGTCCTCTAACAACTTTCCGGCTGCAACATAGTTGGAGGCATTGTCTATGATAAGCTGCACTACATTTTCAACCCCCACCTCCTCAACTACGTCATCCAAAAGACGAAATAGTAATTGTGCATCCTTCACTTGATCAGATGCATCCACTAATCTAAGGAACATAGTCCCTTTTGGGTAAGCAACTAGGAAGTTAAGAATGGTGCAACCTCTTGCATCAGTCCATCCATCAGACATGATTGTGCACCCTGTTTTACTCATAGTATTAAAAATCGTCCAAACCGAAATCGGAACCGGCCGGTTCACCGGTTCGGAACCAAACCGGGTCAAACCGGTAGGTTAACCGGATCGGGGACTGGTTAGTTACTGAACCGACCGGTTTGGTACCAATCCGGTCCAGTTCGGTAACTAACCGGTCCAACCGGCCAAGTTCAAGCCTGACCGGTCCGGTTTGGTAAATGTCAATTTTTTTTATTTTTTTAATTTTAACTAACCTATTCCCTACCCTAGGTCCTAACCCATCCCATTCCCTAACCTAACTACCCAACACAACTACAAAATACAACTACCGGTCGATATCATTACCTTTGTCTTGTTTGAAAGTTGAAACTTGAAACCGTGGAGCAAGGAGCAAGGAGTGAAACTGTGGACTGTCACCTGTGGAGTTCCAACACTAGAGTCTAGCACTAACAGCAGTTACAGCACTAGAGTCTGGCAGAGCTTTGGAGTGGGCACTGGGGTGGCACTGTGGAGTCTGGACAGTGGCAAACAAGAGCTTTGGAGTGGGCACTGGGGCAGCTCTGTGCAGTGTGGACAGTGGCAAACAAGTGAGTATTACAGTCTACTATTACATGGTTTTTATTATTTTATGTATTACAAACTTATGTACAAATAATATACATAACTAAAAAATCAAATTACCTTTAAAATATAAGTGGGAGTATGCATGACCAGAAAATGGATTGAACTTGTTTTTAATTTTAATATGGGCAGTTTGCAAA
>LPNX010727294.1:22238-44065 GCA_001517045.1 Pseudotsuga menziesii
TATAGGTGACAATAGCAATAAATTAATGACCAAACTAACATAGAGAATCATTAACAAAGGTACCTCTCACTACCACAGTTCTGTAGATGACCAGAGTCTCTATCCTTATGCCCATGCTTACAAAGGTACAGCCTACAGGCTACAGCAAGCTTAAATATAAATATTAAAAATTAAGTGAAGAAAACAAACATTACAGCAAGTAATTATGACTTTTTTTTTTAGAATTAATGTTGTTTCTTTATTATGTTTTTTTTGAGGAATTAATGCTCGTTGTTGTTTCAACTCTCAGGCTATCTAGATTCCAAAATGGCCCCAAAAGCAAAAGATTTGGCATGGGCCCATGCAGATGTTGTTGATGGGGTTATGTATTGCATGTATTGCAAGAAGTTGATTAAGGGTGGTGGAATTTACAGGCTTAAACAACACTTGGCTGCCATCAAAGGGCAAGTGAAGGCATGTGAAACTCCACTAGATGTCATTGGACAAATTAGAGCTGATATGCAAGAATATTTTAAGAAGTTTGAAGAGACTAAGGCTAGGCAAAAAGAGATAGAGGAAGAAGTAGGAAAGAAGAAGAGGCTCGCTGAAATGATGGGTGGCCGTGGGGCCTATGCTCCGGGTTCAATTGAAGGCTCTTCATCTATCCCTTCTACCGATCTTAGGGATCCTTTTGGGTATGTTGCACCCTCCGATACTACACAAGAGAAGGGTAAATCAAAAAAGAAGGGTGGCATTCAAAGCTATTTTACATCCTCTGCTAGTGCCAATGCTTCTCATATGCCTCCAACACATGTTCAGCCCACCTTAGATGACCATTGGAAGAAGAAATACAAAGAAGCTGCCTATGAGTACATAGCTAGATGGTGGTATGATGTTGATCTCCCGTTCAATGTTGCACGCTCTTCTTATTACCAACCTATGTGGGATGTTGTTATAGCTGCTGGTAAGGGCTTCAAAGGCCCTAGTATGCATGACTTGAGGGGATCTCTTTTGCAAAAAGAGATAGTGTCAATAGAAGAATACTTGAAGGACTTCAAACAGTCATGGGTCAGAACAAGATGCACTATCATGTCAGATAGATGGACCGATCAGAAGGGTCGTACTCTCATAAACTTTCTTGTCTCTTGCCCACGAGGAACCATGTTTTTGAGATCAAGTGATGCATCTGATCAGGTGAAAGATGCAAATCTATTATTTTGTCTTTTGGATGACGTTGTTGAGGAGATGGGGGCAAGTAATGTTGTGCAAATCATCACAAATAATGCCTCTAACTATGTTCTTGCTGGTAAGATGTTAGAGGAAAAACATAAAACCATATTTGGACTCCATGTGCGGCACATTGCATAGACCTCATGCTTGAGGACATATGCAAACAAGATTGGATCAAGGACACTATAGAGCATGCCAAAAGCATCACCAAATACATCTACAACCACGGTTGGGTATTGAGCTTGATGAGGAGACACACTCAGGGCAAGGAACTTGTTAGGCCTGCAGTTACTAGATTTGCAACTCACTTCCTTACGTTGCAATCTCTCATTTCCCAAGCACAAAACTTGGAGAAAATATTTTCAAGTGATGAATGGAATTCATCCCAATGGGCCCTCAAACAAGATGGAAAAGACACCAAGAAAAGAATTAAAAGCTCTTCATTTTGGAAAAGAGCAGCAGAGGTTGTGGCAATTTCTGAGCGACTTGTTAAGGTGTTGCGGTTGGTTGATGGAGAAAAATTGGCCATGGGCTACATTTATGAAGCTATGGATCAAGCAAAGGAGCAGATAAAGGCAGCATACAAAGATAGAGTGGCCAAGTATGGGCCTATTTGGGAGATCATTGATAGGAGATGGAACAATCAACTCCATCACCCTATACATGCAGCTGGGTATTTTCTTAACCCAAGGTATCAGTATAGAGCGCATATTGATCCAGATCCGACTGGGGAGGTAGCAGATGGATTGTATTCTTGCCTTGAGCGCATGGTCCCAAATGAGGCAGACCAATTGGAGATACATCGACAGATCAACTCTTTGACCGCCGCCACAGGTACCTTTGCCAATAATGTTGCTAAGATTTCAAGAGAGGAAGACCAACCAGGTAAACATTTCCATTGTTTGATTAACTTATGTTTTTAAAGTTTAAAGTTATTAACTACCTTGAATTAAGTTTAAAATTTAAATTGTTGAATTAAGTTATTAACTACCTTGACTCTTCACATTTGCAGCACAATGGTGGCAGGCATTTGGTAACCATACTAAACTATTGCAAAGGTTTGCAATACGGGTCCTGAGTCAAACCTGCAGCTCTTCTGGGTGTGAGCGCAATTGGTCTTTGTTTGAGCGGATTCACACAAAGAAGAGAAACCATTTAGAGCAAAAACGGTTAAACGATCTGGTCTTTGTGCAGTACAACCTCCGACTCAGGCGCAACCAATTGATGAGCAAAAGACCTGATACGGATCCCATTGTGTTGGATGATATAGATCCAAACTCAGAGTTTGGTGATGACGTTTGGTGATGACATAGATGTTGAGTTTGATGATGATCATTGATGTTGTATTATCATTTATGTAGTTGATTATGTAGCATGTTTTTTGGACTCTCCAGGCCATATAGCCTTTACTATATAGGGCCTAACCGCCTAGGCCTCATGGATTATGTATTTTGTTCTAGTATCCTAGATATGTTACATGTATTATCATTTATGTATTGCACAGAGTACAGTCACAGACTTTAGATTACAGTGCACTTCGTGCCATTTTGATATATTGACTCTTATATGGTATATACATGAGCAGATTTTGGTTAATTTGTCTTCAATGCCTTGGAATCATGAATTATAATCTTGAAAATGTTGTTTTCCTTTAAAATTTAAATATTTGATGTATTTTTTAGCAAACCGATTCATTAAATTCAAATCGGCCGATTTATGACCGATTCATTACCGATTCCGATTCCGATTCCGAGTTGACCCTCGACCGATTCCGAGTCCGATTCCGATTTTTAAAACTATGGTTTTACTCCATGAGTTTTTGAACTCTATGAGGTACTCTTGTACCCTTTCAACTTCATTTTTCAAAAGTGGCCCCCTAATATCCTCATAGCCAGGGCCCTTGAAGCCTGGACCACATGAAGCTATAGCATCCAACATAGGTTGATAATATATCGACCTTGAAGCATTGAAAGGTATGTCTGCATCATACCACCATCTAGCAATGCATTCCCAAGCAGGCTCCTTTTCCACCTTCTTCCATTTGGCATCAATGGTGGGCTGAGCACCAAGGGTAGTGTGGGGTTGAAAGAAAGACTCAAGGCTACCATGGGGTTTTTTAAATTGAGATGTACTACTTCAACACCACTAACTACAACACTTTCTTCCCTAGGAATGGTATAAGAATCATGGGCAGGGTTGGGAAAACTAGAGGATTCTTCAAAACTAGGGTTCCTCTCAAGAAAATCAGAGCTACAACTTCTCCCTATCTCTCTTTGCACCCTCTTGTTTTTGGATTTTTCAGCTTGGTAAGATTCAAGAAGACCAAGCATCTCAGCTCTCAAGTAATCAGGGACTTTGAGGCATGGTCTTACATTCCTCCTTGTACCAGCCAAGTGTTGTTTCAGCCTATTTATACCTTCCCCCCCAACCTCTTTCTTGCAATAGTTACACAATTTTTCCCTCAACTAATTGACAATGTACCCATGCATCATCTTTTCTATCTTTCGGGGCCATGGCAAGCAATATAAATCTGCAAATTAAAACCCTATTTTTTTTAATTCTATGAAAAAAAAACAACGCTATCAAAGTTTAAAGAGACTATTCCATACAAAATTAAATGAATACAGACTACAGTGCACATTTAGAGCCTTTTTACATACCTTGAAGAGTGCCTCCAAAATGCTCCAAATCTGATGCAAATGTCTCCAAAGAGATTCAGCTCACAAATTCTCCAAAATATTCCTTCAATCTCCTCTTCCAATCAGCCTAGGAACCAGCACTAAGACCCTTAACAATCAGCACAATCAAACTTCAAAGATCCGAAGACACTCAAGCACATACTCGAAAACACTCGAATGAATAGTGTGAGTGAAAGAGAGGGGGTGGGGGTCTTTTTATAGGTTAATGATGTGTCTTTTGGGTGTCCAGATACATCCCCCCCAACCAACATTCCAAAAATTAAAACAAAATTAAAAAAAATACACTTTTCTGAGCCTCCGTACGGCTCTGTACAGACCGCTAAGAAAACCGGTTTTGAACTGATTCGATACCGAACTGGGCGGTTCGTGGACCAACCCGGCCGGTTCGGTATCGAACCGGCCCAAAACGGCCAGATGCCCCCGTTCAGACCGGAAAGCTGATGAAACTGGGTTGACCGGTCGGTTTAGCCGGTTCCGGTCCGGTTTTGACAATGTTGGGTGAGACATCTCATCTGGCAACCCCATTGGAAGAAAACTCAAACAAAAAATATCGTACAAAAGTTCCTCCAGCGAGTTAACTTCAACATCAACCAAACCAGAAAGGGTTTACAGTGTTAATTTTTCTAAATCCCAGATCTAGATGAACAAATTCCTAGTGATTTCCTTACCGAAAATTAAATTTGCAGCTCATTGATTTATTTACACTGTTGGGATTAATTAACAAAAATTTAAATAGCAGAAGCAATACCAATGTAAACAAATCTACTTACTAAAAACACATGCACAAAATTTCTTCCCTTCAAATCAGCTTTTCATTCAAATAACTTCGATGTTTACAAGGGCTCCCTTACAAGGAAAATGACCCTGAGAATACAATCTACAAATCTGGCAGATTCGATCTCACTGAGAAAATTTCCTCCAACAAAATCGCCCATTAGAAATCCCCTATGCATGTTGTTGCATCATACATCCTGTACGTCAACCGTACACTGCTATACAGCCCTGTTGCACACTTTTGTACATCAGTGTGAATCTGTCTCACCTCCTGTACTTCCTGGCATGTGCGGCTAGTATGGCTCTGCTGGCTATATGGCCTCCTCCTGCAAATTTGAACCTCCACCTAGCAAGTATGTCCCCCTGCAAAGATTTCTTGAGTCCTAACTGCTGCAATATTCTCTCTGCCAAATCTGGAAATAGAATGTCCTTCTTCTCCTCCGCCGAGCTTGGGCTCAAAGATGTCCTTCTACATTGAACACTTCCTAGAGTTGGAGGATGGTATTATCATCCGCCCTCTATACACACGCAGACACTAGATGCACTTACTCAAGATTCCCTTGGGTCAGCTTCGGGTCGGTTCTTATCAACTCCAAGTAGAGACGGACCACCATCTACCACGATCCGATAGGATTTACCAGGTGTACCATTTACAAGAACAGGAGACAAAGATGCACCTCATCTCTAGGGTGCCTTTTATACTATGAGATCAAAAGACAATATCACTGCCTCTATAGAGACTCAAGGGGATCCCTCTCTACATTTTTCCGATATCAAGACCAACAATGCCTCACCCTCTTCATCAGGGAAATTTTCAGTCACAGGTCCCAACTTCTACACACACACCCCCCCCCCACCTTGAGAGGACGAGAATGATAACCTCTTACCTTTGCGTTGATCCATCCGATCGTGGCAACAAAGGACAAACAGAGTGCCAATGTACCTTCGACAGTAGAGTGGTGCGACCTCGAGTCTCCCCTTAGCCTCCCCCTATGGGAGACCAATTGATTCTATCGAGACAGGTTCGAAGTTGCTGAACTATACACTAGTCCACTCATTCTCAGAACACCAAGAGATCAGGCACAGACGGATCTAGAGTAGGGCGATCCCCGCCCGACAAATTTCCTCCTAGACTTAGCAGGGTATCCAGCAATCTATACAGAGTTTCTTTCCTCCGACCTTGGATGTTAGGAGTATCCCTTGTTCCTACATTCGCCCCAAAACCATACATTCAGACATCTCGTTGGCTCCTGAGAGGCCCAACAGCGACAACGAGCAGGCGCCCTGTCAGGCCACCTCGCCATTTTACACAAGGCCTAGGAGATCCTGATGCCTCTAGACCCATCTTCAACTCTCTCACCTTCTTCCCCTTTCTTGGCAGGCTCTTGGGCAGTTTGAGCTGTCCAACCTCGGACAAACCACTTTGTATTTTGCCTCCCGTACCTTTGCTACATTTTTATACATGTTGATGAGGCGTTACTACTGATTGTATTTTTATTTTATCAAATTTTGTCCTAGTTTCAGCAGTTTCTAAGAGATGCATTTGCACTCCCGCATTGTAATCATAATGGATGTATCATCCAGTCCCGTTGACCTACTTTTGTGGTCATTCGTTGGACATTAATAAAAGTATCTTATCTTATCTCTCCAGAAAGTCTCCAACTCAATGCTTGGGTTTCTCTTTTGTGTGTCTTCTCCTCTCACCTTGGTTGCCTTTACCCTATTGAAATGAACCAAAACCCTATCTTCAATGGTTGAGATTAGATCTAACTCACTTGAGCTCAATGACTAAGATTCACTTAATTAAAATAAGTCACTAGTGCCAAAAACTTAGGCACTTTATTAAATTAACCTCAATTAATATAAAAAAGACATTCATTTTAATAATTGACTTTAATAAAGTGAATTTCCAAAGTTCTGAGAGGTATCAATGACGATCTCCACGGGGTAAACACAAACCCATGTGGAAATTTTTGTCTGAGCTACAAACATCAACACTCC
Organism: Pseudotsuga menziesii; assembly: GCA_001517045.1. Taxonomy (NCBI): domain Eukaryota; kingdom Viridiplantae; phylum Streptophyta; class Pinopsida; order Pinales; family Pinaceae; genus Pseudotsuga; species Pseudotsuga menziesii. Next base: position 28,922 of record LPNX010727294.1, read on the forward strand.
CTCTTAGCAAGGAAGGTATTCTCCACCACTCCTGGTTTATCTATGAAGAAGACAAGCTTCCCTTTCACCAAGGGTTTGGTGAGAATGTTTGCAACTTACTCATCTGTAGAAATATATTGGAGCTTGACTGCTCCTTTCTAGACCCTATCACGAATGAAATGATATTTGATATCAATATGCTTGGACCAATCATGGAATACTAGATTCTAAGAGAGTTTGATACAACTCTGATTACAGTACTGTAAGCTCCAACTCTTGATCAAATAATCCTATAAGCAATTTGCAAATCCAAAGAGCTTCAAAACTCGCCATACTCATTGCCATGTACTTCGCCTATACTAAATTGAGTGCTATGGAAGTCCGCTTCCTAGTGAACCAAGAAATCATTGTTGAGCCCAAGCTGAAGAAGCACCCTGAGGTCCCATATAGCATTCCTATATTTCCTTAGCCTATCAGTTTTACACTAATACTTGTTTTTAAGTTGGAGGATGACCAAGTCCGAATCACCTTTTATGTTCAACATTTTTATGCCCATGTCCTTAGTTGTTTCAAGTCTTAGAAGCAATGCTGCGTAATCAACTACATTGTTTGATGCTTCAAACTCCAATCTAGAGCAAAGTTGTAGATTTGTTTAGAAGGAGAAATGATTACGATGCCTACACCTTTTCCAACTTTAAAATATGCCCCGTCGAAAACATTTGCCAAACATCATCCACCTTTTCATTCTTGATAGTTTCTTTAATGGGGACCATAAAGCCAGACAAGATGGCATAGTTTCTAAAGTTATCAACACAATGCACGAATTCATTTGCAGGCTTCTTAGGATTTTCTACATGTTGCTTGCTTTACTTTTCCCTATGAAGAATAACCCTTGTGTTTCTCGATGCATGTATAGTTGCATACATCCAATCCATTTGGATGTGTCCCCCTAAAGTTGCAGCCCATTTTCTGGACAACAACATTCCCCAATTATCCGGCACATCGATTATTACAACATCCATTGTCATATTGATGTCAGGATACTTAGCCAATTTTACCTGTAGGTTAAAGATTATTCCTACCACATCAAAATCTCTCGCATCCATTGCACAAACATTGCGGTAGGGTCGTGTGATCCTTAGATTCAATTGTTCCATGACTTTTCTTGTAATTACATTTGATGAAGCACCTAAAATCTAACATGCAGGTATGGAGGAGCAGGTTATCTACGAAAAGAGAGACATAAAAAGGCGGGTGATCCTCTCTTCTTGGATCAACATTGTGGAGAGCTACAGGCAAATCTTCAAAGACAGCATTATTACTTGGAAGGGTGGTTTCTTTGACAATGTTATGGGCTTTATTCTAATTACTTTTTAAAGCTTTTAACATTTTTTTTTTTGGTCGGGAATTTGAAGAATATCAGTTGCATAGGCTGAGACTTTAACACTATTTAGCCATGCCCCCATGTCGAGTTTTGATTCTACACCAACAGGGGGATTCATAATAGGAGGAGTTGTTACCTTAGGTTTGTACTACTTAGTTGGTGTAGACTTCTCCTTCCTCTGATAAGTAGCACCTTTGAATCTAGCATCCCTCATCTCTTTAACCTATTCCTGGGTAGGTTTTTCACCATAATACTGAGTAATGAAATCCTTCTCCTGACTACAGTCTATGGCTTGTTGCCAATGCTGGTCGGATAATGGGTAGCTTTGGCCTACCATGTTCATAAACTCAGGCTCGCTTGAAAGTGCATCTTGATTACTAGTCTCAGGGAGTCCTTGTTCCATGACTTGGTTTGCAATGTAACATGTACTTTCCTGATGAAACTAATCACATGGCCTACAAAATGGAATTGCATCTTCTACCATGTTGGTTGTTTCAAGATTATGGGCTCATGAGTTGGTGCTTTCTTCTGATACATTTGGTTGGGCTTATGTTGAAAATTCCTTGGTGCATGAGACACTTGATTTCTTTCCATCATTACCAACTTATTTTGAATATGATTCAACTATGCAGCATGATTAGCCATTTGTTGGTCCTGATTTGTTACCAAGGTTTTCATCATTTCAGACATTTCTTTGATCGGATCCTTAGACAATTCTTTACCTTCTGATTCAACATCTTTTCCTTTTGACTCTTTATTATATGAAGAATTTCCTCTAGTAAATCCAAGTATGTTAGACTTACCAGATGATTGCATATTCTTTTCAAATTTTTCGGCCAAATCTTGGGCATGCTTTAAATCGACAGGTTCTTTATCTCTTAACTAATACCTCAAATCACCAATGAAAGATTCAATGTAATAGATGAAGATAGCGGCATCATTTGGCTTAATGTCTTTATGAAGGTCAGAAACAAGATCTTTGAATTTATTGTTGAATTCCTCCATAGTTTCATTTTCCATCTTGTTGGTTCCTTCTTCTCTCCCCATTTTTTCTTAAAACCATTTTGGAATTCATCAAGAGTTTTGTATGAATTATCAGCTAAATCAAGGTACCAGTCTCAAGCATCTTCTTCCAAAGATAAAGCAAAAAGCTTCATTTTAACATCATCACAGTCATGGGAAACTTCATTGCAATAACCAACTAGCAATCTTGAAAACTTCTGAAGATGAGACTTGGTTGTGATGGCATTGTTGCCCTGGAAGGTAGGAAGCTTCTTGATAGCATCACTCGGGATGGCATGAGGAGCACCTGCTATCTGAGTAAAGTCAAGGGGTTTGAAGAAATCAGACATTTCTTTAGATTTATGGATATGACTCTCTTCAAATAAATGATGGATATCCGAGAGGGATTGGGACCCTAAATCTTCAAGGATTCTACAAGAAGTATGTCTATTCAATCTCCTTCTATAATCCCTTTCAAGCTCAGGGATGAGATCGAATACTCCTTCAAAGTTCCTTCGGGTATAATACCTTGGAGGGATATTAGATAGTGGAGTCACCAGATGGATCGATTTTTAATTCTCCTTTTCAAAGACAAGATCTATCAAACTTTTATCTTTTTAAATTTTTGAATCAAAAAGAAAAGTTAAGTCATACTCGGGAATAAAAAGATTTATCCCAGGCAACGGCGCCAGAAAATGTTGTCGCCTTTCACACACCTGGGGGGGGAACGTGGCAAAAATATTCAAGCCACTCGGTGTGTCCTTGGGGGCAAGCCTCGATTCAAGGTTGTCACCTTGTTCTTGACTCTTTCATTTAGGCCAACTCCTAACGAAGCCAAGGGGGGTAGACCCTAAGAGTTGCTAAGGTTGATTAGGCTTTAGTGGTAATGGTTTAGATGAGTGAGTTTTTTAGGAGTTTTTAAACAACAATAATAAACAAGAGATTTGTAAGATGAACCGATTGCAGCAGCATAAATAGCACAAGAGTTTTAAATAAATTATTCAACTCATAAAGTATACAGATAGAAAAATAAAGACCAATGCTGAATTAAAATGGAGTCACAAAATTGTATGTGCTAATAATGCTGAAGTAGATGTTTTGCAACTGTCTCTTGGTAAGTTTTAAATTCTTGTGGAAAATGAGTGAATTAGATTAGAAAGAAGAGAACTCCAAATATACCCTAAGGTACGAGGAGTATGTCCAAAACCCTTATCTGATGCGGTTCCACGCGAAGAATATGTGGGCTGGATCGAAGTCTTTGAGACGTGTCCAACACTACACCAACAAGAGTGTAGCCTGACGGTGTCCCGAGGTCACTACTCAATTGTTCCCGCTTCCTCTGTGAACTTTCCCCGCAACGGATCAAATTGAGGGGTTGGATTTTCGCCTTGGGAGGTTAATTCAAATGTGAGACTAATTAAACTAGTCACCCACAGCAATTGATACTTGCAATCAACTGAGGAGTCCAACGATTTGAAACCCTAGCAACGAAGCTTTCTGCACTGCTCTGTGTATCTAATGCATATGGTATATTCCTTGTGTAATTTTTCCTATAGCAAGTAGTTGTTGCATAATACAATTTCAAGCTAAGATTCTGCCTACCTATTATGACGATCCTATTCAAGTTTGAGACTTTAACAAAAATTTGACTTATTATCATCCTTCACTCTCAACTTGAGCTTAGATCCTTCATAACTTCTAAGTTGTAAGTTTGTAACTTTATTTTACAAATTTACTAATCGTATTCTATTTAAATGGTGGTCACACTCCTCCCAAATGGCACAAAGACATGTAAATGACAGAATTGATGGACTTATGATAATGTCTAATTATTTGAGAACGTAGATTTCCACAATTGCTCAAAATTGTGGAGGATTTTCTGGAATTAAAATCTTAGAATGGTGATGGGTGGAGAGTCCACTCGCAAAGTTGGGAAAGATCAACTTATACACAATTAATTTCTTCTTGGTAATTTCTTAGTTGGTAATTCCAGAAAATCCTCCACAATGTCTAATTAATTCTTCTTGTGGCTTCATTTCTATCAAATGCCTTTTTATGCCCACTAAAATGACAGATGATGGTGTGGAATGCCTGCGCTATGTGTGATGGCAGCAACGATTCTTTAATAATGCACTTTGTTACAAGCATCAGTTGCTTAGGTGGATGTTATTATTTTCTTCTTCGCTTTCTTTTCTCAGTTGATGGCAATGGAGAATGCAAAATAGAGAGGGAAGTGTTAAAGTAAATAACCCTCCTAGAGCATGTGTTGATGAGTCTAATGAGCCAAACCACACCCAAGACCAAACAATCATTAGCGCCCAAGTTAGGTCCAGTCCACCCCATTTGAGTGATTTTAGGAGCATGCACGCATTATTCAGTCAACTGAGTGATCAATGAGTTTCTTAATCAATTAAACTCAGTCTTTGAGTGCATGCACGGTTTAATAGGGTTATCTACTCTTAGTTAAGCCTGACTAGCCCTCTCTGCATTGGATGGATCCTCTCTGCATGGCATGGACAATTCGAGTTACTCTCTGACCTAATTTAAATTGTTCCTCTATATATTATATTTCTCTCCTCTCATTTCAATTAATGAACTTGATCATTCTTTTATCTTCCATCTGTGAGTTTCTTGTGTAATAATCTATGTCAAAGCATTTAATACATTATAATTTGATGGTTGATTTGTTTCTCATTGCATATCTAGTTAGTTTATGTACCTCGATCTATATATGTTCAAATTTTATATGGTATTAGAGCATAGGGGGTATTAAACTAGTTAGTGTTTCAGTAATTTCTTGTCAGTTATCTAGCTTGCAGGTTGAGAAAGGCTTTCGTTGCCAGGCTTTTGCAGCCACCAAAGAAGGCCTTTGCATCCACTATTCTTGCAAATTAAAGAAGGCTTTTTGTAGCCACCAAAGAAGCATTTTTTATAGCCATCAAAGAAGTTTTTTGCAGCCATCAAAGAGGCTTTTGCAGCCATGGATCTACCTTCTAATCAGTTGCTAACCCCCTTCAATTGCTTTGAATGGATGTCAAGAATGGAGATGCTCTTGAGAATGAAGGGGTTGTACCGGATCACCATGGGAAACAAGATGGAACCAATGGCTCTTGTTAAAAAGTCCAAGTTCCTTAATAAAATGGATGAAGCACATGGGCTTCTATGTTATTTTGTGTCTCATGACTTGCTTTACCACAATCAAGACAAGAAGACACCCAATGAAATATGGACCACCCTGTCAAAACTATTCGGTACACAAGATGAGATGAGGGGTCATCTCTTAGAGGTATAGCTAATGAATCTGAGGCCAAGAGGGTTCGACTCCATACAAGAATTCTTTACCAAGTTCAAATCCGTCCTCTTGCAGCTCAAGATGTGCAAAATTAATAGAGGACAATCAAATGGTACATTCTATCCTTTCTAAATTGGGTCATGACTTCAGCACTTGTGTTTCAACATTTCACTCTACTAGATTAGCTCTTGGAGCTTCTTTCACCATTCCTTCTTTAGATGTCTTTACTGCCTCTCTCATTCAAGACCAGGATAAGCTTTCTCAAATGGGAAACCAACAAAAGACTCCATACAAAGGAAAAAAGGAGCAACAGTCCAAGTTTTCTCATGAAGAATTCAACTCCTGTGATGACAAGACCGAAGAGGAGTTGCCATGTTATTCTTACTGTAATAAAGGACCACATAAAGAAGAAGATTGTAGGTACAAGAGGTCTTCTGAAGAAAAGGAAAGAAGGAGCACAACAAGAAAGTTGTCACATCCAGTTGCATGTATGCACTTTCAACAGTGTCTTCTACATGCATCCTTGATTCAAAAGACTTTGAAGAACTTGTTCAAAATCAAGTTCAAACTGAAGAAGACCTCCCACATGTCTCTTCGGTCTCTGGAGGCTTAGCTTTTGTTCCTACTACTCACCAATTTTCCTGAGTAAATTAATTCTCTTCTTTTGCATTCTCTTCTAGGGGGGGGTTCCCACTGGGTTTTTCCCTCTTTCCCAATTTACAGAGAATTCTTCCTTGTGTGTGCATGGGTACCTAATATGGCTGAAAATTGTTGAGACCCATTTTTTACTTAGTTTTTTTTTCCTAGTTAGGCTTATGGGGGGTGTTAAAGTAAATAACCCTCCTAGAGCTTGTGTTGATGACTCTAATGAGCCAAACCACACCCAAAACCACCTCCTGAGTCACCCATGGGACAAAACCCTAGTTTTGGGGGCGCCTTCCCTGATTTGGGGGGCACATTCCCTAATTTTGGGGTTTTTCTCCCTAATTTATGGAGTGTGTCTCAGATAGACTTAAGTTGCTCCACTAAGTCCTAACTGACACCTAACTACCCCAAACACTCATTAGTGCCCCAATTAGGTCCAGTAGCGCCCCATTTGAGTGATTTTAGGAACATGCATGCATTATTCAGTTAATTGAGTGATCAATGAGTTCCTTAATCAGTTAAACTCAGTCTCGGAGTGCATGCATGGATTAATAGGGTTATATGCTCTTAGTTAATCCTGACTAGCCCTCTCTGCATAGCATGGACCCTCTTTGCATGGCATGGACAATTCGAGTTACTCGTTACTCTTTGACCTAATTCGAATTGTTCCTCTATATATTGTAATTCTCATCTCTCATTTCAGTTAATGAACTTGATCTTCCTTTTCTCTTCCATTCTGAGTTTCTTGTGTAATAATCTATATTGAAGCATTTATTACATTATGATTTGATGGCTGATTTGTTTCTCATTGCATATCTAGTTAGTTTATGTACCTAGATCTATACATGTTCAAATCTTATAGGAAGTGAGTAGCATCCTAGCCTAAACGTATCATTACCCCTTGCACACAGCCAATAGGGAACAAACCTGCTCTATGCTACTTTTGATGCACCTCGGAGTACTCACAAGGAGCCACCATTGAATAATAAGAAAAGGTGTGATGTTATATGTCCAAAAGGATAAAAATATATTTATTGCTATGAGAATGATGATTACAGTAAATGAATGGTTTGGGTTTATATTGCTTTCGTTTGGGCTTACATTGCTTGTCATAATGATTTATTATTGACTTAGCAAGTTACACGTAGCATGACAATTCAAGCTTATTAGTTATGAAACTATGTGACATAGTAAAAGAGACAAAAACAAATCCTAAGTTATTGGATCTTACAAGATATTTACTCCCAAGTTGTTAGTAAGTTGTTCTAATCTTGACAACCTCATTAATTGAGGTTGTTACCTGCAACTCCTATGAATTGGGGTCCCGGTACACTATTCCTACACTAGGTAATCACAAATTGAAGAGATAAAACTTTAGAGTGGATGTTTCCTCTACAAAGGTTTTACCACTATACATCATGGCTTAAATATTTGTGTGGTGTGTAATATTGAATGATGCTTCTTCTTGTATTGTACTATCACCTAAATGATGTCTAATACCAATGCTGATTGCTTCATGGTATCGGAGTTGTAGGGTTTCATATTGAGTAAAGCTATGACTTATGATGTTTGCTGCATTTATTTTATGATATCATGTATGATATTTGTAAGGTATCTCGTAGACTTTGAGTAGGAATCCCTGGAAGGAGGATTTCAGCTGTGAAAACTAAATCAAATCAGCCTGATCTGTGTGGGAGGAATGGGTGGTTGAAAAGTCTTGGATGCTGTGAAATGCATATTCCCCTTGTAAAATCTACAGTTGACAGTAGATTGTCAATTGAAATGTTGACCGTTCCTTTTTGGCATATCTGTTGTTAAGCATTGAAGGTCTACAACAGACATATGTATTAGAGTGTGGTCAATTGTATGGGACTGGTTATGCATGTTCATCATGATAAAGCAATCTGCTCAATTCTTGATTTTTAATGAAGCTTAGTGCATGGGACTTGGGAGTATAAATTTGCTTCCTGTTGTGCTTGATATCTTTCAATGCCATCAAATATGATATGCTTGACAAACAAACTACTATGTATCATTCAAGAGGCAAAATGAAGGCTGTAAGGGAGCACTATCATGGCATATCTACAGGGAAGACCTTCTAACCATGAGATAAATATATCTATTTTTCTTTGTGTGGTCCCACATCCTAACTCATGTTGGAAGGATGTATTTGAGTGCATGATCTCCAAAATGATGACTAGGGGAAGAGTTGACCATCCATAGAAATTTAATGGAATTGCAAATTCAGAAATTTCACCCCTTTCATAGAGGTTTCCCGACTATAGTCCTTGTGAATTATCAGCCCTAGGGCAGATCTGAAATATCATTTACAGTAGCAAACAGCAGAGATCGTTTCGCTCCTTTACAGCCCCAATCAACAAAGCAACCCAAGAGAAAAGATACCAAATGTGTGCCAACAAGTTTCAGCCCTCTAGGGCAACCTTGTCAAGCATAAACCATATCTGAAATGTGATTTATGACAGCAGTAAATCAGCCCTATCTTCTTCGAAATCAATGTTAAAACCCTTCAAAATTTCAGCTTTAACTTATGTGAAATCAACAAGACTTAGAAGTGCTAGAAATTACCAAATCATGAAGGCAATGATGGCTGAAAATCAAATCTGCAATAAGACAATTTTGGACAGCTGAAAACTTCATACATACATACATATCTATATACAAGAGATGAAATTCAAATACATACTCTCAACTTATCACAAACTGATACAAACCTCCAAGCTCTCCAAAACCCTAAATAGGGAAAACCAAGAAAACCTTAACTCCACCAAAGACTCTCCACAAGCTAGCATCAACACGAGCAAGCCTCCTTGGCAAGACATCTTCTCTTCTCCTCTTCTTTCAACAAGTACAATCCTAGGATTTATCACCAAACCTTAACTCCTTGCCTCTTTAGGGCAGAAACCCTGACCCCAAAAATCTCCAAGGGTCCTCTGAGAAACCCTAGCACTCCAAGCATTAGAGGAAATTTCAATTCAAAATGGGCCTCCTAAGGAAAATTATAAAATAAAAGTAAAAATAATATTTATTAATTTTGGAGGAAGAAAAAAAAAATACTTTTTTTGTTCGTATTTTTGACATATCTCCCTATGTTTTTACTCAAATTTCGATTGGGAGAGCTCCCTAGATACGGAATTTAATTCCGCATCCAATGAGTACCCACTCTGCATACTTTTGACGAACCCCACTACCCCAAAAACAAGAAATACCTGAAAAAATGTGATGATGACAACGAGTACCCACTCTGCATACTTTTGACGGACCCTTCTACCCCAATACCCACTTTGCATACTTTTGACGGACCCTGCTACCCCAAAAACAAGAAATACCTGAAAAAACGTGATGATGACATCAAGAAATACCTGGAAAAACGTGATGATGACATCATCATCACATTTTTACAGGTATTTCTTGTTTTTGGGGTAACGGGGTCCGTCAAAAGTATGCAGAGTGGGTACTCGTTGGATGCGGAATTAAATTATGCATCCAGGGAGCTCTCCCGATCGAAATTTGAGTAAAAACACAGGGAGATATGTCAAAAATACGAACAAAAAAGTAGTTTTTTTTATGATACTATCCCCAAATTTATATTAAAAATTTGTTTAAGACCTATACGGTATTTCAAATTTAAAGCAATTTCATTGGCTAACACATGATGACATGGAATTTGAATTAGGGTTGAAAGGCCCATTTTGAGTTGAAATTTCCTCTAATGACAAGAGAGATGATACAATGAAGAATACACTTGAGAGGTAGGGACTAGTGCACTACTTTCCTCATATCTCTAACACAAGATGATCATGAATAGAATGAAGGACTCTCTTTTCTCTATTTATATCAGAGGTAAGGGAGGCCAACATTATAAAGTGGGCCTAGACCTCTACAAGAAACCTAGAAAACATAAGTATGCCCACGCATGTGAAGCGCTATGCTCCAAGGGTACACATGTCAAGGTCCAAGGTGATGTCATACACAAGCAAGGCTCCAATGCAAGGGCATTCCAAGTGATATGTCCAATTCTAATGCTACAAGCTTCCAAGGACTCCAATGCTCCTACAAGCCTCCTACTCCAACGGATCCACTCCACTTACATGAACATCGTCACAACCTAAGCGTCGCCAAGTCAACTCCATGTCTACATGCAAACATCCAACCAACCCCGTGATGTCTAGGGCTCAACACCCTCCTCTAGAATGCCAAACGCCTCATATTACAATCTGCTATTTCCCCCCAGCCTCATCTCACTTCCCACCCCATAGATACTGTAAGGGGGATCACTTCCTCAACCTCTACATCAACATATCTCACTACTACATTCTCGAGGAGATCATTCTTCTAGGGGACTTCAGTGCTCGTATCAAAGACTCACATATTCCACTACATGAAAACCTGAGGATGTACTTTGCCTCCAAGAGATAGAGCCGCAAACCGTGGGACTCACAAAAACATAGATGGTAGGGGAAGACCACTCACAAGATATGGGAGTCAGCTTTTAGAACTTAGGGAATCCCAAGACTTACTACTCCCAACCAGGGAACTTCACTTGCTTCCCCCATGGCAAGGAAGAAAGTGTAGTGGACTATGTCCTAGCCAACCAGGACCTCCTCCCGCATCTCTATTATTTCCTTGTAGGCCCACTTCATTTTGGTTGACCATGCCCTACTCACCTTCTTCCTCTCTGCCTCCCCCCCATCACTATCATTTTCAACGGAGTACATTGAAACCTGCACCACTCGTCTTAAGGAATTGCTTCCCCCCCCCTACCTCCACAACTTCATGTCACTTGGCACAACCAAAGGCAAGTATGAAACTATTTGTTTTACGGGAGGCGACCCTTGACTCCTACCAACCCACACTCCATCCAACAACACGTTCATACACCTACCCTTGGCTCCCACCCCATTAACCGTTGGTTCAATAAGGAATGTAAAACTCTCCATCAACACCTCCACTTCACCTTCACACATGACCTCCAATCTTTCCATTGTAGGAAGTGAACATTCCTCTCATTGAGGACATGCAAACTTTATGCAAGCCTCCTTCGTTCCCCCAACACCTTATGGCATAAGCACTTCCCCAAACACTATGCCCTCCCCCTAAATATGGACCCCAAGGCCATGTTCTCCCATACAACCTTACTCTACGACCTCCCCAGATAGCCCCCCACCCATAGTCCCTCCCCCTCTCTTTCATGCTAACTCTTCTCCATAAAAGACGATAGGAGAGCAATCAAGGTTATGAGCACCAACAGAGCAAAGTAATGAGGAAGGCCTCTAGGCCAACTTCCTCAACCATAGCATCCATTCTCTCAACTCACACATTATTGACTTATTCAACCACGTGGTTTGATATGGTTTCCCCCACTCCTGTACCAAACACATCATTCACCCAATCCACAAAATGGGCACCAATTCCTACCTGAGCAACTGCGAGACTACCATGGTTGGGCACACATTCTCCAAAAAGTGTGCCATAATCATGCATCTACGGATTTTGAATGAGTTGGAGAGTCGCCACCTTAGGGCCAAAGGGCGGGCTAGTTTCCACCCAAAGTACCAAACAACTGATCACATCTACACACTCAAAGCCATTATCGAGGAGGATCGCCATTGCTCCTTGAAATTCTTATGTTGTTTCATGGACTTTTGTAAAGTGATTGACAAAATAGCGAGAGAGGATCTAGCCACCATCATGAGAATGTACAAGTCAGTCCTTGGACATCTCGAACATCACATGGCCTATCTTCATTTAGAGTACCATTGGGGTCAAGCAAGGGTTCCCCTTCTCATTGACCCTCTTAAGGATCTAAATTGATGAGCTAAAGTCATTTCTCAATGAGCACATTCAGGAGGGTGATGGTTGCCTTCTTCATTAGGTCTTGATTTCCCTACTCCTCTATGTTGATGACTTGATCTTAGTGGCCTCCACACCTAAAGATTTACAAATACAAATTGATGCCCTAGCTAGTTTTTGCAACTTTTGAAAGTTGACAGTCAACCTAGGTAAAACCAAGGTTATGATCTTGAATGCTTCGAAAAGCTTTCCAACTGCCCTACAATTCTTCTTCTGGAGGGGGGATCGACATCACGACAACGCACCTACCTGGGGGTCTAGTTTGCGGGGCCTTGTTTTGGCATGCGACAGACCCTCCACCCTCGATCCAACAAAGAGTAGGAGTCCCTCATCATCCTCAAGCAACAATGTTTTCAAAATCGATTTCAAGACATCTTGTCCAAGTTTCATCTCCTCGAGATGATTATCAAACAAATCGATTTCAAGACATCTTGTCCAAGTTTCATCTCCTCGAGATGATTATCAAACCTACAGTGCTTATGGCCCATAGAACTGGCAACCGAGATTACTATATAGTTTAGACCGACTGGGCCCAAATTGAGATTCCAAACCCCACTTCTCAGTCACGTCATCCAATGCATAAATACAGCCCCCAACCCATTGTTCAGAAAAATTTAGCCATACACCCTTTTTGCCTCAGTCATCTCCTACATGGTCTCCTTCCTACATAGTGTTTGAGCCTATGGAGACTACAGCTGAGAGAGCGAGATACCAATACCTTGCACTTTGCTCCCTGTTACGCCTCAGAGTATCTGCAGTGTTCCGTACAGGTCCCCTAGGGGAAGGAGTTTTTTTTTGCAATGTAAAGACCAAGATTTGAGCATAGAGTGTTGACTTGGGGCTAAATACCCATGATCTTGTCATGGATGGTCCTCTTGATTTCCACCTCCAAGAGGTGCTCACCCTATAGGGGTTGGTGCCCTTGGGGGGGGATAATCACTTGGACGCATGACCACACTCATTTATTTGCCATGTAAAAGGTGATAGCATTTGTTTAGCACACCTTATTTGCTAACTTGGACCTATTTTACCCCTCCTCTGGGCTATGTGCCCACAAATTGTACTTATTGAAGAAGCCTACAAGGTTAATGAAGGAGGACATTGAGGGCACACATCTATTGGGATTAGTTGGGGCATGACGTCCTCCTTTTGACAGACCTAGCACTTGGTGTAGCCTAATTGCACTTTATTTACTACTTTTATTTAAAGATATTTTATTGCTATTATGAGTGCTTTAGCCCCAAAGTTGTGGGTGAGAAAGCCCAAAGTTATATTTTTTACATTATCTTGTAGGCTAATAACTTAAAATTAGGTGAGGCTAGTCTTATATAAATAGTGCCTCCCTCTAGTTGTAAAAACATAACAAGATATGGGGTTCATTAGGAGATCTTTTCTTTGTCTACTAGTCTATTGGAGCTCTTGATGCTATGTGCACCTCTCTTGGGATGATCTCTACTTGAAGAATGAATGAAGTTGTTCCTAGGGCTTAATTATGCACATGCTTTGGTTGATTCTTGCACCTTATGAGATTCTTGTCGCTCTCTCAGCTCCATCCACATCCCACCAACAAAAGGAGCAAGACAAAACTCCTTTTCTATCCAAAAATTGTGTTAGGGTCCTACCCTAACCTGCCTTACTCTAAGAGTTAGTCACAAATTGTATAAGGCCAAATCCTTGAAATAAGACCAAGTAAGTTAGTGTTCATCAATCAAGTAAAAAAGGGTCTTTTATTAATAAAGACCCACTAGGATGCTGTATTTTGACCATATCAAGTAGTTAGGCTTTTGGATATTTGAAGCCTATTCAAAGAGCTTCAAGGCTATGAAGAGTTTTGTCAAGAATTATTGTAACAGAGCTCTGCTCAAGTGATTTCTCGCCCTACCAAAAGAGGCATGTGAACATTGTTTCTCACAATATACAAGCTCATTTCCTAGCATATTATCTTTATCTTGTCTCATGTTACTAGTTTTGTTCCACGTATTCCCGTTTATTGTATCCTAATCTTTTCTATATTCTATGTGATTTCTAAGTTGCAAGGATAAAGAACACCACAAGTGGTATTGGAGCCACGTTCCTAAGCCAGCACACCTTTGATATTTCATAGAAAAAAATTTAGACTAGAGACATGTTTCAACATCTTAAAATAACCACAGAGATATGTTGTTCAACGAATAAACATGTGGCTGGGAATAAGACACACAACAACTATAGTTGGTACTTAGTCACGTTGTACTTGCGATTGTGCAATTGTTGGACACCACAGTAACTCCTATCAGTACCCCTTCGATTAGTACTGCATTCAACAACACCTGCACACAGAATGACTTCCACGTACCCTAGGGTATATTGGAATTCCCCCTAGGTCACATGAAACCATCCAACAACCATCTTGTTGTTATAGTGGCACCAAGCATAGCACTAGAGAAGATACTCTTGTGTACCTAAGTAGTCTAAGTAGTATGGCTAAGGGCATGGGTGAGGCTCCTTAGTTCGTGCCCTGAGAGATTGGGTCAAGTATCAGTGTTCGACCTCGCAAGTATATAAGAGAGCTATAGCACATGATAATCCCCCTTCAAAACCCTAAAAAACCTAGAAACCCTTATCTCTGCAATTTGTTTGTTAAAATTCTTCATTCAATCAAAGCAATTAGTGCAACAATCAGACTCTCTGAGGACGACTACTCAAAATTAATACATCTTTCAATTTAACAAGAATTTGGAAATTTTGTAAATGCAATAGCCAGTAACATAGAACAAGCAATAACATAGCATCAGCGTTTAAGAAGTTTGGAGCGTCTCAGAAACCATTATTTGTGACCTACCTCATTGGAATCATTGCATCACACTAACCATTTTGATATAGATTTCTCATAACCTAAGTCACCTGACACGGGGACACGGGACACGAAGGACACGGGGATTCGAGGTGTCCGACACGGGTACGGTGACCCCGGAATCAGGACACGTAGGAT
>LPNX010727294.1:45614-116634 GCA_001517045.1 Pseudotsuga menziesii
CCGGACTATCTTTTTCGGGCCGTTACGTGTCCTGTTTGGGGAGTTCGTGTCCTAAAATCGCGATTCGCTCGAATTTCGTGTCCGATTCGATGGACAGGCCGTGTCCCGATTTCGGATTCGACCGAAGGTCGAATCGTGTCCGATTCGTTCCCCACGGGACACGAAGGGGGGTAACAGTGAATCCGGTTTCATAGCTCATAACCCTTTTTGGGTGTTCCTGAAAACCCTTATTTGTGACCTACCTCAACAGACTCAATGCATCGTGTTGATCATTTTGATATATATCTCTCACAACCCTATTTTGGTAGACCCGACCCCTATTCCTTGGCAATTCATACTTTTCCGCTCCTATGGTAGCAACCAAGCTAACATGGAGAAACCAACGAGAATCCACCCCAACCAAATCCGAACCCACCCACTCTGCTTCTCGACCTTCAAGCCATGGCCTCTTTACTTATGAAAATCGACAAACAGCTGACCACCCAAGACCAAAATTTTGACCAGAAGCTAGCCAACCAGAAAATTTTGATAGCTACTACTGCTCAACATTGCAGATATGCTCCACTATTCAACACTCCAACCCATGAAGCTATGGCAACTGAAGATTAGGGCTCTCACTCTCTATTACCGGAAAACCAACCTCACTCCTTTAGGGATAAAACTTCATGGCACCGATTTCTTAAGATTGACATGTGCAAATTTGATGGTTTCGAACTTTCGACCCCTCGGGTTGGGTGACCCAAATGGAACATTATTTTTCTCTCCATAGCATTAAAGATGATCTTCAAAAGTTGCAAAATGGGGTTTTATATTTAGATCTTGAAAGATGGCAACGGTGTTAATGGTACCAAAAAATTTATAGTTGTTATGTCTCTTGGAGCCAATTTGTGAAGATTCTTCATGATCATTTTGATCATGACACAAACTATTTGGGTCGGTTGACTAAACTGCCCCAATCTGGCATTGTTTTAGACTATATTACAGCATTTGAGCGATTGGAAATCTGCACCGAAGGCCTCTCTGATTCTTTTTTCAAGAATGTTTCATTAGTGGCCCCAAGGAAGCAAATCCGTGCACATGTCCATACATAGCAGCCCTCTACTTGGTTGGAAGTTTGTGATAAATCTCACAAAGCCAAATTGGTCATCAATGCCAAACCCAAGCACCCCTCATTTTCTCACCACACCATATCTCACATGGCTCCTCCTCCCAACAACTCCACCACCCGCCTCTTTGAATCCATAAGCTAACCCCAAAGGTCATGGTTGAGAGACAACGCCCCAGCCTTTGCTATTACGATGATGAAAAATATTTGAGGAACATGACCATGGCATTCCTCTAATTCCAAGTAGCCAACTCCCCAATGTTCATCCTTACCACCGTCGTTTTCCCCAAAAGAATGAAATTGAAAATCATGCAAGTATTATTGTCGACCGATGTTATTAGTCCTAGCACAAGCCCTTATTCCTCGCCAGCCCTTATTCCTCACCAATGGTTATGGTCGTCAAAAAGGAAGGCAATTGGCACATGTGTCCTGATTTTTGAACTCTCAACAAAATAACCATCAAAGATAAATTTCCCATTCCTATCATAAATGATCTCTTAGACGAGTTTCGAGGCGCCAAATTCTTTACCAAACTTGATCTTCGTTCAAGCTACCATCAAATTAGGATGAAAGAGGCGGTGTTACCGGTTGAAATGGCAGTCCAAGCCACTGGTAAGCGTATAAGGAGAAAGTGACCACTATCACCTTAGTCACTTCTCCCAACTGCTTCAGAAGTCGAAACCTCCTAAGGGAGAGCCCTATTAAAACCCTGAAAAGACACAAAACACCAAAGATATCTCTTTCAAGTATTGTTATTGATCAGTGCTTAATGGAGTCAAATCAAAGGGCGTAGTGTTTTGTATGTTTATGGGGTATACTCGTATGGTTATCTTTTTACCAATGGGAACATTATGATACCCTATTAAGGCATATGTGATTACTAGGCATTAACGCAACAACAATAGCAACCATGAGCCTTTATCATCATCAAATAATCGTTCAAAGCATAAGTACAGCAGTAGGTATCAGTCCTATGTCAAGTATTAAAAGGTATGTTTCACAAGTAATGATGAGAGCCCAACATGTTCCTTCAAGAAAACAAACAAAGCAAATGCATATAGTAATATTCATGGCATAGTAATGTTTATGATAGCAGTAGTAAAACAACCATTTCATGAAATCAAACATTCACCAACCAATTATGTCCACCCAACTTCATACAGTACGTGCAAACAGTATGTATATTTCAGTCACCTATGACAGTCATTTACGTCGCATCATCATATGGAAATTGATAACCAAAATTATGGCAGCATTAGAAAAGTTTAAAAATGAAGTCTGAAATAAATAAAAATCGTTAATTTGCAAACTGTATGTACATGAATAAGTGTACATCAGTATTTATTCACACCCATATATGGCAGCATATATCAGTGGTATCATCAAGAAATCATATATATTAGCTCACCAAATGATTGCATCTACTGTAACCAAATGTAACATACAATATGTGAATGTTAATAACAGCACTGAAGTATTAGCAATAAAATATCAGTCATTTACTTACACCATACTCGCGGTGGCATCATAAAGTCAGTATATAAGCATGTGTACCATAATCATTAGTGCACGTTCATGTAACCACAGTCATCACAATTATAATTTGTTGAATCATCACTGCATGATCCGACTAGAGACACGAGGAGTGTTCACAACTGATAATTTGATATCTGTGTGTATTAATAAGTATGACAAAGAGTAATGTTTATGCTAAGCCCAAATGCAAATGCAAATATTAACTTTCTTATGTGTTTCTGTGTAGGCCAAAGGGAGAGGTATGGAAAGCGATAAGGGAGAGGGCTGCCACTGTAAGGGCAGCCCTAGAGTATGGGTTCTAGGCTAGGAAGAAGGGTAGAAAAGGAGGGACTGATGCAATTAGCAGGTCCGTGAAGGAGCAGCGCTAGGGCCACAGACCCGAGTGTGCAAGGGAGAAAAGGGGGGCTGCGAGGGTGAAAAAGGAGGCTGCTGGAGGCAGCAAAGGAAAAAAGGGAGGTGGTTGGTAGACCTAGCGAGGTTAGGGCAAGGTCTAAACAAGGGCAGCAAGAGTTTGGAGCAGGTTTAAGAATGGTGGGTCGAGGGTAGGAGAGGGAGTGTGGATTTGAGGGAGGAAGGAAGAAGGGTACGTTTAGGGTAAAATTAGTACTGTTTTAGGACCTTTTAGGGAAAATATTGAGATTTTTAGAATTTTTGTATTTTTTGGGTTCCCTATAATTCCGCCTTAGGGTTTTTAGGGATCTGGGGGCTAGGCCGAATTTTTAGGGAAGGAGGCCGAATTTTTAGGGATGCCAAAAAATGCAAAAAAAATATTTTTTGGATTTTTAGGGTTTTCAACATAAAATTGCAGACCTAAATTTAACCTAAAACTAATCCTAAACTAACCCTAGAACTAGTTTTTTTAGAAGAGAAAAGGTGTGAAAACCAAGGGAAACCCTACCTTAGCAAAAGCCCTACCCAACCTAGGGCTTCTAGGGAGGATGGCTAACCTAGTGAGGAAGGGTTCCTAGGTCAAGCAACTAGCCTAGAAAAACTAAGGAGAAACCCTAGGGCACCCTCACAAGGAGACGTGCCTCAACTTGTTAAGGTGACAACAAGGAAAGTAATGCCCTATCCGACGGCAAAGTGCAGCTCTAGGGCTACCACTAAGACTTGAACACGCACATCCACCAATATCCAAACAAAAAGGTAAGAAGCCTGACCTCTTCGTGCTCGTGTTCTCCCCTCATTTTCTCACCACACCATATCTCACATGGCTCCTCCTCCCAACAACTCCACCACCTGCCTCTCTGAATCCATAAGCTAACCCTAAGGCCATGGTTGAGAGCCAACGCCTCAGCCTTTGCTATTACAATGATGAAAAATATTTGAGGAACATGACCATGGCATTCCTCTAATTCCAACTAGCCAACTCCCCAATGTTCACCCTCACCACCACCGTTTTTCCCAGAAGAATGAAATTGAAACATCAATGTTCATCCTTACCACCACCGTTTTTCCCAAAAGAATGAAATTGAAAAATCATGCAAGTATTATTGTCGACCGATGTTATTAGTCCTAGCCAAGCCCTTATTCCTCGCCAATGGTTATGGTCCTCGAAAAGGAAGGCAATTAGCGCATGTGTCCTAATTTTTGAACTCTCAACAAAACAACCATCAAAGATAAATTTCCCATTCCTATCATAAATGATCTCTTAGACGAGTTGCAGTGCGCCAAATTCTTTACCAAACTTGATCTTCGTTCAAGCTACCATCAAATTAGGATGAAAGAGGCGGATATTACTCAAAATGACCTTTTGCACTCTCGAGGGTCATTATGAGTTCTTGGTCATGACTCATGCCCTTTGACCTCTACAATGCCCCAACCACTTTTCAAAGCCTCATATATAATATTTTTCACCCCTTCCTCTGCCATTTTGTCTTAGTTTTCTTCAATGATATCCTAGTCTACAATCTTACTTAGGAAAGCCACCTCCAACATGTTGCTTGTACCTAGCAATTATTATAGAACCAACAGTTGTTTGTTAAACACTCCAAACGTGCTTTTGGGGTGGCTATGGTTAAATACTTGGGCCATATTGTGAGTCGGGATGGGATAAGGATGGATCCCAAGAAAGTGGAAGCTATGAAGAACTGGCCCTACCCTGCTACTCTCAAGAGCTTACGAGGGTTCCTTGGACTTATAGGCTACTACAGTAAGCTTGTGACAAACTATGGGAAGAATGCAACTCCTCTTATAGCATTACTCAAAATGAATGCTTTCTCCTAGAATGAGGAAGCAGTGCAAGCCTTCTCCACACTAAAGGAGGACATGTGTACTACGCGTGTGCTAGCCATGTTGTATTTCACTAAGACATTAGCCTTAGAATGTGATGCCTCGAGCCGCATCCTAGGAGAAATCTTATCACAAGAAGGACGCCCCTTGTCCTTCATTAGTATGCATCTATGTGATCGAAACTAGGGAAAATCCACCTATGAAAAAGAAATTACGACTATCCTTCATGTAGTTGAGACATGGCGACCATATTTAATAGCACGGCGTTTCCAGATCAAGACAGAACATCATAGTCTCAAGTATTTCCTCAAACAGCATCCGTCATCGCCTGAACAAAAAAAATGGGTCACTAAGATGCGGGGTTATGATTATGAAATCATATATAAGAAGGGTTGTGATAATGTGGTAGCTAATGCTTTGTCTAGGAAATTTGAAGAGGAGGGTTCAATCTTCGCCTTATCCTTACCAGTCCAATGATGGTTTGTCTAAGCACAACAGGAATGGTTGACCCATAACACAATTAAACACCTCATTACAAGGCTTCAAGAAGATTCGAACCCTTCACCAAGGTAAACATGGAACCAAAATATTTCGAGGTATAAGGAGTGCACCTTTCTCACATCCGATTCGACCTTGAAACCATAAATGTTAGAGGAATTGCATTCATTACCCATAAGTCACTCGGGATTTCATAAAACTTATGAAAAGATTAAGCGCTCTTTCTTCTAGGAAGGCATGAAAAAGGATATCCACAACTTCATTGCAGCCTGTGATACTTGCCAATGACAAAAAGGTGAAACATTGAAGTCAACACGTGCTTTGTAGCCACTTCCCATTCCCAACCATATATGGACATACATTTCTATGGATATCGTCATGGGGCTTCCTAAGGAAAGCAATAAAACAATCATTATGGTGGTAGTAGATCATCTGACCAAATATGCCCAATTCTGTGCCTTACCACCAACTTTTGCACCCTCACTAGTGACACAAGTTTTCCTGGATCACATTTTCAAACCCCATAGCATGTCCACTTCTATTGTCTCCGATCGTGACCCCACTTTTACCACCAAGATTTGGCAGAAGTCGTTTAAACTTAAGGGCATTCAATTGAATCCCAGCACAGCATACCACCCCCAAACGGATGGTCAAACTAAAGTTTCCAATAGGTGCTTGGAAACCTACTTATGATGCTTTGCGTCGGACAAACCACACCAATGGGCCCAATGGCTCCCTTTGGCCGAATGGTGGTATAATACCATTTATCATGGTTCCACAAAGATGACATTATATGAAGCAATGTACAACCAAAAACCCTTATTAATGATTTCCGGTCTATCGAGTACCTCCAAGGTCCAGGCAATGGACGACACACTCTACACCAGAGCTGACATTCTCTGCATTCTTAAAGACAATCTAATTATGGCCCAAAATAGAATGAAGTAACGAGCAGATCAACATCACTTTGAGTGTTCCAATGACGTTGGGGGTCAGGTGTTTCTTGAAACGTATTAACAAACCACTCTGTCTTCCATGTCTCTAGCCTCAAAAAAGTGATGGGGGCTAATTGTAAAGTACAGACCAATTTACCAGAACTAGATGAGGAAGGCTCCTTTTGGCTTCAGCCAACTACAATAATGGCCTACCAAAAACAACAATTGCAAAGGTGCACATTCAAAGAAGTTTTGATCCAGTGGAAACACATGTTGCCAAAAGATGCCCCTTTGGAACTAGCTGACATTTTACAGCAATTTCTGCACCTTCAGCGTTAAGGACTGTTGCCGCCTAAAACACACTTGACCATGGAAAAGTCTTCCAACCACTAGGTGTGTTCCCAAGGGAAACTATGAGTTTAGAACCCAATGTCACCTCAATTCCTAACTCCTTCGTTTAGACCCAACTCCTAAAACAGGCCCAAGGGGGTAGTCCCTATTTACTATGTTTCAAAGGTTGTGTTTTAGGAGTTAAAAGATGATTAGATTAATTTAAACTTTATGGCAATTAACCATGCAAAAATGCAATATTTTCAAATGACAGGCAAATCTTTCTTTATTCATAAACCAAATGTAATTGCAAGAGAAATATAGTATTACTAAACGAGTGCCTACCTAAATCGGGCTATGGAGTCACAAACAAAGATTACAATGAAATTGCAAAAATGCACAAATTGCTCTAAATCATTCGTTCACCACAATAATCAAAAGACCACATTCATCAAATGTAAAATACTTTAAGCAAATGAGTTAAAGTGTACAAGATGATCTTGAAGTAGAATTGAACCAAATAAACAATGACTACAATAGTAAATAAAATGAAAGATCGTGATGTTGTGCAAGTGGTCCAATAGATTTTAATTTATTTTAAGGTCTTTCTTCAACTAAGGGGATCAATGTATTTGCATGAGAAAATAAACCAACTAACTAATGTGTCTACCTCCAACCCTTATCCCTCAACTAAGAGAAATTGTTGGATGCTCAGCAAGAGAGCACAAGGCTCCCTCCTAGCTCCATAAATCAATCCAAAGAACTAGTCGGGTGCTCAACAAGAGGACACTGAGTGCCACGAGGCCCCCAACGACCTCTACCCCTCTAGCTCCACACAGTAATCCTCTTTTCTCAATCTTGCAATAATGGATTGAAATGCCTATTAATCTAGCCAACTCGAATCTTCTCGCTTTCTTATCATCCAGGGTCGGACCAACCGACAAGGGGAGTGAATACGGGGCGAAAATTGGCGCAAGGTTTATTTTAAACGTAATGAAGAATTTAACAATTATTAACAATGCAAGCCAGCACGATATGGCAAGGGTGGCCTAGCCAACTCATTTGGAGGGTGTGGGCGAATGAAAATAGCAAAAATAGAACGTTAGTTGGCACAATTTTGCAAAGATGGAATAGCCAAATCACTTACAAGGTGTGGGCAAATAAAAGTAAAAGAATGAAAGATACAAGACAGCAAGATTTTGCAAGGATGGCAAAGCCAAATTGCTTGCAAGGTGTGGGCAAATGA
Source organism: Pseudotsuga menziesii (assembly GCA_001517045.1). Lineage (NCBI taxonomy): Eukaryota > Viridiplantae > Streptophyta > Pinopsida > Pinales > Pinaceae > Pseudotsuga > Pseudotsuga menziesii. Next base: position 53,497 of record LPNX010727294.1, read on the forward strand.
AGAATTGAGAGAAAAAATAAATCAATAAATAAAAAGGGAAAAATAAACCACACTAAGTCAATCAACAATTGCTTGGGCAAGGGTGGGCAAGCTCAACTTCAGTTGCTAGCAATGGATGGCAAATAAATGAAACTCGATTTACCTGAAAATGCAAAGCAAGAAATCAAGTCTAAGAGACTCTCTTGGACTTGTTACAAAGGCTGAAATTTCAGCATAAAGAAAGAGGTAAAAGGAGTGAGAAAAACCATGTTTTTTCCCCTCTCTAGAGATGGCCCTAAAACTCTTCTTTTGGGGTGGCCTTGAAACTCTTCTATGGCTGAAATTTGGCAGAGTTTGGCCCTGTTTTGTCACCAACATGCTAAAAACCAGCGCACAGAAAATGAAGAAATATGCCCCAAATCACTTTGGGGAGGTTAGTATGTTGGTGCAATTGCCAATATATGTAGAAAATTTATACAAAGTTGCAAAGAGAATAATGTTGAGGTAACTTGAGTAAATATGAGTAAAAATCAAACTTGAAGAACCCAACAAACTAAAACTAAAATGCAGAAATTCATGTATAAAGAAAGACGAAATTTTATACTTGTCTCTTCAAAAAGTGAAGCAATGGGGCACCCAAGCTTGGAATCCCACTCCTCAATCCGAATAACCTGTAACTAATAAGATTTTTACTACCAAACTACAAAGAGATGAGAACCAAATGATGAGCAAAGAAATCATAAATTTCAAACTAGAAAACATATGAATTTCTTTAGCTACAAGAAAGAGAACTCACAAAATTTATGGAATACAAATACCATAAATCTTACCAAAGCAAATGAGTATGCTTCCATGGCCTCCCTAGATTATGTAGTTACTTGAGCATAGAAGCAAACTATCAACGAGCATAAAGGACACCGAATTCCTCCAAAGATTTTTTATTAACAAAGTCCATTGGCTGAAAATTACAATGGCCAAAGCAAGAGCTATGAAATGAGAGCAAGAGAAATAATGAGAACATGAGCAAGAGAGTGTGTGTGTGTAACCAAAATGAGGTGGAGAAGCCTCCTTAAATAGGAAATGAGTGAGGAGAGAGCTCAAGTGTATGCAAGCCACTTGTCAAAATGAGAGAGTGAGAGCTCAAAGAGGGGAACCACTTCTCTTGGGGGCACCTCCTAAGGTGAGAAATCAAATAGAAATGGAGGGGAAACCCCCCTCTAATATTTTTAATCTTCATTATAGGTCCAAAGGGGGGGACCACCAAAGTGGGACCCCTTACTTTGGCTTATTTTTAATTATCTCAATTTCCATGGTAGAGAGGGCGCCCCCCCTTTGGCGATATCTTCATTCTTGTGAAACACTTGCATAGGGGGGGCTTTTTTCTTCTAAAGTCACCTTATGAACATAACATAACCCTTAGAAACTTAATTTTCCCCTTCTAAGTGACTTTAGGGACTTTCACAAAATTTGGCTTGCTAATTAATTATCAATTTTCCTGATTTCTTTGACTGACTTTGGTAAACATGACCAAAACCTTACCAAGACCTGTCTGAATGACTTCAAACTTTGCCCAAGGATGTAGGAGGACTCATGCCATTGATTTTGAGTACCCATACCCCAATCTGTGGGCATTAGATGCCATTTCACCATCTTTTTATTACAACATTTTTATGCTGAGGGACATTTTTTAATCACCAAAAATTAAAAAATCCTAGGTAAAACCTAATGAAATTCTGCAAGACACTGCATAGCGTCTAGCACTGTTACATAAAACATTCCTAGGCCTTAGTTGCCCCGTGGACTCGATCATTAGAACGCCTTTCACCACTTTGGAGGTATTTTTGAGTGAAAAACTTAGATAATTAAAATCACTGAAAAGGAATTCTAATCATCCAAAAAAAAAACACTCAATGAAAGGACTTCCCTAATAAAAAAGTCCTAGGCAACTAAGTTGAACAAAACTAGACCTTCATGCTGACATATCATTACAATATCCCCTGCACGGGTGCAACAATTTCATGGAGAAAAGACAAGAAGAAGAGTTGCCTCGCTTGAAAAAACTTTATTATGTACTCCTTTCTCATTTTCAAAGCACATGGTACATGGTTGCCCACCTAATTGGTTAGGTGGTCAACAAGGACAACGTTGCTTTTAAAGGGCGAGAACATGTTAGGGTCCTACCCTAACCCGCCTTACTCTAAGAGTTAGTCACACAATGTATAAGGCCATATCTTTGAAATAAGGCCAAGTAAGTTAGTGTTCATCAATCAATATAAAAAGGGTCTCTTTATTAACTAAGACCCACTAGGAAGTAGTATTTTGACCATGTAAGGTAGCTATGCTTTTGGATATTTGAAGCCTATTTAAAGAGCTTCAAGGCTATGAAGAGTTTTCTCAAGAATTATTGTAACGGAGCTCTGCTTAAGTGAATGGTCGCCCTACTAGAAGAAGCCTATGAACATTGTCTCTAATAATATAAAAGCTCATTTCCTGGTATATTATCTTTTATCTTGTCTCATGTTTCTAGTTCTGTTCCACATATTAGGGTTTATTGCATCATAATCTTCTATATTCTGTGTAATTTCTAAGTTTCAGGGGTAAATAAAACCACAACTTGGCCAAGATACTCTAGTAGGGTCCATGACATACTCTTGCAGACACAAGCCAACTACAAGGCACTGCATGACAGCCATCAAGTTGTTCCTCTTCTTTAGGTTGGTGACAAAGTTTGGCTTCATTTGAATAAAGAGAGGCTCAAAAATCAGCAACACCATAATGTCAAGTTGTCAGGACTCAGTCTGTCCATATATATTTAGTAAGAACGTACAAGCTCAGAACGCTATTTTACAATCCATGAGAAAATTATTGCTTTAACTGACCCAGAAGAATTTAGATTAACCATCAAAACTTAAATTGCAACCTGCCAAACATTCTTCCAAGTTCTAAGTAACAAACATGGGGTTGAGATATATTACCACATTTCTAAAAATAATTCTCAATAGAAGAAAGCTACAGTCAAAAGAATAACCCCACATACATAAACTGACAAAAACAATTAAGTTCCATTTATATTGACTTACAGATCTGCTAAGGTACCAAGATAGAAATTTTTACAAACTGACTTACAAATCTGCCAAAGGTACCATGCCATAACCATGATAATCATCGATTTCAAAGGCACGTGATCCAATGACTGTTTTTGCTGCAAAATACTGTTGAACAGAAAACCAATCTTTTGGGAATTCAATTGGATCCAAGATAGTGAGTGGAGCAATAGACTCCTTCCAGTCTTCATGGAGAAGTTCCATGTCTTCCTCAACCGCCTGCCTAAAGTCAGATAAAAAAATGTGCAACTTTGTCAGAAGATTCAGATGTATGGACCATAACTATGATTTAAATATTTAGTACCAACTCCAAACGTAATTTGAAATCTGCATTGCAAACAATTTTAAGGATAAAAAATTATTGTTGCATGCAAGTCCAAAAGAGGCTGCAAACTTATCCATATGAATAATGTTAATCTCAAATCTCTGACGTGCTAGAATTAACCTAAAAAATTTAAAACAGATACCAACGTAGTTAATAAGCCCCAAAGCTAGCTAATATTTAACACATTTCGTCAAATAAGCATTGCCCTTTTATGCTTTTTATTTTTTAATTCTGATTGCATGTCTACTGAAAAATGTTCAAACATCAATAGATTGATCAGTGACTCAAAACAGTTCTAACCCAACTCGAATAATTTGGCAGCAGAAAATAACAAGTGGTTGTTGACCAACAACTTTGGATAAAATGGATTAAAAAGACGGCACCACTAAATCTTTGTGCAAACAGTTTTAACCAACTTTACCCAAGTCGTTGATTAAGTTCAATATTAAAACAGTAGCAAGTCCAACGGGTTCGCCAATTCCACACTTTCCATACAAAAGAATGAGCAGCAAGAAGGAAATATGTACAAAGGAAAAAAAAAGTAAATTATGGAACATAGAAGACCCAATACTTTGAAGGGAAAACATCAAGCAGTGGTTAAAGCCTAAAGGATATGTTGCTCTTGAATCGCTATACTGATAATTGAATGGCATATGCAAGCACACGTGTGTTATCTACAAGGCCCAATCATAGTATCCATATCCTGGCAAAAAGAAAAGACCAATAAAAAATAGAAATGCAACTGATTTAGGAAATATGATATAAAATTACACACAAACAAACGCACAAGGATCCATGCCAAATAATTGCCACGATAACACTTTATAGTAAAGTGTTATCCTCAAATTATTTATTATTAGTAGTAATAAGTATTCTCGGTGCTATGTCAATTGGGTCTGATCTAGGCAGTTGAGAGGAGTGTTATCCTCCCCACCCAGGATCAATTCCCATAAATGATATGTTAAGCTTCTTAATGAGTATATTGGTGTAGCGGCCTTGAGCCCTGAAAATCCAGTTTAGCCTGGGCACCATCCTTGGAATGAGGGGAAGTGCCCAGTGGGTTTCCCTGTGATATGTATTTCACAGACACCCAAAAAAAGTATTCATGGTGCTATGTTCTTGCCATTATTTTTCAAAATATTTTGTTTTTTAAGCTCTACATATTCAGAAATAACTACTTCTACATCCAATCTTTTAGGGCTTGTCACGCTAACTGATTTTCATAGATAGTACTTTTTCTAGGTAAGGTATACCTTAAGATCACCCCATAATCAAGAGTTTAAAAGGCTAGTAGGGTCTTGGTTCACTAGCAAGGTCAACAAAGTATTAATCCATCCACCAATATTCCATTTTTTATGTGGTCTGCCCCACCTAAATGGCATTAAGTCTCTAAGATCAAGTGTAAGTCCCAAGTAATTTTGGCAGAATAGACACCCCTCAAAAATGACACCTAAGACGAAGGACTCAAGGCTATGTGATGCAGCCCTCAACCTCAGGGCATGTTTCTCAAAGCACTTCCAAGTTCAAACTTCCAACCAATGTAGTAAACATTCTATCGGTGAATAAATCATTGAGTGTCTGGAATGCAACTTATTGGCAACATCAGGAAAATATTGGAAACAATCAATGAACTTAAAAATTACAAAAAAATCAATTTTTGAACTGAAAGTGGCGAGGTGCTCTACAACCCAGCATGGGCGAGGTGCTCTACAACCCAGCATGGGTGAGATGTTGTCACATAATGTACCGTCGCGTTACAAAAATTAAAAGAAATTACATGTCAGCTTAAAAAATTAAATTTAACAAAATAATAAGAACATGTAGGATACATGTCCACTTTAAAAAAATACTTACAACATGTCAGCTCATAAAATATAAATTTAAAACCAGCATAGATCCATCTTAAACCCAGATCTATCAAGCACCAAGAGGCATCACATTCCTTGAGGTGTAATTTTTTTTTAAACTACCAATTCCCTCTATGCCTTTTATGGGCAAAGGTAATGGCTCTTCATCTAGAAGAAGGCATTGGAGTTGGAGTATAATGTCTTCTGCTAGCTACTTATGTCTGTGTCTATGAAGATGGTGATATGCACCCGATCTCAATATCCTCCTCTTGTAAGGTGGCTACTCTAGAACATCCTCTTCTACCACACCTCCCACCTTGCCACCTCATCTAATGCATACTCCTATAACCATTCAAGGGCCTCCACCATGACAGGACTCTCAGTCTCCACCCTACACACAGCAGTGTAGTCAATCCCATCCCAATGAAATGGACACAATGTCATAGTTCTATCAAGTTGCTTCACCCACAATCAGAGATTGTAGTTAATGTAGACATGTAATTAAAGCATTGGGATTTAAACTTGAATGAAGGTCATAATAAATGAATTAGAGGGTGAACTTCAAAATTAAACTTTATAATAAATAAAAAATTTAATTGAAAATTTGTAACGTATCGTACTTCTTGGTGTGTATTTTTCAAACACACCCCAATTGCACTACCAACATAAGGAGCTACATATTTGACTAGGCACCTAAATGGCAAGTCTTTCTAAATTGGGTACACTTCCACCATAGTTTTCCCACTGTGAACCTACAACAAATAAGAGAAAAATAAGTAAAGGCATTGATATTTTAAACAAAGAGAGCCAAGACATTGAAATTTAAAACAAAATGAAGCTTACCTGGTTACAGTCTCCTATCATGTCAAAGCCAAATGTTTCAATGACCATCCTATATATCTCCATTCCTCTACAAGTCTCTAAGTGTTCATGTGAACTTGGCACCATACTCTAGACACATGAGAGGACTATGTTCATAAGCTCAACATCAAATCTAAAACCACAAGATAACGTGGGGTTGAGGTAGAACCATGCAGCATTAATGGGGCAATAGAATGCATTGTTCATGGATCATCAATCAAACTCCATATCAATAATGGTTTGTCATATCCCCTGTCCCCCTTGTCCTCATAATAGGAACAAATAGCTTCTTTGGCCCTATGCATGGCCTCATACAAGTAGACCATTGCAAGATTGTCCCCATCAACCAAGTGAAGAACCTTTTCCAAATGTTTGCTAATTGCACATACATCCTCCACTCCTTCCCATAACATCTCCTAGTACACTAGCCTAACTATGTCCTATCTATCTACTTTAGTGTTAAATGATAAAGCATGCCACTCATCTTAAAGAATCATTCTCTTCACCTCCAAGAATCATTCTCTTCACCTCTGTTATCACATATATAGTAGCCAGGCTACCATATTCTATTTTTCATATTCCAGTACATTTTTCAGCCAGCTCCCCTACATATGAGATGCTGAGATAAGCATTTATCATGGATCGTTATTTGATTGATGGACTATATTACTCTCCCATGCCATGACTGAGTCTCATGACACTCAGTTTGAGGACAGATGTAATCATTTAGCCATTTGCAGAGCAGTTAGTTGTGCCCAGATTTGCATCAGTGTTTTCTCATTGGATAGATGTTGTTTTAGATGGATTATTTATATGTTATGACTCAGCTTATATTATCTTGTGTTATGGTTATCATTGATCTTATACTCATTCTTGTGACATGTATTAGCATTTAGTGTCATGATCTGGCGGTCATATAGATATATGGACTTGGATGTATTTATATTATGTATTGTTGTCCCTACTCAGACCTAGAAGTTCTTGATCTATACTCATTGGTTTTACCCTCCTTAGGGAGAATAGAGGTAGTCATTCCCAACATGCTTTGGCTCCGTAGTGTTGGTTTCATCATTCACTATCTCCATCCATCCATTACCTTCTAGTTGTGTTTCTAACCCGACCTACTACTTGACTTGTGGCATGGAGGACCTTTCCCCACTAGAGCCTTTGTTGGACAAGCCTCCCTGTTATTTGTGTCTCGACTCTGAGTTGCCTAGATTGTGTTGGCTAACCTGAAACAAGTAGCGCTGCCATCAATACAATGTATTTGGAAATGAAATGAATATCTTATGAAAAAGCCCATTCATGAAAAGTAGTGTTTTTAAACATACGTGAAGGCAAGGCTAGCCTAATGAAATTGGCTTTGAAGTACAATGAAAAGAATATCTTAAAACATTCATGAAAAGTAGTTTTTTTCAACATACATGAATGCATAAAGCCTAAATAATAAAAATCCGTGCAATAAAAACATGGACCAAGGCTATGGAAAATCAAAGGCCCAAAAAAGCAATGGTTCCTAAAAGTTCTATCTAAAGATTGTTGGCCTTACCTGTATTGAGTTGGATTGTGAGCAATTGTCAAGGTGAGTAAGCACCTCTGAAGTAGTTCACCCATTTCTGAGGCACTGCCATCCCCTTTGTTGTTGTTTGTCTGGCATATGGCTAGAGTGAGTATTCCCTTTCCATCTACAAAGTGTCACAATGTCGAGTTGGTGGTCATCCTTTGTCCAAGCCTTGTAAATTTTAGCCTTCACCCTTCACTAGCAAATTGACTACAACTATGAAGTGAGTATGGTCTTGAAAGTCTGATCTGAGTTATAGTTAATAAATGAAACCCTGTATATGTATTTGGTTGATGTACCACCAATGAGGTGATTTCTAATTGTTATGATTGTTACTTAAATGATTTGTAGAGCATGTCTTAGCCTTTGAACACTTGCAGCAGATGGATGCCAGCCTGACTTATATTGGTTATCTGATCATTTACAGGTTATTATTTTGTCTATTGGCTATTGTAGATGATCAGGTAGAGGCATGGAAAGGGTATGAGTATATACCCTAGATAGATTTGGACTCTCTGAGTCTAGTGAGACGGCTTGTTTTCAGTTCTGGGCACTTCCAGAGATGATCAGGTTCATTTACCCTTCTAGTGCAATTTTGCTTCACTGGATGATGTGTCTGAGCAGGGAGATGATTTTGTTGGATCTCCTAGGGCGTTATATGGGGAGGGGGGTCTAGCCACTTGATTGTACCATAGTACCCCCCTCCCAGAGAGCCTGGTGGGCTCAGTTGGATAACGCAGGCACCCTAGGAGGCTGTTTTGGCAGGTTCACGTTTCTCGAGGCAAATTAAAAAATAATTAAATGGCTACTGAAGAATTCGATTTGGGCTATTGAGGTAAGGAAATGGCATGGGATGAGTTCTGATGATGAGAGTGATGTCTTCCACACCTTCTCCAGCAGTTGCAGCACCTGGATAGGCCCAAATCTATTTTTCAGGCATTTTATATTATTTTCTGGAGCTTTTGGAGGCTCACAATTTCCTCAAGGAAGCACAATTTCACAGTTTAAAATTTATATCATTTTTATTGTGCCATGGGGACACCCAGAGGGAGTTAGTTAACACTCCATTGACCCACCATGTGCTTCGTTTATTTCTTGTTGAGTGGGATCCCCTCTCCTAGGGTGATTTGGTCCACTTTTATATCATATTGTTATATTGATCCATGTATTGTATGTTGCGCTCATCTCAACCATTGATTAGAACTTTGTATCTTTTAATCTTAGCCACTCATTTGAAAAGTGGTTATGATTTTGGTTCTCTCATTCCTATTTAAAGGAGAGAGCTTCTCATTTGTAAGGGGGTCTTTGGCTCTTGGATCTGGATAATAGAAAAACTTTTCTTGTGGATATTTCTTGGATCTCCTCTGCATCTGGTGTTCTTAGATGGTGATTGGAAAGTCTTTTGCTTCCTAGTATTCGGGAGATTTTTGTGAGACCTATATATTTTTTCGAGAATCTTTGTCTTGTCTACAGGAGGGCGACATCAACTTCGGCGTTTTTGCAGGGGCTCCTCAACTCGCTTGGGTTGGCTTCGCTTGTAGCGGGGGGTTTTCATTAGTGTCATTGCAAGCTATGATTTCTTCTTGCTATTTTTCTGTAGCATCTTGCTTTTTCTCATGATGCAGCAAATCTGATATGGTTGACGTTTGTTGTGCAGGAGAGAGAGCACATTGACTTCTTGGAGCAAAACATTGGACATAGAACTCGCTCAAAGCTCTTCTCAAATTGATCGGGATAGCAGGGATCATCATCATCAAGGCATCTACAAGGTCTTCTAGATAAGATCTACAAGTTGGTACCTTTCTCCCAGATCTCAATCCATTGGCATCTGCTTTCTTCATTTTCACATTAAAATCCCATAATAATAAAAAACCAAAAATACTAAAAAATAGACCGCTTGATCTCTGGCCAAACCACTACTGGGTTTTGTAGATCGGGTCTTCCCCTCACCAAAACTTCCTCAATGCTGAGCTAGAAGTGGTTGGTTTGCCCTAGATCTGAAAAATTGGCCTCCCAAACCTTAGCGCTATCCATCAAGCTGTTGGTTTTTCCCATGATCTAACTTTTCCGGCAAAATACCTTCTTAGGTTTGTAGATCAGGGTATTTCCCAGGTGGGTCTCCTCCAACGCTAAGCAGATAGTGACTCCATTGCCCTAGATCTGATAGGCACTAATCTCCAACCCTAGCGCTCCCCCCTCTTTTGCCTGTTTTCCTGTGTTTTGACTTTATCCTAGTAACTCGAGTATTCTGATATTGTCATATCTTTCATCGAGTCTATCCATCGGTACTAGGTAGCCCCAATCTTGTTCCAGCCCTCCTTGCATTGTGGTTATGTTTCCCAAGGCAGCGGATATCTTCACCTGTTGCCAGTACCTTAACCCCAGATCTAGTACTTACCTCATAGGTGTCCCACTTTGGATCAAGCCTCACACTTCCTAAACCCTAATCCAAAGCCTTGGTTCACCTAGTGACATCCTCCATAGATCTAGGGTTTCCATCTTACATTACACCTTACGTACCTCAAGTCTATTTGATCTAATCTGGTGTCTAGGTCTGATCTCTCCTATCGGGAGTAGATCTGGGTCTCCCCCTTTGTTATCCTGGGCTAAGATAACATAAAGCGAAGACTACCTCGATTGGCGTGACAACCATCCATTTGGGAGTTGAGGCAATCTTGGTTCCACCTCCTTAGTTGCTTGTCCCTCTACCATCCATTCTGGATCCATCTCACATAGGCAACTACAAGGTTGGTGATAACAACCTCCAACATACAAGTCAAGAAAGACTAACTAACGAAACATATGATTACAAGATGCACCAACTCCCTATTACCTGTGATTTTTCTCATCATGCTAAGAACAAATGCATTATTATATAAAAAAATTCAATGCTCTTAATCGATCAATGATATCCTTGATAGGTTAAAGTATGCACATATCCTCTAAAATCAAATCAATGCAATGTGGTGTTTAAAGAGTTCCAAAAAAGGGTCAAATACCTCGCCATAAGCAACTTACCAATAGCCACATAATTAGCAGTATTACTGGTTATGAATCGGGCAACTCACATAATATGTTGCACCATTAACACATGCAGATCCATCAACAAAATTAATAAACATTACCCCCCTATGGCAATTAACTAAGAAATTAAGAAGGGACCCGCCCTTCCCATCATTCCAACCATCTAACATCATTGTGTATCTAGCAACTCTCGTGATTCCCTAAGCTCCTCAAATCTGGGATTACAAACAAACATTTCATTTTGAACAATAGGCCCCTCAACTCGTTATAGGTAGGGACCCTGTACCCCTGGCATCAAATATAGACTGGTAGAACAAGTTGTTCTTAGCAACGTGAAAAAAAATCACTCCATAGAAAATATCTACCAACAAGGTTGTTTGCATCTTGTTATCCCTTAATTTTATTAGTGACCTAATAGAAGGTTGTGCCCCAATAGTTGTTCTTGGAACAAGGAAAGGTTAGCTAGTTGAGGGTATTGTAGAGGTGAAGCCAAGGAGGAGCTCTCACTTCCCCCTGCCCTTAAAAAATTAATGGCTATCAAAAATCTCTTCCAATTCCTCCAACTAGAAGCTCAAGTCTCAAAGCTTCCGTCTCCTCTTTCTTTGTACCCATTTCAATAAGTGATTGATTGGCAATATGAATGATTCCAAGGGTTTTATTTTCACAAATGCCTGCTTCATGCCCCTAAATGTTTGCAAGGTTGTGTTTCAACCAGTTGATTCCACCTATCATTTCCTTCGCATAAACTTGCACGCTATCTTTTACCAATTAGAAGGCTCAGTCAGAGTACCATATTCCCACAATGGGTCCAAAGCCTTTGGGATTTTTGAAATCCAATGATTGAACCTAGGGCACAAAATGAAATGGAAATTAACAAAAAAGAATGTTGCAAATAAAACTTTAGACCTAAATAAATGGTAAATATCTCATTAAAAATTAGCAAGAGAGAAATATAATCGACCCTACAAACCCTATCAAAAATCTCATAAAAAACATGCTTAGATTGTTACACATACCTAGCAATATTAGGAATAGTAAATGGAAACCCATCCCTGCTCCACAATAAATTCGCTAAATCAAATGAAAACACTAGATTTCCCCTCCTCATCTCGATGGCAGAGGATGAATATCTCCTTTGTTCTCAATCCACTTCTTTTATTTTTCAAAATGAGTAATTTTCATGATTTATTTTTGTAAAATATTGTTTGATGGGTATGTATATATTGTGTGGAACGCCCCCCTCCTTAAAACATAGTGGGTGCATTCCATATAGACCAATTAAAACCCCTTAAACTATGTTAGGCACGTCCCTTGAGACATAATCCCCTGTTAGTTGGATTCTAGAGACAGGATTCCCTAATTTATGGGATGTTATGTCTGGAAATCCCTAATTATTTTATTCTGGGGGCATAATCCTCTGATTTTAGGGCCCAAAATTCCTGGTTTTAAGATTTTCTTGGGGCATCCTCATTTTAGAAGGGGCACACCTCTTCAAGACATAATCCCTTAATTCAAGGGAGATTTGGCTCCCCGTGTGACCTACCTTCTCTTAGAGGCAACACACTTCCCTATGCATGTGCTTCAACACTTGGCTTCTTTCCTATACAAGTGATGCCCTTTTTCATGCATGCCTCCAACACTTGGCATGCACCCTCTTACTTCATTTGGGCTATTTAAGGTTTTCATTGCAAAATCATGGTTGGACTTTTGGGGTTCCCTCTCCCTAGGATTAATCAATATATCTTATCTTAAAGCAAAGCTTGTTGTAAGGATTCCCTTCTTCCTCAAGTATAGCACACTTATCTTGCTTGGAGCTTTATGGTTGTAACTTTGTAAGTTTATTGGATGCTTATACATTGACATTTCTATGCTTCTTGTTTAGGCCATTGGGAAAGTTGTCCCCACCTCATTGGAGAAAGATGTCTTAAGTTAATCTTCAATTCATCATTTCTTGCATATTTATTTATATGGGATTTATGTGTTGTATCTTTACCTTCATTCAAAATGTGCAACCATAAACCCTTATGTATGTGCCTCAAGAGCTAGAAAGGAAGTGGATACTTTATTCGATCCCTTCCCTTGTAAACCCCAAGTCATCTTCAATTCCGTCAAGTATGCTTTGGATTAGCAACTGCAAGTCTTACCTCTTGGTGACCTATTATGAAAGGCCATCTTAGTTGGTGATCCTTTGACTCCATTTGCCCTTGGTGGATTGACACATGTCTCTTGATTTTTCTCTCCCTATCTTCCCATCACAGTTTTTTTAACTAGTTATGCTACAACCGTTTTGCTAGGGAAACCTCTTCATCTCACCTTGTACCTCATTGTCTTTTCCCTAGTAATCCTATCTTAGGGAAGCCCCCCTTTCAGTTGGAGAAGAGCCAACCAAAAGAGTAAAAGGGGATTAGTGTGGTGACATTGGCCTTTTCCTCTTGGTTCCCCTTGGATAGCTTGCTTCTTTGGGACATTAATCAAACATGCTAGTTTGGGAGGTAACATTTTTTGGCATCATTATCGGGGAGAAAGTCCACTTCTTAGAAATTTGAAGACTATGCTTCAAGATTTTTTGTGAGAGATTCTTATTGCAGATTTTTCTTCTTACATGATGACTCCATGAAGGGACAAAGCCCTTGTTTCTTTGCAGATTTGAAGGGATTTGTTGTATGTAGAGGTGAGAATATGCAACATCTTGAAGGCACTTTGAAGGCTCATCTTGGCAACTCCACACATTGTTCTTGGTTCAAGGTATGATTTGTAATATCATTTTAAAGATCTTGAAGGGAAATGGATTTGGGAATTGAGGATGATGGTTCTTTGGTTGAGAAATGCTTTCCTCAACTAGATTTTTCAAGCATCCTTGGTTTTCCAAATGAAGACTATGATCCATATGTATTCTTTGATTCTACTCCTTCATTTTATGGGTTTGATGATTCGGTTATGCATCACATTGCATCTTTTCATCAAAATTGTGGTTGATTTCAATATTTTTCATGAGGATGATTTTATGATAGTATTCGTTTGCATATTAGAGGATGATGCTTTAGATTAGTATGATGGTTTTGGTTGCAAAGAAATTTCTTCTATTGCAGATTCTTCAAGAAGCTTCTCCATCATTGGCATGATGAAGAAGAGGGCAAGATTGAGAAGGTTATTGAAGACATTATTGCCCTCCTCCCTAGCAGAGCACATTTTAATTCAAAACAGGAATTCAATGAAGATGCCCTTGGAGAAGCAAATGAGATGCCCATGAAATCTATAAAGTAGATCAAGAAGCCTCTTTTGAAGATCTTGTTGAAGAGCCTCCTCACGCTTCCATTGAAAAACAGATCAAAGATTTAGTTGGTGAAAGGTTGCATGCACCTATATTTTCTCCTCATGAAGGTGAGGGTTTGGTAAAAACTCTAATCTCTATCAAATTTCTGAACTTAATGAGTTATATTTTGATGATGGTGAGAGTGAAAAAGTTGAAGAATTTGACAACACTTACTATTGTCTATGATAAATCAAGTATAAGTTCTCAAGGAGGAAGGGATGATTTTGAAGTTTTTGGGTGGCCATCTATTGTAGGAGCTGCATAAATAATTTATGATCATTTCCAGCCATCTATGCATACTAACATTGCAGATTTTGAGCATCTTCATGAGGACTTTTGTACAAATTTGCTACAGCCATGTCCTCCCTCCTTTAGGTCTGATTTAGAGCAGCTTTCATTGGGTCATTTCCAGCCATATTCCTCATCGTTGGTTGCTGATTTTCCAAAGCATTTGGAGCAGATTTTTGAGAGCACACATGCAGACAAATTCCAGCCCCATGACCCTCCTATTTTTTATAATTATCTAGGTGAAAATTTAGCTATTGATAACAATTTTGAGGCTGGTAATTACATGGTACAGCCACATGATTCTTGCAGATTTATTCTGTCCCATCCTTCATTTTCTCTTGATGTTCATATGCGTGATTTGGAAGAGCCCAAGTCCTATTTGTTTAAGGGTAATCATGATGCTATTATAAATTTTCATGGGCTTCCCTATGAAAAAGATGCATATGTAAGCCCTATCCAATATTAAATAAAGGCATCTTGTGGAGATTCTTGACTTACTTGGCAAGATTTTGATGATGTCACACATGGTACTAATATCTCATGTATTTTCAGCCATACTATTTTAGAGATTCCACCATGTACTTAGGCATGTATCGATGGCACCTTGTTTTTGTCCATAACCATGCAACAAGGGAAGAGGCTTTAGCATTGATGAGATCTAAGTTGGCTACATTGGAAATATGATTTTACTTAGCATGCTCTTATATGCTAGACTACATAATTAGCATGAATAAAGCTCATATGCAAGCATTGATTTTGTTGCCATTGTTGGCATATGATTTGAGATTTGAAAGCCATTTGTGATCTCTAAATATGTAATAAGCATGTGGCGTTTGGGATGTGCATTAAGCCATCCCACCACATAGTTTCTCTTTTCCCCTTCCACTCAAGTAGGTCTATGCAACCAAGAGATTTTGAGGTTCTCATGCACTCTTCTTCAAAGATGAGCACATGTCCAGCAATTGGAGCCAATTGTTTCACCTCAAATTGTATGAGGGTAATCCAACTGATAACCACAATGACTTCACTTAGATTATGGATCCCGACACAACATAATCAATTACACATGGCTTATAGTTCCTTGGAGTAATTATCATGATTTATTTCTGCAAAGTATTGTTTGATGGGATGTACATACTATGTGAAATGCCCTCCGTAACAAATGGTGGGCACACTCCTTTTAGACCAATTTAACCTCTCAAACTATGCTAAGTGCACCCCTTAGAGACATAATCCCATGTTTGTTGGAGTCTGGAAACATGATTCCCTAATTTATGGGATTTGTCTAGAAATCCCCTATTTTTGGATTCTGGGGACATAATCCCTTGATTATACGGCCCAAAATCCCTATTTTGGGGATATTGTTGGGGGAATCCTCATTGTAAGGGGGTGCACCTCTTGGGGACATAATCCCCTAATTCATGGGGAATTTGTCTCCCTATGTGGCCTACCTTCTCTTACAGGTGGGGAGCTTCCCTATGCATGTGTTTCAACACTTGAATTTTATCTTCTAAATGTGGCACCCTCTCTCATGCATGCCTTTAACATTTGGCATGCACCCTCTTACTTCATTTGGGCTATATAAAGAGGAGGCCTCTTCATTGCAAAATCATTGTTGGACTCTTGGAGTTCTCTTTCTCTTGAGCTTAATTGATATATCTTATCTTGGAGCAAAGCTTGTTGTAAGGATTCACTTTTACTCATGTTTGGCGCACTTATCTTGCTTGGAGCTTCATGGCTGTAAGTTTATTGGGTGCTTTTACATTGTCATTTATATGCTTCTTGCTTAGGCCATTGGGAAAGGTGTTACCACCTCAATGGAGAAAGATGTCTTAAGATAATCTTTATTTCATCCTTTCTTACACATTTATTTAAACGGGATTTATGTGTTTTATCTTTACCTTCATTCAAATTGTGTAGCCATAAACCCTTATTTATATGGTGCACCTCAAGAGCTAGAAAGGAAGTAGATGCTTTATTCGATCCCTTGTAAACCCTAGTTCATCTTCAATTCCATTGAGTAGGGTTTGGGTTAGTGGCTACAAGTCCTCCCTCTTGTTGACCTATTAAGCAAGGCCCTCTTAGTTGGTGATCCTTTGACTCCATTTTTCCTTGGTGGATTGACACTAATCTCTTGATTGGTTTTTCTCTATCCTCCCATCATCTTTTTTTTAAACTTTCTATTCTACAACCATTTTGCTAGGGTAACCTATTCATCTCACCTTGCTCCTCGTTCTCTTTGCCCTAGTAATTATATCTTAGGGAAACCCCCCTTGACTTGGAGAAGAGCCAACCAAAAGTAAGAAAGGAGATTGGTGTGGTGATATTGGCCTTTTCTTCTTAGTTCCCCTTGGCTAGCTTGCTTCTTCATGAATTTAATCACACATGCTACTTTGGGAGGTAACAAGCTGTATCATTGAGTGATTACCTATCAGGCATGACTTTGGGTTGGTAGTGCTCAATATGGACAATTGTTTAGGTGAATCCTACCTTCAACATCAATATTACGGTAACAACAACCTGATGGAACACCAATGATGGGTAGCGGTTGCTATTGCATTAAAAGACATATCCCGTACCAACTTGGTTCTTCTACAATATGATGGGCACCACAACCTACTACCCATGTGACCCGGTGGATGGGAGTTGACCTGTATGCAATCTTTACATCAATAGATTTTGTAAAAATTATTGAATTGTAAATTATTGAACTTTTGTATTGTGTGGGAGGGCATCAAACTAGGTAAAAGTAAATGCGGCATTGTGTGTCAAGGGAGGATATTAAGAGTGGTAACTCCTACTAAAGTGTTA
The DNA here is from genome assembly GCA_001517045.1 of Pseudotsuga menziesii. Lineage (NCBI taxonomy): Eukaryota > Viridiplantae > Streptophyta > Pinopsida > Pinales > Pinaceae > Pseudotsuga > Pseudotsuga menziesii. The sequence goes on from LPNX010727294.1 coordinate 70,610, forward strand.
TTAGGAATCATTCGTACTTTTTTTCCAGAGGAAAAACTCTTGGGATGCCCCTCTTCCGTTGAATATGCGAATGAAGCCTGAATCAACCACCAACCACAATAGCAGTTCTTAACATGTTGTTGCAAAATTTAGCAGCTTAATTGATGCAAGGAAAATCAAAGATCTACCCTTAAGAGTCACACAAGTGGGTCTCTCTCTCTTTAAGTCTCCTAAACTCTTAAAAGAAATCTAGACTAACCACAAGAAGTGTCCCCAACTATGCTTTTCAAGGTACTAACTAGAGGTTCCACATTGTTGGCCCTAGGAAAATTCAGCCAAAATTCTACTCCAAAATATGAAGAGTTCGGTCGAGCGACAAAGGAAGCTACGATAGAAGGGAAGTTGCGACGAAAGCAACTGTGGGAGAAAGAGATACAACAGAAGAAGTAGTCGTAGAGGAAAAGCTGCGACGGAAGCAACCATGAGGGAAGAGTTCGTGACAGAAGGGAAGATGCGAAGAGAAAAGCTGCGACAGAAGGAACCACGATAGAAGAAGGCGTGCAGAGGTTGAAAAGGACAGCCCGAGAAATCGTGGGTAAGAAGTCAGTTAGAGTCACGTGTGCTTTAGGGAAAAAAGCATCTTTGTATTTTGGGCTAATAGTGCCTACTGACAGTTGTAACTAAATGTACGAGAATAGGACTAAAATCCTGTCAGCTAACAATAGAGTCGGTTGATTACGACATGTAAGAGTCTATAAAAGGGAGAACCCAAGCTGTGTGCGGGTTGGTCGGGTGGGTTGCTTACTTCCTTAGAGTCGAAAAGTTGTAGACTTGTAGAGAAGAGAGAGTCGATCCAGGCTGTGTACGGATCGACTATAGGGAGAAGGAGAGGAAACTTCAGAGACCTGAGACTAGAGAGAATGAGAGGAAAGAGAAGTCTATATAGATTGTAGAGAATATCTAGAACAGAGTCTGCAAGCTGAGTGCGCAGACGAAATGTGCCATATATTTCTCATGTCAGATGAAAAGCACCTTTGTGGTTTTTCCCGGATGGGTTTCCACGTTACATGTTGTCTATGTGTATATTTGATGAATATGCTTATGTCGAATAAATGTATGTCGTGAACGAATGTATGTTTTTGCTTATGAATGTGTCCTTATATGCATATGCCGCACTGTTGTTAGTTGGACTTGCCAATAAGACTTTATATTAATTGTTGTAATCTTTGTCGATGGATAAGTATAGTAATATCTTGAATGCACACAATAAGAGCAAGCAATATAACCACCGGCTTCGGTCGAGCAAACTAGTAAGGTCAAGGAAGAGAAAATCTCTACACAACTGCAAAAACCTGGTTCCGGAAGTTACCCATAAGAGATATCTCGGGTGACACTGCATCTACGTCGCAAGTGCTGCCAACTGAGCCTTGCTCTGTCAGGTCAATATCTTGGGCTTTGTTGACGGACAAACAAGGGTCTGAACCTAGGTCGAAGGGAGGAAGCGCCAACAAATGGTTTCGTTGTTGGGACCTTGAATCATTTTGTGAGGGATATGTTTTGGCACCTGACGAAGCCAAAAATTCGAGAGTGGGTGGATTTTAAAGCATTAGAGTTTGCACGAGAATAAAGTGAAGGATCACGGTTGAATTCGACAAAGTGGTTGGAACGATACCTCTATACGGATATTCATGAAATTTTATTTTGTGAGTTTCCTATTTTGTTGTATGAGTGGTTGTTGAAGCTAGCAACCCAACGAAAAAATTTCCAAGGAGGGGAATCGGCAAAGTGGAGTCCTCAGCTGATTCAATGGCTGAAAAGAACTAGCAACCCCATATCTAGGGCTATTGATTTCTAGGTAGACAATATTTTGGAAGGCTATATTACTGAGTTTGTTGTCGACACAATAACATCATACAGCGAGGCAAAAATAAAAATTTCCCAAGGACCCAAAGGAAGGTATTTGACATCTTTGAGAATTTGGATCAAAATGCTTGTATGCGAGAAAGGGATCCTAAGAATGGAATCCAATGAGTAAAGAACTGTGTATAGAGAACTGGGTTATGTCGCAAAAAGAGTGCGAGAAAAATGGAGCAGAGTAAGCTGAGATGTTCCCTGGTAATAACAAAACTGCACTAAAAGGTGGACGCCTAAGAAGTGGAAGGAGATTTCGGTCGGGAAAAAAAGAAGAACTGTGACAAGAAGAGGAAGTTGTAGTACAACCAGAGGAGAAGACTACGAGTTGACGTCGCACTTTGACGGAAGTTCTTGCGACGAAGAAGAGGAATACCAGACTATCTCCAAAAGGGAAGAAGAATAAGAAGAAGCCCCAGATCTAAAGTACGAATACGGCACACCTACGATCCTACATACGTCTCCGTAGGTAAGGTCTAGAAACTCACCTCCTAGTGGGTTTGTCAATACAAGTAATACTAACTTTGGAAATAGTGGACAAGGGAATCCTGCTAGCCAAACTTTTTATCCAACAGTGCCAAGGACCAATATAATGACTGGGAATGATATTAAGCTGCTGATATTCAATAGAAATGGGTTAGAAGACCCAAAGGAACATTGGTTTCTGTGAAGCCGTATGGGTTGTGTGACAGGTCCACGATGAAGCAATAAACAAGGCACAAATGATCACAACCCTGAGGGGTCGTGCTCTGAACTGGTATATTAAGTTTTCTGTAGTTCCGACAGGAGTCGCACATAAAACACTCAACCAAATTCGAGCGGGACTAATAGATAAATTCAGAAAGACCAAATCTGAATCTCAATGTATTACAGAGATTAAGCAATTGTGTATGTTAGATACTGAGAGGGGGGGTGAATCAGTGTAAAGCAATATTTCAGCTTTTCTTAACTTGTCACAATTAACTACCAATTCATCATCCCATTATTCTATCAATCTCATAATCATTTCATAAACATCTTTCACTTCATCATTCACATAGCATAAGCATTTAAATCATCAAGAACCATAACACAAAACAACACAACACCATATCATTTTGTAATCTTTTTGTATTAGTTTTGGTCCAGCTACAACCGTTAGGTAAAATCAGCACCTACTGATATAAAGAGCACCTACTCTGCATCCAGGACCCTGCCTGGTTTTCTTAGACCCTGCTAAGAAGGGTTTGAGGTATCCTAACCTCAAAAGCAAGACAAGCTTGCTTATACAATTAAAGTATACTTGAGTTACCATACTCATGTCATCATACACAATCAATCTCTGTCACATCATCAACGCTTCTCATCATCGCTGCTCATCATATAAACTCTGCTGTAAAACTGCTCATTGGCCATCTTGTTCATGTGCTCACTGTTGCTCATCATAGGTCTGCTCATCAATCATGTCAGGAATCCTGCTGGTCACTGTCAAGTCATCATACAACTACTACAAGGATCTGCTCTTGTGCATCATCTTCATCAACAGCTCATCATCATCATCAATAGATAGGCATCAAAATAGTGTCATCAACATCATAGGGTTTGTATCCACATGGTGAAGCTCCAACTCTTCAATTCTGGCAGACTGTCATCATAAGATATGCAGCATCACAGCATAAGGCCAGCATCTTCCATCCATGCATCATTCAGATCATTAGCAGGCAGATCAACATCATAGATCTGTCCATGTCATCACTCATCATCATGGCTTATATCATGGAATGTTTCATTGCATCATCTTAGCAACATGGAGACAAGGTCAGTCAATTATCAGTCTTCTGAATATGCCATCATAGGATGTGCAACATTGAACAAGGCACCATCACATCATCATGAATTAGCATCATCTATAGATCTGCTCTCATCATTCTGAAAGCATCATCTACTATTGCTTTTACTCTAAGTGTACCAAAAACCAGGGCTAATGTTTTAGCTGAATCCCGAGATCTTCATCTGAAATGATCAAGCTTGAGCTGTGCAAGGTATTGAATATATATCTTATGTCAGAGCTTGTATCTGTCTGCTGCTGTACATGTGGACAGTGTGCTAGTAAAAACTTCAAACCAAATTCACCACACTTTCACAGTCAAATGTATTCAAACACAAACATGTCAGAGTCAATTTTGTCAATCTGATCACTCCACTGTCAAAGGCTCAAGGATGGAACTAGTATGCCACTGTCATCATCATACTTGTACATCATCAAGGTATGGTCTGGGACATCAAGGTCTTTATCTATGTATGTGTTAAGTGCACATCATCAACATAGTTTGTAGGATAGCATACATACCTTGATCTTGTATACACTATCATACCTGTCAAGACAATGTCTTGATCAAACTTCAAATGGCTGCCATCATAAACCCTTCATGCATTGACTGTGTAAAATATCAGTTCAGTCATCATCATGCTAGGGCATCATCACTTGACTATGGATGTCTGCTTTCAAAACTGGGACACTTCTAATGTTACCTTAGTCAATGCATGTCAAACTCGGTCTGCTTGTGAATACTTGTAAGCTTGGACGGTTTATGTGCATGCTGGTCATACTTCAGTGGTATGTCTAAGGAAGAAACCACCCTCAGTCAACCTCGGACAAGCTTGGAGACTATTTGTTGCAGCATCATCAAACCTCGAACTGTTTAAGTATATGCTGGTTAAAACTTGTTTAAAAAACTTGGACTTTCAACCTCGGGCTATGGCAAATGTTTGGTCAGACTTCGGACTTAACGTTGAAAAGGAGCAGCAACACACCAACCAACATCAAAACTCGGACTAGGACAGTCACTTGACTACTGTTGCAAATTTCACTTGCAAAAGGACTGGTGTACACCATGAGCCTGTGGTTGCCTCAATCTTCAAATACTCCACCAAATTCTGAATTTCCTTAGTTATATTTTTACTATACACCTACAGCTGCCTCAATCTCCTCAACGAAAATCAGAGATTATGATCAAATCTTCAAAGCAGGCCAGTGGCTCAAATCATATCAGCTGGTGATCTACTCGCCCAGTTGACAAGCTTGACAGGGGACTCTCCGAATTGTTTTTAGCCAGCGAGACCCACAAACACCTGCCATAGAAAAAAAATGAAGGTGAATAGATCAAGGGTGGAGTACCCATAGGATTTTTCACGCTGAAAGGTATAAAATTCCTCGCTTGTTACTCCCAGTTTTTATTCTTAAACTGGCTGTCAAAATCTGCTGCAAACCCCGAATTTCCTCAGATACTGCTCCTTCTTAGCGAATTTCTCTTCAGTTCAGCGAGCTACTTCCCGAAATTCACACTCAAAAGTGAGGACGTGATAGGGTATTTATACTAAATTTCCACATAATTTTTTTTTTGCTGGGCCGACCTTCCATAAAAAATATTGATTTTTATTTTTTATTTTTATTTTTTTATATCTGGACGGAGCCGACTTGTCTTTATTGACTTTTAAAAAAAAAATTGGAGAATATTAAGGAGTTGACTTTGCATTTGGTTATGACCTTCTTTTATCATATAGATATCTTCTTGTTTCATTGACCTAGTTTCATGTCACCTTTAACAGAATAATTCTTCTTTGTCACATTACCACCGCCATAGCTCTTAGTGGGGTTCCACGTGAAGGACAAGAGCACGAAGACCAAATATCAAATATCAACACCAAGCGTGTTCAAGTGTTTCAACCACTATTAAGCATGTGGGCTTAAAGACCATCTTGTGGGTTTGAGGATCTCTTCAAAAACTTCTTCACCATACCTCCATGTAAGACCATAGCCATCCATCACAATCAAAGACAGGGGCTCCACGGCCTTCATGAGCATCATCTACAGCATACCAAGGGTTCCACACACATGAGCCACACCATCTTTGACAAATGACCATAGAATGGGTCGTTTGTACCACTTCATCAAGCTTGTCCACTACAAGGGACAATAGAGGCATTAATGATAACTGAAAGAGCCACTACAAGTCCATGTTGGCATCAATGACAATTTCATCAACAGTGTACAGAGTCTGTGTGGGACTTCGACCAGAGATTCAAGACGCTGATGGCTAAAGTAAGCTTCCAAATGCCAGACGTACAACACAAAGAATGGTTCATTGCAGTGTTGTTACCGCACATTCGAATTCCCTTGATGCAACAAAAGATTGTGTCGCAGATGGAAGCGTTGGACTTGAACTTGAAGCTAGAATCCTCAACGATTGGAGAGACTGGTGCATGAATGATGCAAATCCAGTTGCAGCTAGCCAATCTTATGCTCCAACTCTAGGACATTAAGAAAGGGAAAGAAGTACAAGAAGAACTCTGGTGTACCAGATGCAGAACTAAAGGACACCACAAGGACAATTGCCCAACGTTCATGAACTATGTCGCATTGAGAGCGTCGAATCCAATAAATACACAAGGGATACCTTGATGTAGAATATGCCAAACTAGAGGCCATCAGTCGAAGGAGTGTTTGTACTTAAAGAATATTGTAAGTTCACCAGCTAGTTTATATTGTAAATTTTGTAAATCAATAGGCCACGATGAGAAGGACTGCAGAGCATTCCAGCTATTGTAGGAGAAAACGGTGGACACCTATTTAATGAAAACGAAGAGCAGATGCAAGCTGAGCGGGCTCAAGATCAGTATCCTCAGCCCCAGTATCCACAGAATCAATACCCGCGACAACAATACCCTCAACAAAGGGAGGATGGAAATTTTCGAGGTCGAGGACAAGGAGGAGGATTTGGTCGTGGAAGAGGCCAAATCATATGTTATAATTGTCGCTAACCAAGACATTTTGCCAGGAACTGTGCGAGCCCTACAAAGACATGTTCATATTGCAAATCCTTTGATCATATTGTCGAACAATGTCCGTAGTTGATTGCGAAGTGGCAGGCTAGAAATGTGGGAAATCCAAGCCCTCTACATAATCTTAATCCAAACCCCAACTAGAATATTCAAAAGATCTTTGATGAGCCGAGGGAACCAAATATTGTTGTCGTAACAAAGGGAGGTGCTGCGGCTGGAGCAGACCAAGAAATACAGAATGAACAATCATAGGTGCGACCAGCAGCACAAAATAAAATGCCATTCGTCGTCCAAAGAGAAAAGGAAGTATTCTTGGACGCACGAGCAAAATTCGTCGACAAGAATTATGCCCCGACGTCTGCTACTACATTACCAAGAAGACCAATAATGGAGATGCCAGAAAGATTTGATCAGTTTTTCCAAAAGAAACCGACGGGAAAGGTTAGTAAGCTTAAAGAATTTTTTAAAAGTCGCTTATCGCTAATACAAGATAAAGATGTTGTCGCAGAATTGACAACTCTAATAGAAGAACCTCGAGAAGAGTTGCGACCAGACAGAAGAGTTAACCATGTGAGAAAAAGATTAAAGATCGGTCACTAGTTAAGGATGACTACCCAGATAGGAGATTACGATATGGACTACATTATCCTAGACTTGGTATCTGATGTCAACATCCTGACAAGACAAACATGGGAAAGCATGCGGAAACCGCAACTGGAGTGGTCTCCTATTCAGCTCAGACTAGCAAATCAATCGAAATTCCTACCTATCGGTCGACTAACTCAAGTACCTGTCGAGGTAGAAGGCCTGAGAACGTATGCTGACTTCGAAGTAATCGACATTGTCAATGACACAAACCCGTATCCTGCACTTTTGGGGATCAACTAGGCGATTGATAATCAGACCATCATCAATTTGAAGAAAAGAATCTAAACATTTGAAGATTCAAAGCTAAGGGTGGTCGCACCAAATGATCTGCTAGAAGGTTAGAGATACGTCGAGCCAGTAAATAGTAAAGGACAAGGCGATTATTTGGACCATATTTATAGCATCACATCTGCAAGGGACGATTATGTAAATCCAACGGCCAACGAAAAGCTTAGTTGGCAGAATATTAGTTCCTGTACATCAGATTCTGGCGAGGCTTTGGAGAACTAGCAGAATAGAATGCATGAAGTATCCATGAGAAGGTGCGCAAGAATTACATGGTTGGTGCGACGGGTAGGAAATGAGGTAAGTGACCTACCTACCTATGAAGGTTTACCTAACCTTGCATCTGAAATAGTAAAATCCGTTTCTTATAAAAATAACCAACATAAATAAGCTAAGAACTCCATGAATGGATAATAATAATAAAATTGATAAATATTCGATGATGATTTACATTTACAAGGGTTGGACTTATATAAGTCCATTCGTGACTTCCCAACTTAAAGTCATGACTTTTTTTTTTTTGCTAGGGGAATCGACAACTGGAGACTAGGCTGGTACTTGCGTGACATGGGGTCCAGGGATCCAATCCTGCTACCGCTATACCCCTAGGTACCCCACACACCCCGCAAGCATGGGACACAGGTAAAGCCGGGTGTCATTTGAACTCGTGACCTCCAATTTACAACATGTGACTTCATATTAAGTGAACCGCCAATGAGCCACACCCGTGCAGGCTTAAAGTCATGACTCTTTATTAATAATTAATTATCTATTAATAATAATATTAATAATATTAATATTAATGTTGAGATTTAATATATATATATATATAACATTGCCTTCCCCTTAAGGGAAGCTTTGTCCTCAAAGCTTATTGAAGACAAAGGTTGTCTTATTTTTTTCTTGAACCATCATCTCTAGATCCTTTCTTTTGGTATTTATGACACTTGATGAAATGAGACGATACAAGTTACGAATTCCAAAGAAGAAAAGTTGCATCATCGTTGTGTGGTCCATCCAAGATCTATCTTTATCGGAGCTATTTGATGGCTTTGTGGGGTGGTTCTTCTTGTTTGTTGCTTAGTATGTTGATTTGATGTTCTTGCTTGTCTGACAGCATAACTCTTCTGTGTATGTTCATTTTGACACTGTCATTGGTGAAAATGACGTTTATAATTGGGTTGTCGATAAGGAGTTTTTGTTGTTTGTTTTTCTGCTGGATTGACTTCCTTTTGAACTGTGACGAAGACTGAATTTGTGATTATTTCTTCTTCCTCAACTTGAATTTGTTTTTCGGAAAGTCTACATGCTTCCTTCTGGATTTGCGCTACTTTGTTCTCCAGTAGATTGTTATTACTCTGTATCTTCTCGAAGCTGTCGTCTTGCAACTTTTTGTCCTTTTTAACTTCTCGATTTGTTCCTCTAGTTCTTGATTAAGATTTCTTAAGCATTGGTTTTCTTCCTCCTTTTATAATATTCTTCCTTCAAGGTCTTCATTGGAAATTTTTGTCTTCCGACTATGTTTCAGCTTTTTGATTTTCGTAAGTAATGTCTAGTTATGAATTCTTAGTCGAAATAGTTCTTCGGTATTACTTGCTAAATTGTCATTGATTTTCTTAATTTCCAGCTGGTGTGCATTTTTATTGTCGTCATAATTATGTTTGAGTTCTTTCATATGTTGTTGATGCTCACATATCTCTGATTCTTTACCAACTATCTTTTCTCTGGCCTTGCGTCAATTCATTATCTTTGTCCATGATGATCTTGTTTAAACATTTTATTTCTTCTTCTAATTCGTTAGTGGTTCTATAAGGTTTTTCTTCGTCGTTTTCAGATCTTTTGATTTTGTCTTCAAGGTCTTGACTGAGATTTTTAAAATGTGACATTTTTTTATCTTTATCTGACAACATTTGTTTGAGTTCTTCATTATCTTTTTCTGACCAATGATTTTTCTTTTCCCATATTTTGTTTACAATTTCCTTCCTTGTAATCTCGGATTGTAGATGACGATAGTTTGCTTTATAATGCTCCAACTCGCTTAGTATTGTTTGTAATCATAACTGTAGTTCTGATTTTGTAATCGCCATAATTCGATGTCTGGACGATAACTTGGCCTTCCTTGACTTGGTTTCTTCTTTGATTTTTGTCTTCCTTCCTTCAACAATGGGTTAGATACAAAAGATATAATAACTCTCACTGTAGTTCTTCTTGCGATAAATAGTTTTCCTTTGACTTAACTTATTTAGTGATGGATAATCCTTGACTTCTTGACGAGAAATGGTCTTTGACTTTTTCTTTTCTTTTCTTTTTTAATGCTCCTTCTATTTTTTTATTAAAAAATAGAATTATATAATTACTTTTATTATTATTTCCCAAATAATAATTTTTATTATAAGATTGATTTTTTTATAATAATAATTATTATTTTTAATAGTAATATTATTATTGAATTTTTTGTTTGAATGAGATAAACTAGGGTTTAAAACTAGGATTAATGGTACGTTGGATATGTAGGATGGAGACCCGAGGAGGTGGGGTAACGCACTGTAAAGGAGTGTAAATTTTCCTTTAATATTCAACTAGGGCTAAACAGTGCATGCAAAACATCAACTGATAACCACACATGAATATCTTTTACAGTATGCAGTGGAATATAAAATTGAGAAATAAATCACAACATCACATCACGATATTGACACTATTATTTTGGGTATGGAAACCCCCGGAAAAACCCAAGATGAGAAAACCGGTGCAGCAGTCAGATATAGATTTTATTATGAGAAAATATGGAACTTTTACAATCACTGCAAATTCACCCAAACCTGGCGAATGCAGTACTCGGCAAAATCACTGGGCAAATCCCAGCTAAACCTCAACACCCTCCTGTGTGAGTGTACGGCACAGCTGTACGAAGCTCGATGATCCTGCTGCTCGTTCCTCCGTCTTCTCGGCTAAATCCCCTGTTTGACTTTTTCTCCGTGTATGTATCCTGTCTCAGTCAAAATACAAGTGTGTCCGCTCCACCAATTGATCTCTCTTTTATAACTTTAGGTAAAGCAAAAACCCTAATTTCACTTTCACTTTAACTAGTGGTAAAGCAAAAACCCTAATTTCACTTTCACTTTAACTAGTGGTTCACCAAAGTTAATTTAGATCACTTTAATTTATTTTCCAAAGTAAACTTAGGAAAAGTAAATTAAATACAACTGGTTTCCTATTTTAAGTCTTCTACATGCAAGAACACGTGCATGCAGGAAGACCTTCCTTGTTGCTACTAGTTTAACACTCCCTCTCAACAAGGAAGGGATTCGGTAGCAACCCCAACTTATCCCTGAACTTCACAAAACTCTGTCTACAAAGTGCCTTGGTGAAAATGTATGCCACCTGCTCATCTATCTGTATGTACTCCAACCGAATGGTTCCCCTCTGAACACAATATCTCAAGAAGTGGTATTTGATGTCTATGTGTTTGCTCTGGTCATGGAACACTGGATTCTCAGATAGCCTAATGCCACTCTGATTGTCACAGTGGACTACTTTAGCCTCTAGCTCACACTCGAACAACCCTGCAAGTAACTTCCTCAGCCACATACCCTCACAAGCAGCCATGTTGGCTTCCATGTACTCGGCCTCTGCCGAGCTTAAGGCAATTGACTTCTGGTTCCTACTGAACCAAGAGACTACCCCTAATCCGATGTTGAAACAGCAGCTTGAAGTACTCTTCCGGTCCTCTACACATCCTACCCAGTCAGCATCTGTGAAACCTGCTAACTGTACACTCCCCCTGCGCTCATTAACCAATCCATACTCCATTGTACCTCTGATGTAGCGAAGTATGTGCTTCGCAGCCGTCCAATGCACTCTCTGAGGGTCCAACATGAACGGACTCAAAGAGTTGACTACAAAGCTAATGTCTGGTCAAGTGTTGACCAGATACATAAGCGATCCGATAAGCTGACGATACAAGGTGGGATCAAATCCGTCTGATCCTGATGCATCAATCTCCCTCCAGTTGGAAACTAGAGGTATGGCCATAAGCTTGCAATCCTCCATCCGGAATCTCTTCAGGATCTCTACTGCATATTTTCCCTGTCCGATGAAGAAGCATCCATCTCTCTGCCAAACCTCCAAGCCCAAAAAGTAATGCATCAGCCCAAGGTCTTTCATCTCAAACTCTACTGCAAGGTTGGACTTACAGTCTCCAATCAGCCTCTCATCTCCTGTCAAAAAAAGATCATCCACATATAAGACCAGTATGAGAGGCACCTCACCTGTCAAGAAGTACAGGTTGTGGTCAGCCTCACTCCGTTGAAATCCCATCTCCCGTAGATAGCTGTCAATCCTCAAGTACCATGCTAGAGGTGCCCGCTTGAGCCCGTAAAGAGCTCAATGCAATCTGCATATATGTGCCTCCCTGTTCTCCACATCAAACCCCTATGGCTGCTCAATATATACCTCCTCCTCTATAACTTCGTTGAGGAAGGCAGTCTTGACGTCCATCTGATGGGCACGCCAACCCATCTCAGCTGCTAGTGAGATAATGGTCCGAATGGAAGAATACCTGGCAACAGGGGCGAAGGTCTCCTCATAATCAATACCCTCCTTCTGTGAAAACCCCTTTGCCACGAAGCGCGCCTTATACTTCTCCACGCTTCCGTCTGCTGCATGCTTCACCTTGTAGATCCATCTGGATCCCACCAACTTTTTCCCTTGTGGACTCCACACAACCTCCTATACTTGGTTTTTCATAATGGAGTCATACTCCTCAACCATAGCTTCCTGCCACACATCATGTTGTGCAGCCTCCCTAAAGCTGGAAGGTTCAGAGTTAATCAACTCTGTCATCAGTGCCATATAACTAAGCCTCTGGTGGTACACTCCGTCTAAAAGATGTTTGTGGAGGATCTACCTGCCTGGAATCCTGCACTGTGGATCTAAACCACTTAGGCCTTGGCCTAGTGTCAACCTGCTGCGGCTGCTGGATATCCGTCTCCTGCTACAGCTCATCCTTCAAGTCAATGACTAAAGGATCCTGTCCACCTGACTCCTCTGACCATTAGAACATGTGTTGTGTCTGTACCTGTACCTGTACATCTGGCTCCTCCAACTTGACTCCCAACTCCTGTGTTGGCTGCTGCTCTACTAGTAAGTCCAGAGATCTCCACAAGGCCCTATCCTCATCGAACTGGACATCCCTGCGAGCAATAATGTAAACTCTATATGCCTTCGAAATCTCACTGTAACCAACAAGTAACCCCTTCTCTCCAGAAGGGTCCAGCTTCTTCCTATTGCCAGCATGAACATGACAATAGTAGACACTGCCGAATATGCGAATGTGACTCACATCTGGCCCAATGCCTGTGAAGACCTCCTCTGGTGTCTTCCTGCCCAAGGCTGTGTGGGGACACTTGTTCTAAATGTATCCTGCGGTCCTGTATGCCTCGGCCCAAAGTAATAGTGGTAATCCCTGATCAAATAGCATGGCCTTGGCTACTCCAACCATAGTCTTGTTCTTCCGCTCTGCAACTCCATTTTGCTGTGGGGTATGGGGCATAGTGTGCTCCTTCTTGATCCCCTCAACCGAAGAATACTCCATGAACTCATTGGAAGTGTACTCACCCCCGTTGTCTGTCCTCAACACTCGAATATTCTTTCCCGTTTGGTTCTCCACAAGAGTCTTTAACTCTCAGAACTTCTCAAAGACCTCTGACTTAGCCTTCAGGAAATAGATCCGGGTTTTCCTAGAATAGTCATCAATGAAGGTTACGTAGTAACTGTAACCACTGAACGAATGGACACTCATAGGTCCGCATACATCCGAATGCTCCAAGTCCAAGGGCTCCTTAGACTTGTGCTCACTCTTTGGGAAAGGCTTCCTGATGTTCTTCCCCAAAGCACAACCCTTGCAATGGTTATGCTTTTCCTCTTGTACCTGAGGAACTCCAACAACTGCCTGTCTCAAATGCTTCAGTGCTCCATGGTGTAAGTGTGCCATCCTCCTATGCCACAACTCACCCTGACTGCTGCTGTTGCTGACTAGAGCCTTTACAGACTCAAAGTGTAATCTGTACACTTTCCCGCTCCTTCTGCCAATCACCCGATCCAAGCTCCTCTCTGACCCCTTGGGCCTAATATACACTCTATGGTCACGGAACTTCACATGATATCCCTTGTCCTCCAGAGTGGAGATTGATATAAGGTTCTTGGTCAGTCCTGGAACCTATAACACATCAGCAAAACTGAGGGGTTTGCCAGACTCCCTCTCAAATGAAACAATGCCAACTCCCTGCGCCTGATACCACGCATCATCACCCAGCTCAACGTGGATCCCTGTTCCACCCTCCTACAAGTCTTTGAAGAATCTCTTTTGTCCAGTCATGTGACTAGATGCTCCACTGTCGATGTACCATATGCTGCTCCCTGTGGTGCTTGCCATGCAAGCTATCAAACAGAACTCCTCATCGAAGTTGCTGTTGAACGCATCCACCTCTGCAGATCCAGCCATCTGAGTGTTATTCTTCTTCTTCCTGTCTGGGCACTGGGAGGCAAAGTGTCGCTACTTGTGGCAGATAAAACACTTGACCTTTGACATGTCAAGGTTCTTCTTACCATCCTTCTTCCTCTTTGCCTTCCCCTTGCTCTTCCCTGTAAGGGTTGGAGCCTCCTCATCCACAATCTGTGGGGCACTGCTGGATGAGCCTGATCCTTGACCCATGCGGGTCTCCTCCTGCACAAAGTCATCCCATAGTCTCTGCCAATCAAGGAGCTTCTCCCTAGCCACAACACCTTTGACAAAGGTGTCCCATCACTTAGAGAAGCCATTGAGGGCTATCCGAACTAGCTCCTCATCCACTGTCTTAGAGCCAACAACTCCAACCTCGTCCCTGATCTGTGTGAGCCTCGTGAGATAAGGCACCACTCCTTCTCCCTTGGCCATCTTGGTGCTGCGCATCCTCTCTTGCAACACCATCTTTCGATTCTCGTTCTTGCTTTGGTATAAACTCTCCAATGCCGTCCACATCTCTGCTACGGTCTTCTTACCAGAAAGGTGACGGACTATATGGTCCTTCACTCCATCCATGATAATCAGCATGGCTCTGGAATCAATCTTCTTCCAGGCTACTAAATCTGTCGGATCTGTGGGTGCAACCTTCGTGGAGTCAATGTGCTCCTCTACATCACTGATGTCCAGGATCCTTGTGATCCTTTCTTTCCATGTAGGAAAGTTCTGAGCACCTTGGGTGTCTATCCTCAACTCTCAACTGCACGGGCATAGTGAAGTGTACCTGTCAAACCCTAGATTTGGAAGTCTAGGTTTGTGTCTTCCTATAGATCTGCCCCTGATCTATCACTGCTGCTGCAAATCTCTCAGCTTTATCTCACCAGAGCTTTGATACCGTGTAAATTTTCCTTTAATATTCAACTAGGGCTAAATAGTGCATGCAAAATATCAACTGATAACCACACATGAATATCTTTTACAGTATGCAACGGAATATAAAATTGAGAAATAAATGACAACATCACATCACGATATTGACACTATTATTTTGGGTATGGAAACCCTCGGAAAAACCCAAGATGGGAAAACAAGTACAGGAGTCAGATATAGATTTTATTATGAAAAAATATGGAACTTTTACAATCACTGCAAGTTCACCCAAACCTGGCGAATGCAATACCCGGCATAATCACTGGGCAAATCCCAGCTAAACCTCAACACCCTCCTATGTGAGTGTACGACCCAGCTGCACGAAGCTCGATGATCCTGCTGCTCGCTCCTCCATCTTCTCGACTAAATCCTCTGTCTGACTTTCTCTCCTTGTCTGTATCTTGTCTCTGTCGGAATACAAGTGTGTTCTCTCCATCAATTGATCTCTCTTTTATAACTTTAGGTAAAGCGAAAACCCTAATTTCACTTTCACTTTAACTAGTGGTTGACTAAAGTTAATTTAGATCACTTTAATTTATTTTCCAAAGCAAACTTAGGAAAAGTAAATTAAATACAACTGGTTTCCTATTTTAAGTCTTCTGCATGCAAGAACACGTGCATGCAGGAAGACCTTCCTTGTTGCTACTAATTTAACAAGGACGGGCATGGAGCAGATGGGGAGGGTACTATGGCCGGTGTTGGAGTGGTGTTGTAGGAGGGTGATGTAGCAATTTGGAGGAAGAAGATTGTGGGAGCGTGGAGGAGCGACGGTGTATAGGAGAGGGGACACAATGTGGGACGTCGTGTTGCAGGTGGAGCCGAGAGAAGGAAGAGCGTGGGGTGTGGAGAATGGAGGCGAGGGGTGCAGGTTGGTTGCAGGTTGAGGCGGAGGGCGAAGCTTGTAGCGAGCCACACAGGTGGGGAGCAACGGTGAAGGGTTGCAGCAAGCCGCGTAGGTGGAAGGAAGTTGCGAGCAGGTGGAGCTGGGCGCGCCAGATAGTGGGGGGAATGAGGCAGAGTTGTGGGCATGTGGAAGAACACGTGGAGGAGTGCACAGGGTGTGAGGTGAGGTGAGTGGCTTGTGAAGGATTGGAGCAAGCATGAGAGTGCAGAAATATCATGGGCGGTAAGCAGCGGATGGAGGTTGTAATGTTGGGTGAGTGCGTGGAGGGGGTTCGAATGAGAAATGAGAAGTGTGGAGGGCGGAGGGAAGGTGCACAGGAGTGGAGGGCTCGGTTGTGGCAGGGAGAAGCATGGGAGGTGTGGGGTAGCAAATGGACAGTAGGATGAATGGGCAATTGTGGAAGCATGGAGTTGTGTAAGGATAGTGATGAGAGCAAGGAAGGATGGAGTGGTATGGCGCAGGAAAGAGGGAGAATTGAGGAAGGTGAAGGGGAAATGAGGGAATATGGCAGCGATGGAGAGTGGTGTGCATACAATGTGAGAGGAGACAGGAAAGGACGGGCAAAGTGTGTGGTTTAAGGTCAAGGACCTCACAAACTTAGAGAAACTCTGAAATTGCTCATATAAGGTCTGAATTTCCAGCTTAAAGTCGGACCAAAACGCAACTCTGATACCAATGAAACAGTAAAATTTGTTTCTTATAAAAATAACCAGCATAAATAAGCTAAGAGCTCCATGAATGGATAATAATAGTAAAATTGATAAATATTCGATGATGATTTAAATTTACAAGGGTTGGACTTATATAAGTCAATTCATGACTTCCCAATGTAAAGTCATGACTCTTTATTAATAAATAATAATTAATAATTAATTATCTATTAATATTAATGTTGAGATTTAGTATATATATATCATATATAATAGCATCTTTTCTGACAAAGTTCGAAGAAGAAGTCGCAAAACATCGGCGCTTATCTTCCCTGGACTTTGCACTGAAAGCTACACCCACCAGATGGTGGTTCGCACATAAAGAATCTATCTCGGAATGGCCACAATGTCGAAGATTGATGGAGATAAGATTTGCAGAAGAGATCAGTTATACTGGTCGAAAGTATACAGGATTGACTAATCCTGTCGAACATATTGAGTATTGTCGTGCAACATGGGAGGCATGTCTGCGATAGGAATGGGCTCATCAGTTCTGTTACGCTACACTTGTACCCAGCGTACCTTCAGGTGTACCCCAGGGAGAGAGGGCCAATTTTTTTGACCAAGAGGGGTGTTATCGAGCAATGGTGGTCATGGTTGGGACCTTTGGTCATCCTTTAGGAATACTATGGCTTAATGGCATTGTTGACTACCCTTTATTGGGGTTTTTAACCTCGGGATTGGTGTCTGGGGCCCCTAAGGGTTGACCACTAGGTCACATGGCTCCTTATCTTGTTTATGTGCTCTGGTGGCCTTTGCTTCAACTGTTAGACATTCGTCTCCCTTCACAACAACCTAGGACACATTCCTAGCCCTTCAATCAGTGGATTCTTGCTCTCCCTGGCCTTATCTCCGCAGAGGAAGACCTCCTCCATGACAAGCATTTTTTATGCTTTAAGGAGGGCGTTGAGGGATTTTACAACATTCTAGGGGCTAGATGGGGTATAACGCCCTCCCTCCAGATCACTCCAACCTTTCGTTTGGAGTGATTCGCTTATTTGAGCGTAATTTGGCAACTGGGGTACAAATACCCCTGGTAGCCTACCTTGAGCCTACCTTAGGCCATATTTTATTATTATTTTCTTTTAATTTTCAGTTGACATTTTATAATTTCAAATTGACATGTTTTAAGGCATGTAGGCTTGGATCTTTTGTAAAAAGTTGAGTGTGAGATCATATAAATAGATCTCCTCACTTTCATTTTAAAGACAGAACTTATGGGATAGATCATTATGCATTTGTTTTACCCTTCTTAGGACTCTTTGGAGAGATGTGCTCCTCTTGAGGGAGATTTTATGGGTTAATGCAAGCTTTTTCTAGTGTTCTTTGGTGAAATTCTTTTGCAAGGTGATGTTTTGATTTGTTGGCTAAACACAAGCACTTGGAGGTGAGGCTTTTTATCTCTTTGTTTGAATGTTGGTAGATGATGCATGTTCAAGACTAAATGGTAGCCCTAGTGCTGCATTTTCTCCTAGAATAGGCCATTTTCAACCTTCTTTTCACCTTAGCAAGTCACAGCACATCCCCTTGTGAGGGTCCTCTATGTATTTCCCTTAGTTTAGATCATTATGCATTTGTTTTACCCTTCTTAGGACTCTTTGGAGAGATGTGCTCCTCTTGAGGGAGATTTTATGGGTTAATGCAAGCTTTTTCTAGTGTTCTTTGGTGAAATTCTTTTGCAAGGTGATGTTTTGATTTGTTGGCTAAACACGAGCACCTAGAGGTGAGGCTTCTTATCTCTTTGTTTGAATGTTGGTAGATGATGCATGTTCAAGACTAAATGGTAGCCCTAGTGCTGCATTTTCTCCTAGAATAGGCCATTTTCAACCTTCTTTTCACCTTAGCAAGTCGCGGCACATCCCCTTGTGAGGGTCCTCTAGGTTTTTCCCTTAGTTTTCTAGGCTAGTTGCTTGACCTAGGATCTCTTCCTCTCTAGGTTAGCCATCCTCTCTAGACGCCCTAGGTTGAGGTCGGGCTTTGCTAAGGTTGATCTCCCTTTGTCTTCACACCTTTTCATTTTCAAAACCTAGTTTCTAAGGTTAGTTCCAGGTTAGTTTTAGGTCTGCAAAATTTATAAAAATCTCATAAAAATCAAATATATGGCCAATTTAGGGCCTCCCGAAATTTTCAGCTCCTAAAATTTCGAGCCCTAAAACTCCACGCCCTAAAATCTCGAGCCCTAAAATTCCGCGCCCTAAAATCTCGGGCCCTAAAATTCTGCGCCCTAAAATTTCGAACCCTCCCTAAAATTTCGGGTCCTAAATTTTTGGGCCCTAAAATTCCACGCCCTAAAATTTTGGGCACTTAAATTTTGGGCCCTAAAATTTTGGGCCCTAAAATTCTGCGCCCTAAAATTTTAGTCCCTCCCTAAGCTTTTGTGCCCTAAAATTCGGCATCCTAAATTTTCGGGCCCTAAAATTTCATGCCCTAAAATTTTGGGTACTCCCTAAAATTTCAAGTGTCCTAAAATCTCGGGCTTGAAATTTCCGCCTGTTGCTAGAAATTCGTCTTAGACTTTCTTGAATAGATGGGTTATACATACTCCTGGCCTAAATACTGATTTATGATTGCTACATAGTAAAGTTCAAACTTCATCTTTGATATACTATTGTTCATTAATTAATAGTTCATGGTGTATGAATGCTCATAATTTGGATAATATTTGTGTGTCACTCTTGTTATACGATACATGTATTATCTAGGACTGAAATTGGTTATTAGAAGCAGATTTATAAATGCACTTGCACAATTCATATTCATAGTACATCTACTCCACTTTCTAATAGACTCCATTAGGCACTGGTCGCTAACTTCAAACGTTGCAAGATATATTTGTGTCTAAGTGTCTTTTGCAGAGTTCCACAGGGCTCTGCCTTAGGAGATTTCGACTTCCGAAGAAGTTAGGAGAAGTGACTAAGGTGACAGTGGTCACTTTCTCCGCATATGCTTGCCGATGGCTTAGACTACCATTTCATCCGGTAACAAGTTCATACACACATTAGACATGATACCAAGGAACCGGTATACATCAGTTGCGCTGGGACGAGGAACTATTGAATAAGATGAATTAGCTACTAGCTTCATACACACATTTGAATTTGCCAATGATCATCCCTCGATTGATGTCACATTGCAAGTAATCAAGGCGAAGATATTTGAAGATATCCCTGTCGCAATGACAAGCATCAATCAGCACAGCACAACAATCTAGCACTGGATGGAGTGTTATACTGTGACGGGAGAACCTGATGATGACACTACTTGTTTGTTGGACATTTAAAAATGTACACAGATCACTCAGCATTGAAATACCTGGTGAGTAAGCTAGTGTTGGGGACGAAGATCTGTCGGTTGCTTCTCCTTTTTCAGGAATTTGACTTTGAAGTCATTGTTAAACTGGGTCGACTAAATTCAGGACCAGATCATCTGTCGAGGATCGAAAGTGGTGAAGAACTTGGTAACCTCAACAATAGTCTCCCCGATGCGCAGTTATTTGCGATAACAATGTTTGATGATCAGTACAAAGACATCATACATTTTTTTAGTACAGGTGATGCACTAGTTGAATTTACTACTGGACAGAAGAAGCAATTAGTTGTGCGCGCTGCAAACTTCCAGTTGATCGTTGGAGAGTTATATAAAATGGGCCCTGATGAGATTCTTCGCCATTGAGTCTTGGAACACAAGCAACCAATGATACTAAATGAAGCACATGTTGGCATCGCAGGAGACCATTTTGCTGGGAAAGCTACAGTGCGAAAGATATTGCAAGTAGGATTGTGGTGGCCTACCATGCATGGAGATGCCCGAGAATATTGTTGCAATTGTGATGTCTGTCAAAGAACTGGAAATCCGTTGCGACGAAATGAAATGCCACCAGTACCTCAAGTAACTTTGCAGGCATTTGACAAATGGATCGTTGATTTTGTGGGCCCTAGTAGTCCAATAAGGAAGCACACAGGTGCAAGATATATTATTACCAAGTCCGACTACCAGACCAGATGGGTCGAGCAGCGCCAATAAAAGATTGTACTGCTGCTAAGTTTTTGTTTGAAGATGTTGTGACTAGATTTGGATGCCTGAAAATTTTGATAAGCGACCAAGGCACACACTTTGTCAATCAGTTGATTGAGGAACTGAAAGAAGAATTCTAGATCTAGTATAGAAAGACGACACCATATCACCCTCAAGCGAATGGTGTTGTCGAAGCATTTAACAAAATTCTAGAGAATGCGTTGACAAAGATTTGCAATGTCCAAAGAGATGACTAGGATCAGAAAATTTCCACAACAATGTGGGCATATCGCATGACCTGTAAAAAGTTGACAGGTCGAACTCCATTTCGCTTGGTATAT
The DNA here is from genome assembly GCA_001517045.1 of Pseudotsuga menziesii. NCBI lineage: Eukaryota > Viridiplantae > Streptophyta > Pinopsida > Pinales > Pinaceae > Pseudotsuga > Pseudotsuga menziesii. The sequence goes on from LPNX010727294.1 coordinate 91,655, forward strand.
GGATAAGAAGTTGTGATGCTAATGGAATACATTGTACCCAGCCTAAGGATTGTTGTGATCACAGAGATGACAAATGTTGGTGTTGTCGAGGAAAGACTGTCACAGCATATACGGTTGGAAAAAGATTATTTTGTTGCAGGATATCATCAAAATGTCGAGAAAGAATGACAGAAAGTATGGCATGATCGCCACATCAAGAACAAGCAATTTCAGGTCGAAGGACTTGTTCTTTTGTATGATAGAAAATTCTTCAAGCATTTGGGTAAGCTAAAAACACACTGGCTAGGACCGTATATTGTAATTCATATCACTGACGGAGGTGCAGTGCAACTATAGAAGTTAGATTCAACACCTGTCAGAGGATTGGTAAATGGAAGTCGGCTAAAGCCTTGTCAGGATAGCCACGACTAGGTCGACTGAACAAAAAAAAAAGACGAAAAGAAAAGAGAAAACGAAGAAAAACAAAAACAAAACCCTCTGAAAAATCTTCTTTTGATCACAGGATACGAGCTGTCGCAAGATGAAACAAAAACCGTCGCAGACTGCTAGTCTGTCGCAGAGAGAGGAAAACTATCGCAGACTCTTTGTCTGTCGCAAGAGAAGAAATGATGGCAAAGACAATCCGTTTGTCGCATCAGAAGAAATATGTTGAAGGGTGAATATAGGTAGCAGGAAGAGCGTTGTTTTTGCAAGTTAAAATGGAGTCGCAGAAATGACAGTTGGTCATAATTAAATCAAAGGCAGCCATAATTAATTTAAAGGCCCAAGAGATTTTGGTGTCGTGCTTTTTGGTCACTTCCGTCTTTATTGCCCAATAATTACCATTGATGTGACAGGCGAGTGGCGGCATGCATAGAAGTTTCCTAATATAATCATTCGGGTGAACAGCGCATGTGACGGAAAGGACAACTACCTTTCCGTTGATTGCCCAATCGTGTGGAGGACTGGCAGAATGGACTGCTAGACATTATCACCATTCTCACCCAAGTTTCATTTCATTTTGTTGCATTTGAGAGAGAGATTGTTGTCTGCAACTGCAAGATTCGAAGTGAGTTTTTCGCGGAGCATGGCTATTTCGATTTCTAGTACCAGTACAGTTGCAGAATCTAGTATCGCGACCGCATCCCCCACACCCATTATGGAAGACACTGTTGGATATGTTCCACCGCAGACTATGGCTGCACAAGAAGCTGAACACATTCCATTCATCCCTCAAGTAAGGTTACGACCAAACCCACTTGGCTCGTCAACGGGGAAGCGCTCTGGAAACCGAAAGAAGAAAGCACCACCACCACCACCACTAGACGAGGAAGAACTAGGGTCTGCGACTATGCTGCCACTGTATCTTCCACCAAGACAAGATGATGCGCCTAATATTAGAGTTTCGAAGAATGCACAATACCCACTGTTAGCACCAACTGTACCGACAGGAGTTCGACTATTGCAGAACATACTTCCAAACCTTAAGAACTTGACCTTTGTCGATCACGAGATGAGGAAATATCCAAAATTGGACATGAAGAACTACATGGTTGTTGTACAAGATACATCGGATAGCCCAAAGTGTCTAGTTCCAATGGAATGGGCAAGCGGACTGGACCAGGCAGGTTTACTGTCACTAATGTATATGCCGCATTTCGGTCGAAGCACAGAGGTGAATGCATGTGTCAAACAGATACTGGTATCATTCCACGGTGGCTACCTATGGCTCAACAAAAAAAATTCTATGGATGTCGAGCTGATAGCAGCGATTATAGGGCTTCCACTTGCAGGCGTAGGTCCAACGCCATTTTTCAAAAAAGACCAGGACACTTTGATGACAAACAAGTTAAAATATAAGTATGATTTGTCCAAAGATACCAAAGGCTTTTTAATAGCCTCCATCAATGACCACACTATTCAGTTCGCAGCTAAGGTTTTAGCTACCAAGTTGGTATGGAAGATGCGACCAAACCAATGTACTGCAAGAACGATTGCAGCGGCTGAACTCTGTGCGGAGGGGGTTCAAATGAACTGGTCGCATTATCTACTAAATGAGTTATTAGCAGATGCGTAGGAGTCCCAGGAAAAAGGTATCGCATTCCATTATTCATGGTTACTCATTTTGATTTCGTTTGTCGCATGGTCAAAACCAGTGAATTACCAGGGGGTAGATATACTAGTTCGATGTCGAAGAGCTCAATATCAGAATCTCTGATTCGAGAAAGATATAAAGGAGAGACAGAGAGACAACAATGTACAATTATTTTTGCATGGAGAAGCCCTACGACATCATGTTAGAAAGCAGGCAAGAATTATGGAGGAAACCGTTCAACGGTTTAAAAAAAATATTAAGTTTATAATTGAGCCCCATCATATCTTGTAGCAACCGCGACAAGACCCACAACGCCAATGGTTAGCGACACAATACCTGCTATCTGAAGAAGTTGAGGCCACTACCCAAGATTGGCTGGAAGAATGGTGAGTCCCTGTCGTTGATGATTTAATATCTGCATAAGAAGACCTGCGATAGTACAATCCATTAATGCATAAGGATGGAGAACAAGGAGAGGACCTACCACCAGAAACACAAGATCCGCAAAATTTTCCCAACCCTCCCCAAAATGATTCTAGTGCAACCACAACAGATCCAATGGTGGGCGATAAGAGGAAGTAGACCGAGCATCCTGAGACAAGGCATAAGAAAAGGAAGGCTAACAAAACAGCAGGAACAGTCGGCCTTGCTAATGAAGATTTTAACCTTCTGACAGAAGTCGCTACATAAAGCTTGAAGAAAGTGGATGGGTGACAAACAAAGCTCATAGGTAGTATAATAGACTTACTATAGATGCTCTACAAAGTGGTAAAAGAAGTAAGGGTCGCAGTCGATTTCAGACCACAAGTGATAATGTCGCAGGACGTAGCAAGCTCGTCAGAAGAGCGACCAACCAATGTGTCGACACCTATTCCACCAATCAAGACTCAACTAGTGGGACAAGCACTCGACTTGGGGACCGCCAAGCTGAATACCATGGCCAAGAACTTCGGCCATGTCACAATAGATTTTTCTCAAATGTCATTGTCTGAAGTTTATGCAATCCAGAATGTTACAGTCGCGGAAATGATGGTCAAAGAAGGCGCATTGATCAAGCAAGTTTGCGGATCGAATAAGATTGTTAGTAAGATGAAGAAAACAGCCAAAGAAACTGAGCAGAAAGCCAAAACCTAGGAAGAGGACAAACACAAGCTCGACAACGCTATAACACTTGCTTGTAGTAATTTTGCAGACGAAGGCATAACAAATGAAATGTTTGTAGAAGCCAAGGTCATTTGACTTAGCGAAATCGCAAAGGACCTATGCAAAAAGGTCGTTGAGTTAGAAGCACAAGTGCGACCCAGCACACCACTAAAGGTGCTGGAAGAAAGAAGGAAGACAGCAACAGAAGTTGCGAAGAAGATTGAAGACGCAAAAGCACTGTGTGCCAAGGCAATTGAATAAGTTTCTTTGACGTGGGAAGCGTTGATCGACGATGAGGAGTTCGAAAAAGTCGCAGAGCAACTGCGCACTGCTGAGACAAAGGCGAATCAGATAAAGAATGAGATGAAGAAATTGCCCTTAACAGAGAAAATGGCTAAGGTTGCTAAGATGAAGAAACTACTCCAGCAAGTCGCATCACTGCGAACTCAACGGCAGCAAAGGACTGACAAGGTCGCAGAACAGCAGGCAAAGGCAAAAAGATTTACAGGCATTATTCATCCTGTACACCAGAAAGAGCGACAAGCAGTAGAGTCCACATGACTTACAACGTCGGAACACATCCGTTCCGACCTTGTGGAGAATTTGCAGGAGGCAGAAGAAGTGGTGCGACGAGAAATAAAGCAGATAGTGAAAATCTTCCAAGATTTTCAAAGCAAGGTCATCACAACAAAAGCTTCGGAATAGCGTGGCTCGGGACAAGTCACAGGTGAGTGTTGGGGGCCTATTGGCCCTAGGAAAAAATAGGCAGAATTCTAAATTCTGCTCAGAAATATGAAGAGTTCGGTCAAGCAACAGAGGAAGCTGCAACAAAAGGGAAGCTGCGACGGAAGCAGTTGTGGGAGAAAGAGATACGACAGAAGAAGTAGCCGTAGAGGAAAAGTTGCGACAGAAGCAGCCGTGAGGGAAGAGTTCACGATAGAAGGGAAGATGCAACAAGAGAAGCCGCGACGAAAGGAACCACAATAGAAGAAGGCTTGCAGTAGTTGAAAAGGACAACTCGAGAGATCGTGGGTAAGAAGTCGGCTAGAGTCACGCGTTCTTTAGGGAATAAAGCATCTTTGTATTTTGGGCCGATAGTGCCTACTAACAGTTGTAACTAAATGCACAAAAATAGGAATGACAGCTTGTCGGCTAACAGAACGAAGTCAGTTGGTTACAACATGTAAGAGTCTATAAAAGGGAGAACCCAAGCTGTGTGCGGGTTGGTTGGGTGGGTTGCTTACTTCCTTAGAGTCGAAGAGTTGTAGAGTTGTAGAGAAGAGAGAGTCGATCTAGGTTGTGTGTGGATTGACAGTAGGGAGGAGAGAAAACTTCAAAAACCTGAGACTAGAGAGCATGAGAGGAGAGAGAAGTCAATATAGATTGTAGAGAAGATCTAGAACAGAGTCTGCAAGTTGAGTACGCAGACGAAAGGTGCCATATATTTCTCGTGCCAGATGAAGAGCGCCTTTGTGTTTTTTTCTGGATGGGTTTCCACGTTAATGTTGTTTATGTGTATATTTGATGAATATGCTTATGTCGAATGAATGTATGTTGTGAATGAATGTATGAATTTGATTATGAATGAGTCCTTATATGTATATGTCACACTGTTGTTAGTTGGACTTGCCAATAAGGCTTTATATTAATTGTTGTAATCTCTGTCGACAGATAAGTAGAGTAGTATCTTGAATGCACACAATAAGAGCAAGCAATATAACCACTGGCTTCGATCGAGCAAACTAGTAAGGTGTCTAGGAAGAGGAAATCCCCACAACTGCAAAAACCTGGTTCTGGCAATTACCCATAAGAAATATCCCGAGTGAGACTACATCTGCGTCACAGTTGTTGTCGACTGAGCCATGCTCTGTCAGGCCGATATCTTGGACTTTGTTGACATACAAACAAGGCTTTGAACCTGGGTCAAAGAGAGGAAACGCCAACACACATGCAAGCCTTAAGAGGGTACAATGCAAGGCAGGCTAGCTTTCTCAAGTACTAACCTAATTGATTTGTAGGGTGACTAAGTGTACTTGGGGAAATTGAATGGGTTCGAAATGTAGTACACCTAGCTTGATGGTTAGGAGGACTTAAGTAAAGATATGTGTAGAAAATCAAGTCTCCTAGATGGCTAAGGGAAGATAATTAGAATGATTCTTAGCTAAGGCGAATTCAAAGTGAAGGGCTGTTACTTATTATACCATGAATTCATTGTTTACAACATATTCTCAAAGATATCATGATGTAGCATCTACACATAAGCTACTTGAACAAGTACGAATTGATAGTATAAGTGCTGAAAATATAAGTGAATCACAGCATTTGAATATAAAACATCAAGACAATTGCACTTATAAATAATATATCCAAGTGTAAATTAAAGGCAAGGGTGACTGGGTGTAAAATAAAGTGAAATGATAACAGTGCTTAAAATGTTTGTTTAACAATTTCACTTTTGGAAGACCTCTTGTCTTGCAAAAAGGTAAGTGTTGGCCTTGAGCAAAGAGGATCTTTGTTGAAGGTCAAGACTTAGAACCTATTTTTACTAGAAAGAAGTGATTAGTGTTGAACGTGTTTAGTTTCCAGCAAAAGTAAGCATGCAAGGTAAGAGAATAGCTTAAAAGATATTTATCCTAACACTACACAATGTTCGGAATATTAAAAGACATTCAACACTTATAAAATGACTTGTTGTAGATAAGTACGCAAGATAAACAAAACAACAAGCTAACAAGGTTCACCATGATAATCATCAAAAGAGACAAGACAACCATTCAGATTTTTAGTTTAGTTCTTATATTTTTAGGTGTTTGTGTGTTTTTTTTCTCCTTACTCTTATATCTTGTGATTAAGTACACCAAGGAAAGCCATGTGTAACACTCTCCAAGAAGGTGAATATATCTTAGACTAGTTACAATGGTAAAGAAGATGATAATTAGTAGTAGTAGAGAGAGTGAAAGGACATGAGAAGTACATGGAACAAAACAAGATGAGGAGAGAAACCAGTGCCTTTAAAATACTAATATGGCAAATGGAGTCTATAGCACCATTAAATCGTAGCAACTTTGTATTCCTTCACAGAAAGGGAGGAAACCACTCAATCCCTTCCTTGTCCCACTTGAGGCTCAACCAGCCAATTTGCTCCACTTCTTTGCTGCAAACTTCAAATAAGGAGGAAACCAGTCAATCCAATACCTAAAAGAAGCTCACATCAAAGGTTAGATGAATCACAAAAGCAAGATTAATGATTAAAATGAAATAAGGAGGAAACCAATCAATCCCTATATTCAGCTAACTATCAATCAAATAAGGAGGAAACGAGTGCCTTTAAAATACTACTATGGCAAATGGAGTCTATAGCACCATTAAATCGTAGCAACTTTGTATTCCTTCACAGAAAGGGAGGAAACCACTCAATCCCTTCCTTGTCCCACTTGAAGCTCAACCAGCCAATTTGCTCCACTTCTTTGCTGCAAACTTCAAAGAAGGAGGAAACCAGTCAATCCAATACCTAAAAGAAGCTCACATAAAAGGTTAGATGAATCACAAAAGCAAGATTAATGATTAAAATGAAATAAGGAGGAAACCAATCAATCCCTATATTCAGCTAACTATCAATCAAATAAGGAGGAAACCAGTCAATCCCGATTACTTACTTCAGCAAAGCGAAATCGAAATATATTATCTAAGCTTTGTTGAAAAAAGATATCATTACTATGGAAAGCAAACTTGGAAATCTATTTACCCTATTATCATCCAGCACAAAGGAACACTTAGTTTCACAGTAGAATCCCAAATCTTTATTATTATTCCAACAATATGTCTCCAATCCAATGAGTTACAAGGAGTTCAGCCTCTACTTTTATAGCACATGGAGGGCCACTAGGTTTGGACCATGTCCATGAGTACAATAATAAGTGATTGTCTCAAGAGATAAGCTAGATACAAATCAATAGTTGAGATCTTTGATCCATGTGCAAGATCTAACGAAAATAATCGAGAAAGTGTTAAGTCGTTCCTCTAGGAAGGCGAACTAGCTAGACACTGTCAATGCAATAGTAAAATAATTCGAAACACCATGTGCCTCATCAAAAGCATGAGCTAAAACCATGTGCCAATACCGAGTGCTAGCCTCCCAAGGCAAATTGTTCATCAAAATCTCTTCCATGAATCAAATTGCTAGGCAAGTCGATCCATGCATGAGGGGGTTGATCCATGTGAAGAAGTGTATAAATCGAGAGATAAAATCTAATCATGAGGTGAGATGTAGAATAGATGATCCCAACAAGCCTCAACATGTGTGCCAAGGTGTCAAATCATCAAATAACGCCTCAATATGTGTACCCAAGTGCCACATAAACAAACCGGCCTAAATAGTAATAGCTAAATAAAACCTCATAAAAGTAGTAAAGTGCAACTCAATGTTAAAGCATAACATAAAGTGCACTAATATAGGCTCTAGTAAGAATATTTTCCCCAACTTAGGCAAATAAACTAATCAAACATAGTAGTAAGATGTAATAGTCTATCAACTTGCTAAAACATGCATGTAAACCCCCCTGATGATTGAAATGCATTGAAACACCAAGGCTTTGGCCTATCTGAAGGCATGATTAGATAGAAGAGCCAATTGGGTGCCCAAAAATACCAAGTCGTTGAGCATATGACGGTTGAATCAAATCCATGCACGATCATGAAATCTCGAAGGTTACTCACTAATACTATCTGAGTGACTCATGTAGAATTTACCAGAACTAGAGGAGCGTTATGCATGTAACCTTGTAGGATGATAGTAGGGCCAAATGGGTGTCCAAACCTACACTATTGAGAGAGGGGCGCAGGAACGGGGGCAAAAAGAGAAATTTTCAAAAGATTATGTTTTGGGAGTGTTTTTTATATAAAACATATTTTAATATATGATGCATATATATTAAAAAAACATGTATTATGCCAAATTAGCTATAGAAAACATAGATATAACTAGTTAATACACATATAACATCAATCATCTAGGAGCTATGACTTGTAACATTGTCATCAAATGATCAATCATCAACAACATCAACCTTCAAATTTCAACATGTAATATTTGCCATCAACAAACTCTAACAGTCTAACAGATAATATCAACCATGAAATGAAACAAAGCATCATAATATCATATTCAATACCAAAGAGTTGTAAGATCATAAGATGATAAGATGCAATCAACAATTTAAAGTTCAAACTTCAAAGTAAGCCATAATGTTTACAAAATAGGCCATAATAAACATGAAATACAAAGTACTATGATACTATCTAGTAATCTACTAAGTTTTCCTCTTGCCACGAGAAACTTCCAATTTTTTTTCTAGTGTTCTAGGTGGAATAGGAGCTGCTGGAAGTGATCGTGGAACATGAGAAGAAGATGAATGGCCCCCACAGATTGTCAAACGTTGTGAAGCTAAAGGAAAAACTCCTGCATCTAGAAACCTACTAATGGTTGGGGGTGGCTGTAATATCCCAAACTGATATTCTATGAATCTTTGCTACTAAGTTGTTGTTCATATACTTAACGATGTGAAAAAAGATGAAAAAAGTGCATGCAAAATTGTCGTGCCAAATGGCCCTAAAATATAGCTAATTTGGAGAGATTATAGGGTAAATATTTTCAGTAAGGAGATGTACACTTACCACTGATAAATAAGCTGATAGTACTCCATAGATATGTTGCATCCAAGGTGTGTCGGAATATAGTGTTGATTTCCTCAGTTTGACGCCCAACTACATGTGTGCCCTCTTCAGGAAGATAATGGCGTTTTTGGAGGAGGAGGTGCCTGATATTGCTGAAACTTTGTCGAGATGTTGGTCTTCACCTGCCGAAGAGAATGGCGGTCGCATACAGAAGTTTTGCCCTCCCTAAGCCACCTAGCGAATTGTTTTGCACTGGTGGATGACATCCCCCTTCTTCTACAAATCTGTTGCTAGCTCCTCTAGATAAGCAAACAATGACCTAACAATCACTCAGTAGAGTCTGGGTAGCCTGCTGAGAAGGATAGTGATGACATGCAGGAAGAAAACTGAGATTCTCTGTCCCAACGAATTACTCTAGAGATTTCCAGCTAAACACCAACTGTAAATATGAACCTGCAACAAATCTCTCTCTGTATACTGGATTGTTGAAGATGAATGAATACGATGAATAACTAGTGACAGACCTAGATGATTTATCCTGAAGTGATTAGGGCAGATAGATTTCGTTGTCGAAACCCCTTGTTAGCTGAAGACCTTCGTCTCCAACCCCAACTTGTTGTTGCTGCTGCTCTAGAAACCAAACTTAACAATAATAATCATAGATAATCCTTTTGGTTCAATGTCCCTTCTTATATAACTTTAGCATGTACTTTTAGAGTTTGCATGTTACTTTTAGGGTTGGCATGTCACTTTTAGGGTTTGCACTTTACTTATTGCATGCATGCATATCTAATTGCTTGTTGACTTAAGACTGAAGAAATAAGGCTTGCATGCTCTGCATGCTTTATGATAATAACTCTGATGGCCCTCTTTACTACACTGATGACTTAATAATACTAAATAATTGTTCTAATATGCTCCTGGTATTAAATGTCCTCAATCAATTCCCTATTTATCAATAACAAAACATCACAATCCTCCCTTGCAAAAGATTGCGTGTCCTCAAGCACAGCCGACACAACTTCACAATCAATCAACTGAACCAACTGAATCTGGGGATGATCCCAGGGTCCCAAATTATCCTAGGAGATCTGTAGCACCCTCTGCTCAAAGCACTGCACTGCACGTTACCTTCACAAGATATCCCATGGAAGCCTCTTATAAGTAGAGTAACTAACCACAATGTAAACAAGGTACCATCACAAGAGACCTCCTAAAAGCATTCTCTAGCAATCACTAAACTGCCAGTCACTGTAATCCCAGGGCCCAAATCAATCTGAGAATTGCAAAGATCAAAATGCATCCACCGCTACCCTACGTAGTATCGACACAAGGAGCAACTTGTAGACTCATAAGTAACCCCATCAATAAACACTGCATCCATCCCTCACAAGGTCTCCCGCCTAGGTCCCAATGAAAACTAATGCATCTTTCATCCCAAATATCCCAAGCCTCTTGTGGGATTATAACCCTAGCTAGGAATGTCTTCCCAAGAATCGCCCACTCAATAGGACACCAACTCTTAATCTCTCTCCCATCCAACCCCCAAAAAGGACCTTGTCCATAAGCACCATCACAAGGAATAATCCTACCAAGCTAACATTCTGCCCTTCTAATTTCAACTGGAATGCTCATATACTGCTGCCCAATTTCTCGATCCTGGCCAACTTGTAAAAACCATCCTCCATTATGCAACAAATGTGGACTCATGCTACTACAAGCCTTGTCTATGTACTCCTGAAGAGGACTGCTTTGAAATGCAAAAGTATGTTTCTTTTGTTGCCCCATCAAGGAATCTAACTGCTCTTTAATACTAGAAAGCCTGCCCGCTGACTCAATACATATAACTCGAAGAACTACAAGCTCAACATCTCAATGTAATATGGTGTCCCGAAGTATCTTGGTCCTCTCTTTCATTGCTAGAATGCTTTCTTTAACACGTCCAATCTTCTTTCGATGAATATCATCTGGAAGCTCTATCTCATGCCTGTATAAACTCTCCCTAACCTTGTAATATTCCAAAAAAATGACATGCATGCAAACCCTAAAAGTGATATGCATGCAAACCCTAAAAGTGACATGCATGCAAACCCTAAAAGCTATATAATAAGGTTAGTTGAACCAAAAGGGTATGCATTGTTATTATTCATCATTAAGATTTGGTTTGGAGAGCTCTAAGAGGTAACTAGGGTTGAGGGTGAATTCCTTAGCCAACATTGGGTTCAGTGGCGAAATCTATCCACCCTAACCAATTTATCGGGTAGATCATTCAGATCTATCATCATACTTCAAGGACTACAGAGATTGTTAGAGAAATAAGGAGATAGCAAGATCGAGAGGATCTAGGGAAACACAGCTGGACATATCCTTTCCTATTTGGACAATGATTTCTTCATCTAATCAAAGGAGCATCTAGGATAAAGACAAATCATCTATAGCGTGAGACAAACTGTTATTAGGGCAGCGAGTTGTTTAGGAGAAATCATGGGTATATATGCGCTGGGAATTCCATCTAAGAAGGGTGTATTCTTCATTGGCAGTGCAAGCATCACCATGTATTGAGCAAGGGAGTAATTATCAGTTATTGGAACAGCGATCATTCCCTGTTAGTGGGGCAGAGACTATCCTATTGATTGCTGCGAGTTTACCTACTGTGATTGCGGTTTCTACTGAGAGATGGAGCCATTAAATACACTAGCAATCTCCCTTAACTGCTACGTGTTACTTCATGAAAATCATGTGCCCTAACTAATATGGAGATAGCGGGTTAATTATTGAAGAAGGGCGTGTTAATGGTGGCTATATGTTCATCACAAAGGAAATCTTGTTTAAGAGTTGCATGCATCAATATGGGGTTGGAACTTCATCTCTAAGACTGGATCTTCTCTGCTGAGCATAAATTCCATTGCTTGAAGGCACACCTTTGTTGCTGATATCACCTTAGTCAAATTTGGGCGCATTCTGAATGAGTATCATCATCAAGACTATTTCCAGGTGTGAGGAAAAGGCTGCTACAGGCAAATTTGTTAGTGTTTACTGCTATATTTATGATATATACTGTTCATTAATCCATAATTCAATTGTAGCTGCTACAATTATAATTCGTTTTCAGTATCTCTGTTTGTACACCAATTTCATGGCAATTAAACAAGCAATCAGTTCTTCAATGCATACATGTTTATGGTAAATGAAAGATGGGTGAAATCTGAAGTTAGACACCCAAACCAAACACATAAACAAACATATCTGATCTACAATTTACATTAGCAGTAAGAAAGAAACCAATTGTAGAATAAAGGTAAGGGCTTGAGGGAACTTTTCAACCAATAATTTGATCAACTATACAGTGGAAGAGGAAAGGTTAAGGCAGATTTAATATGGGATATTACAGTGGTATCAGAGCTATTTTCCTTGCTAGTTGTGGGCATGCAAAATTGTAAATGAATTCAGAAGACCCATACAACATTACTTACCGGAGACATAGGTTTAGAAACAGTGATAGAGGAGAAGAGGAGTTAGAGGACATAAAGTTGGGGGACAGAGAGTATCAGTGTGGAAAGGGCAAAGAAACCATGGCTGATGATGATAAAACGGCTCTCAATAGTCTCATACCAGCCATAAAAGAACTCACTGCTGGGCAAAAAGAAATGATGAGTACCTTCAAGCAAATGACAGAGAAAAATGGGCCCACCCCACACAGTCCCTTGTTTCCCAATAGTGATAGGGTATCCACCAGTAGTAGTGGGGAGCACTTACATACCAACATGCAGAGCCATCCCCATATATACAACAAGCCTTCCCGACCTACCATGCCTCAATTCTTAAATAGTCCAGCTGCAGTGCCTCTAGCACAAGTAGAACCGGAAGAATCCATGAGTGCCTATCTGAGAGAGTATAGAGCTTTAGGAGATAACTTCCATTCAGCCATGACCTTCACTAACTTCTGCCACTTTAAAAGTAAGAACAAACCCAGAGCTCACACTAGAACATTCACCCAAAACTATGAGTTACAGCGCCCTGTAGGGAAACTGACTATCCCTACCTTTGAGGGTACCCAGGGTGGCCCAGCTCGGAATTGGGTGCAGAAGTTGGATACATACTTCCAACTCAACCCCATGATTGAGACAGATGCCATTAAATTGGCTACTTTGCATTTGGATGGAGAAGCCCATGAGTGGTGGTACCACGGGTTAGTGACATTAGGTCACAATACCATCACATTGTACCCAGATTTTACACAGAGGCTCATTGAGTGGTTTGATCGGAAGGACCCTAAGGTACACTTTAGAGAGCTGGCACAGCTCAAGCAGACAGGTAGTGCAGATGCATTTATTTCAAAGTTTCAGAGGATAGCAGTCATGGTGACAGATATTTCAAAGAGCAGGTTGATTACGTTGTTGACAGAGGCCCTCACTGAACCCTTACGGGGATGGGTCAAGTCCTATAGGCCCACCACCCTAGCAGATGCCATCAGTTGGACCAGAGATTTGCAGGATGCAGTACCCAAAAATAGATTTCCTCCCATAACCAATTTCCCTATTAAAGATAAAGAGAGGAAACCCTTCCAAAAAGAATGGCCCAAGAAAGAATGGATGGACAATGATACCCAACAGAACCTTAGAAGAAAAAGGTTATGTTTCACTTGCCAGGAACCATGGGTACCAGGTCACAGATGTTTAGGCATAGTTGGGGGAGTGAAGGAAGATGAGACCATGTTCAGACGCCCTCTCTTGTCATATGACAGTTTGGACCATGAGGAATCAGAGATTGCACCCTTGAGTCTTCTGGATGAGCACAAGGTAGAAGAGAAGGTAGAAGAGGAACCTCAGTTAGATTCACGAGAACGAGTGGAGAGGCATGACACAGAGAGGATTGATTCTATACATGTCGAGCAGTATGGAGGTTATGAGCCACATCTTGTGGAGGGACCATTAATGGGTCAGGTTGTAGATGCAAATGCGTTGAGGGGAGACATTCCAGGGACTAGCCGATAGTGACATGGACGCATCCCTTATTTTCCGAAATGGGTGTAGCACAGATGTGTGGGATCCTGGTTCAGGTGACACCAGTCGAGTGAGTGCCCAAGAGGATATCGCAACCTACACAGGATACAGGACAGTTGTGACCCATGAGGGCATGAATGGCACTCATGGTTTGAGGGAAGAGCCTTCAACGATGATTCTACATGAGCACTCAAAATTGCAGGTGACTGAGGGGAGATCTGACACAAAGGATTTGGATCAGGTATGGGATCATGAGTTGCCTTTGTGGGATAGTGGTTTAACCATGGAGGAGGTAGTTGAGCACATTCCTTGTGGACCAGCCAACAAAGAAGTGTATCCATACAGAGATTGGGTAGACAGGTATATGACAGAGATGGAGACACCCAGGTTTACAGGCTCAGTTGACATCAGTGGAGTTGCTATGGAGGAGGGGGCCAACCTCCGCTTCCAAAAGTTTTTTCGAGGGATGCTTAGGTTTGGAGGCATGGCGAAGCAGTCTTCTGAGGAGTTTGTGCAACTTATGATTGCTTGGCTCATTAAGGGCATTTAGATGGATTTTGGTATCATTCAAAGGGTTGTTTGGGATCCAGGTATCAAGGGGTCAATTCATGATTGGGTGGCAAGGAGGCATGAGGTGATCCAATGGTTCATATGGGATCCTGGTATTGGTGTTCGAAGGCATTTTTTAGTTGACAGTTGTTGATTGCTTGAGGACAAGCAATCTTTGGCGAGGGAGGACTGTACAGTGTAAAGTTATAAAAAATGGCATGCATGCAAACCCTAAAAGTGACATGCATGCAAACCCTAAAAATGGCATGCATGCAAACCCTAAAAGTGACATGCATGCAAACCCTAAAAGCTATATAAGAAGGTTAGTTGAACCAAACAGGTATGCATTGTTATTATTCATCATTAAGATTTGGTTTGGAGAGCTCTGAGAGCTAATTAGGGTTGAGGGTGAGTTCCTTAGCCAACATTGGGTTCGGTGGCGAAATCTATCCACCCTAACCAATTTATCGGGTAGATCATTCAGATCTATCATCATACTTCAAAGACTACAGAGATTGTTAGAGAAATAAGGAGATAGCAAGATCGGGAGGATCTAGGGAAACACAGTTGGACACATCCTTTCCTGTTTGGACAGTGATTTCTTCATCTGATCAAGGGAGCATCTAGGATAAAGACAAGTCATCTATAGCGTGAGACAAACTGATATTAGGGCAATGAGTTGTTTAGGAGAAATCATGGGCATATATGCGCTGGGAATTCCATCTAAGGGTGTATTCTCCATTGTCAGTGCAAGCATAACCATGTATTGAGCAAGGGAGTAATTATCAGTTATTGGAACAGCGATCATTCCCTGCTAGTGGGGCAGAGACTATCCTATTGACTGTTGCGAGTTTACCTACTGTGATTGTGGTTTCTACTGAGAGATGGAGCCATTAAATACACCAGCGATCTCCCTTAACTACTGCGTGTTACTTCATGAAAATCGTGTGCCCTAACTAATATGGAGATAGCGGGTTAATTATTGAAGAAGGGCACGTTAATGGTGGCTATATGTTGATCGTAGAGGAAATCGTGTTTAAGAGTTGCATGCATCAATATGGGGCTGGAACTTCATCTCTGAGACTGGATCTTCTCTGTTGAGCATAAATCCCATTGCTTGAAGGCACACCTTTGCTGTTAATATCACCTTAGTCAAATCTAGGCGCATTCTGAATGAGTATCATCATCAAGACCATTTCCAGGTGTGAGGAAAAGGCTGCTATAGCCAAATTTGTTAGTGTTTACTGCTATATTTATGATATATATTGTTCATTAATCCATAATTCAACTGTAGCTGCTACAATTATAATTCGTTTTCAGTATCTTTGTTTGTACACCAATTTCATGGCAATGTTTATGGTAAATGAAAGATGGGTGTGTTGTCATCAGATCTGCTACAACAAAATTTATAAGTTTCTGGCAGCACACAGAATGGTTTCATCTAAGGTGGCCCTCAATTGATCCCACAGGTTAAATTCAAATGCTTATGCTATATCCAAGAATTTGTGAAAAAGACAAAATTGCCAGTAAGAATATACTTCAATTCAGAGGTATGGAAGAGATCACCCAGGTGTTTAATTCATGTGTGTTCGAGATTTGGTGAGAAACCAAAAGCTTGAAAGAGAACCATGCTAGTTGTATGTTGAAGGGAAGCGTGAACCATCTGGTACTTCCAAATACACATGGATCTAAATTAAATCCACATGGCAGCATGAACACAAATGATGTAAAAGTGCAGAATGGCATTATCTTACAGCAATGGCTTGGATATACTCCACGGGTAGTAGACAAAATTGAGAATCTGTACATTTTCAAACAAATATTGGAACTAATGGAGCGTGCACACTCACAAGGAATGCTTTTAGGAAACATTTGCCCTTCTTGTTTTGTACTCTCATCATTAAATCGGGTAGAATTTCTTGAGTCTCCGGCAAGTCAAGTGAATCTCGAATGCTCCAAAGATACAATTTGCCCTTCTACTAACCCCATAGATCACTTGTCAAAGCCCCAGCAAAAGAGAAGTGCAGACAGTATTTATTAACACGAGTTGTTCAAGGCCATGGTCATAGTGATAGATGTGATTTAATGAATCAGTCAATAAAACCTCTTGACACAGACAATCCACACTCTGAACATCGTCAGATTAGAGTGGATGCTAGTTTTCGAAGGAAAGGTTCAGGGTCTTCTTGTAAAACTTCCTCTGTAGATCAAAACATTGCTCAAACCAGTGAACGATACTCTATAGATCCTATAATGGGAGGTACTGAGGATGTAAAATTACTTTCAAAGAATGCACACAATCCAAGATATGAACTCACTAAGGGTCGACAGGTTATGGACCAAAGTGGCCAGCAACGCCAAAGTAGGATAATAGTATTAAATGACAGTGATCATCATTCAATAGAGGATTTCTTGTTCTTGGAGGAGAATTTGGAGGATTGGCTTGCAGAACAATTGGAGAATTATTTAGATGATGATTCTTCTTCAAAGAGCTCATCAATACTCATCCATGAATGCAAGTGGCATTTAATTTAAGTGTTTTAGTCATAGTAGAAGTAAAATCCTATTAAATAGAGATATGGGTCATTTTCTTGTTTGATCACCGGCAAAAACTCATTAGACTAGATCCAAAAAATTCTAAAGAGGTTAGATTTGCTATCTTATATATATTTCATTGTAAAAATATAAGAGAAGGGGGGAGGAAGAGTGGAGTTCCAACCAAGGGTTGAGATGGTATTAGCAGGGCATGTATGCACTTTGTTTCTCTTTATGTAGGATGGCTGCTTTGAAATGATTATAATCATGAGCCTGTTTTGCTTTTATACATGAATTGTATCTAGTTATGATTTTATCTTGTATGTGGTCTTGATAATGCACTACAAGATTCTTATAATGATGTGCAATTACCTTTAAATGTCCTGTTGCAGAACCAGATTCATCCTTTATAAATCCATGCTCGTAGTCTTTCCTATTACTGTATTTTACAATGATACATTTCCTGCTATTTGATCTTTAAACCTAGCTTGATCTCTGTACTGTTATACCTCTAGCGCTCTATCAACTCAGTTACCCATTAAACCAAAATTTAAGATTTCCCTAAGCTTGACCCTAGCAGTCGGGGTTCAACTTTAGTGATAACAGGGTGAAATCTGAAGTTAGGCACCCAAACCAAACACAGAAACAAACAGATCTGATCTACAATTTACATTAGCAGTAAGAAAGAAACCAATTGTAGAATAAAGGTAAGGGCTTGAGGGAACTTTTCAACCAATAATTTGATCAACTATACAATAGAAGAGGAAAGGTTAAGGCAAATTTAATTTGGGATATTACAAACCTCCATGTGCAACTGCCCACTGTCTCGACTGCTATGCTCATTGCCTTGCACCTCATGTATCTCGCCTGGCATAACTGTGTGGACTGCTGCTGTAGGTGATGAAGAGTGTACCAACTCCAACTCATCACACGGCTTGTCCTCCGACTATCAGATGTGTTAGTGTCGCTAGACTCACAGGATGGCTCTAATGCTATCTCCTCATGCACATTCTCATCATGTACTATTAACTCCAAATCAAGCTCACCATCAGCCTATACTTTGGGCTCGTCTTTCTCCACTCCTCCAACTATGTTTTTAAGGAAATCTTGATCCAAATCCTTGGGTTGGCTCCCGAACATGATGGTGTAATAGTCTTGAAAGGACAATGTTGCACATACCTCATCACCCAAGGCTATATATTCCCAATATCGAGGCAAGTGTTGCAGTGTTGCTAACCTCTGCAAATTTCCAGTCAAGATCCTTCTCATTGTATTCATGTTCTCACAAGCTGGCAAAACAAAACCCTTGTTGTGACATACACTTCACCAACATCACTGACATGCATTTGCATGTACAAGCATGCATCAACATGCACTTTTATTCAATTGCTATGTGCCCACAGCTGGCAAGGATCATACTCTGATACCATTGTAATATCCCAAACTGATATTCTACGAATCTTTGCTACTAAGTTATTGTTCATATACTCGATGATGTGGAAAAAGCTAAAAAAAGTGCATGCAAAATTGTCGTGCCAAATGGTCCTAAAATATAGCTAATCTGGAGAGATTATAGGGTAAAATTTTTAGTAAGCAGATGCACACTTACCATTGATAAATAAGTTGATAGTACTCCAGAGATATGTTGCATGCAAGGCGTGTCAAAAAATAGTGTTGCTTTCCTTAGTTTGACGCCTAGCTACATGTGTGCCCTCTTCAGGAAGATAATGACGTTTTTGGAGGAGGTGCCTGATACTGTTGAAACTTTGTTGGGATGTTGGTCTTCACCTGCCGAAGAGAATGATGGTCGCATGCAGACCTTTTGCCCTCCCTGAGGCACCTAGCGAATTGTTTTGCACTGGAGGATGGCGTCCCCCTTTTCTACAAATCTGTTGCTAGCTCCTCCGGATATGCAAACAATGACCTGACAATCACTCAGTAGAGTGTGGTTAGCCTGCTGAGAAGGATAGTGATGACATGTAGGAAGAAAACTAAGATCACTCAGTAGAGTGTGGTTAGCCTGTTGAGAAGGATAGTGATGACATGCAGGAAGAAAACTAAGATTCTATGTCCCAGTGAATTACTCTGGAGATTTCCAACTAAACCCCAGCTGTAAATATGAACCTGCAATAAATCTCTATCTGTATACTGGATTGCTGAAGATGAATGAATACGATGAATAACTAGTGACAGACCTGGATGATCTATCCTGAAGTGATTAGGCAAATAGATTTCGCTGTCGAAACCCCTTGTTAGTTGAAGACCTTCGTCTCCAACCCCAACTTGTTGATGCTGCACCTGCTGCTGCTGCTCTAGAAACCAAACTTAACAATAATAATCATAGATAATCCTTTTGGTTCAATGACCCTTCTTATATAGCTTTAGCATGTACTTTTAGGGTTTGCATGTTACTTTTAGGGTTTGCATGTCACTTTTAGGGTTTTCACTTTACTTTTTGCATGCATGCAATTCTAATGGCTTGTTGACTTAAGACTGAAGAAATAAGGCTTGCATGCTCTGCATGCTTTATGATAATAACTCTGATGGCCCTCTTTACTACACTGGTGACTTAATAATAAAGAAAAATTGTTCTAATATGCTCCCGGTATTAAATGTCCTCAGTCAATTCCCTATTTATCAATAACGGAACATTACAGTGACATCTCTGATGTATGAATTGGATCACCCTCATGATCACCCAATAGTTCAACCTCCAAGCGCTCTAATGCAATGGCTCCATCCTCCACATTAGCCTCCTCTGGATTGTTGTCCCAAGTCAAAAATGTTCTATCATTCTTGGTTGCTTCACAATAATGGGACAACAGCCTCAAGTTGTACTGCACATAAACCAAACTTTCGGCCCGTTCTATATTCAAACACTTTCTCTTGACGTTGTGGATGAAGTTGTAGGTGCTCCAACAACTCTCTGCGGAAGAACTATGGACAAGCTGTGAAAGCACCATAACCGCTAATTTATGCAATTATGTGGCACCACTGCCATACATGTTCCACCAACGAATAGGATCCAACCTCTCTCGATCTTGGGTTGCATGCAAGGTACCAAAGACTCCATGTTCACTGATGTATTGGCTCAATTCACTCTGTATTTGAGCACACTCCTCCTCATCAGGGACCAACTTGTCTAATGCAAGCATATACCCATTTTGCACCTCTGGATCTGTGTGTGGTCTTTTCCTAACTCCACCACCAAGTGCAGGTTGGGCTAACCAAGATGGAGAATAATATTTTGGGGTAAGGACATATGCAAGGGCATGGAGTGGAACAGGGAGTGGAACATACAAATTATCCCACATTTTAACCACATGTTTATGAATATGGTCATACAAGATTGCATCTCTTTGCTCAACAATGTCTTTGATATGACCAAGCATGCTATCGATTTGCTCATACACCTCCCGAATCACCGGCTGATCTATATCTGCAAACCGAATCATACTATAAACGGGCTTAGTGAACTGTAGAACATATTGAACATGTGCCCAGAACTGACCATCAAGAACGGTGTCCTCCGCCTCCTGAAAGTCATGTATATCAAATGTGCTTGCAACTATGTCTTTCAATCCCTGTCATAAATCACTTGAGACCATACTAGCCAATGCCTCTCTTACCTTCAAAAGCCTCCTAAAGGTGAGGTAATAGCTAGGAAATCTAGTCTTCACAATCTTCAATAGCTCCAACCTAAAGTGATTGCGAAAAATGTGGTGGGTCATGCTATGATTGGTAATAAATTTTACCATTTTCTTACCTCTCTTGTACAAGGCACCAATCCATCAGTAACTAGAGTCCTTCATCTTAACAATATCATGCATCAAAAGGTTCAATGTGTGAACCAAACACCCTGACCAAAATATGTTAGGATACTTATCCTCAATGATTGCTCCTGCTGCCTTACAATTAGCAGCATTATCTGTGATGACTTGAATGGCATTGTATGGCCCAATCGTTTGAATGGTTCCAGGGAAAGGTTGTGCAATATTAATACCAATCTTGTAGCGATATGGGTAGTCGTGAGCTGAAAGGAGGACCACACCACTAGCAGACACATCAAGAATATTTATCAATGGCTTGCCTTTAACATTTGTCCACACATCAGATACAATGGATACCCCATAGTTGGACCAATCATTTGTAAACTTTCCAAGAGCAATATTGATTTTGGCTCTTTCCCTGTCAAGTCCCAATATTCTAGCTTTGTAATACCCAGGGCTCCTGTATCCTTTAGGGGCACCATTGATGGAAAGTACCATTTCATGCCAATAGGATGAGCGAAGAACATTGAATGGCACACCACATGCATAGAGAAACCTGTAATTTTTTTAATCCACATCATCTCTGCAACCAAGGTCAAGGAAATCTGATAATGTTTTTTGCATAGGCAAGAATCCACTACGATGGATGGATGATGATCCAAATCCACTATTATGTAAATTTTCCTTTAAAATTCAAATTGAGGCTAAACAATATATTTAATTTGTTACTGAAAATCACACATGAATTTCTTTTACTAGTATTGTAGCGGAAAGTAAATACTAAGAAACATCCACAACATCACATAAATATAGACACAGTATTTTGGGTATGGAAACCCCCGAATAAAACCCAAGATGGGAAAACCAGTGCAGCAATCAAATATGAAATTTATATTAAGAAAATATGGAACAGTTACAATCCAGCAATTTAATCCACCCAACCTGGCAAAACGATCCTCTGCAAAATCACTGGGAAAAACCCAGCAACAAGCCACATCCCCTACGCAGCTGTACAGCCCCTACGTCAGCTATACGGCCCAGTTGTACGGATCCGTATGGCATGACGTCAATTGTAAGGCAGCTGTACGGTCCTCCTCTGCTGCTATACGATCCTCCCTCTGCGTGATCTGTGTGGTTGATGCTCTTCGAATCTCCCGGATGAGTGTTCCTCCGTCTTCTCAGCAAACTTCTCCTCTGTCTGTATCTCTTCTGTGTGTGTCCGCTCCGCCAAATCTCCTTTTAACTCAATAGCTAAGCAAAAACCCTAACCCTCACTGGATCAATGGATGTGATCCTCCGGTGAGATCAATGGCTAAGATTAGATTAGCCATCACTTCAGTTTATTTCACTTTTCACTTTATAAAAGTAATTCCATTAACTCAAAATCAAATTAGAATAATTAATGTATTTTCCTAAGTCCAAACTTAGGAAAATCACATTAAATATCTTTGGTTTCCTATTTAATGTCTTCCTAGCATGCAAGGACACATGCAATGCTAGAGGACCTTCCTTGTTGCCACTTTCTAACATGCTAAACATTCTTTGTGGGAATTCAAATTCAACCCTTGATCTCTTGGAATTGTTTTGAGTGGCCTCTCTTTCCATCATGTATTTGTTTCTTTCTTTAGCTGACACTTTGTCACAGGTTTTGACTCCAGTAGCCTTACCTTGATCACATGACATAAGCCTACACAAATGCTTTCTCACACGGGTATATGAACCTGTGCAAGTTTTATTACAATGGAGGCATGTAAACTTCGTGGTTCCACCCCCTCTCCCTCCCCCAAGCCTTGTCAAATACTTCCACAAAGGTGTTGTGTCTTTTTGTTTTTGCCCCTCATCACTCTCAATCTCCTCCTCATCATCATCCTCTCCCTCTTTCTCCTCCTCTCCACGATATGTGCCACTCCCTATCTCTTCCTCCTCATCATTGCCACCACGAAATCTACTTCCCACCACCATCAGCATGAGAAGAATCAAAACCAAAAACAAAAACCACATACCCATCATGCTTCTTGATTCAATATGAGAATCACTTTTTGCCTGCAATAGAATGATGGAAAAGAAGAAATTAGAAAGAGTAGGAAAAAAACACATACAAGATTTAAAATTTTAACATAGTGAAATAATTTTTTCAAAAACAAACAAAGATTGGGTTTTTAGAGCCTACCTCTTTAGCTCTTTAGGGATAGTTGAATGTCTCTATGGAAGCCTTCAATCTTCCTTCTGCGCTCTCACAAATAGAAGCTTTCAATCTCCCTTCCAAGCTCCTACAAATTTGCTCTCAAACAACTAGCAAACCCACTCAAATCCCTAGTAAGATAAATGAAAACAAGCAAATGAGGAATAGAATGAGTCCAAATGGAGTCCAATAGTGTTTAAAGAGACTAATTGAACCCTAGCTAATCACTAAAACAACTTATTTTTTTGCAAAATTGAAAAAATTGAAAAACAATTCCCTTAACCTGCGGGATCATTGAAGGAGCGTTTTAGGGAGCATTTTTTTTGCCCGATATCGCTGAGGGAGAGATGAGGAATCGCTTTGGGACCGTCGCTCCCTCGTCACTCCCTCAGCGATCCCGGGGAAGGCAGGGAGCGTTTTTTTCCCAAGGAATCGTGATTCCCAAGAGGAATAGTGATTCCCAAGAGGAATCGATGAAGAATCACGATTCCGGGATCGATTCCTCCGGCAGCATGAATTGGGATCAATTCGTGGGGGTCCCTAGCGATTCCCCCCAATGTAGGTCCAAACCCATCAATATATTTGGAAAATACTAAGTCCATCAAAACCATGCACAATCATGAAATTAGAACTGCAGAAATGTAATATCCCAAATCCCGATATTTTCTATTTCTAAGCAAATATGCTGACACAACTGGGCATGCAAACTGCCATGCAAAGATCCCT
The DNA here is from genome assembly GCA_001517045.1 of Pseudotsuga menziesii. Taxonomy (NCBI): domain Eukaryota; kingdom Viridiplantae; phylum Streptophyta; class Pinopsida; order Pinales; family Pinaceae; genus Pseudotsuga; species Pseudotsuga menziesii. The sequence continues at coordinate 115,310 of LPNX010727294.1, forward strand.
ATTTTATAGCAAAAATTAGGGTTAGGGTTTGTGAGATAGAGTGAACACTTACCACTGATAAACCGGCTGGACTACTCCTGAGAGAGTATGCAAGCATCAAGAACTGAATCGGAGATGGACAGATATCTTCTGCTTCCGGTGAAACCCCAGCAGCAAGAACCCAGGTCAAATAAGGGTGACGTTTTTAGTGAAGGAGGTGTCCGATGAAGCTGCCGATTAGCAGGACTGATAGCCTTCCCGTGCCGGAAAGAATGCCTGGTACATGCGGAGTTTCTGAGGTCTCTAGGCAGGCTAGTGAATTGCTCCAGAGAGGCAGCTGCTCACGCCCCCTTGATCCCGAAATAGCTGGTAACTGCTCCGGATGAGCACAGTCGGATCTGATAATCACCGGGTACCGGAGTATGATGTTGATGATGAGAATGGTGCCTGAGTTTCGGAGTAAAGCTGAGATCTGAAGGCCCAGCGACTAATTAGGGCTTTTTGGCTGAAAACCCCCCTTTTACGGCTGCACCCTTGTCCCTACAATGATCTATACCGTATACTGGATAACTATGAATGAATGTAAGAACAAATGGTGAACCTATATGGCTTACCCTGAATGAGACTAGGGCAGATGTTTCACTGCCGAAATCCTGCTAGCTAAAGACTCCGTCTCCAACCCCAACTGTTGTGCTGCTATCCAAGAGCTCCCAAAATAATAATCCTCAAAAGTGAAGTCTCCTTTCGCTTTATCCTCCTTCTATAACTTTCAACTACGAAAACCCTAATCTTTGACCTAATTAGGTCACTTTATCTTCTAATTTGCAGTTGACTTGCATGCATGCGGATGGAGACTTAATGAGTGCATGCATCATTAAATATTGCTTGGATGGCATGCACGAAGGTGGCCTTTGGCCCCGGTGGCCCTTCTTGACATAATGATGATGCCCTAGATTTTCTATGGATGGCATCAGTCCTTAGCTGATTCCCTAACTGTCAGTAACCGCTCGAACCTACAGGAATCACATAGGTTAGCGGTTTGGGGCCTCAAGGCCTAATCGGAAGAGGACATTACAATCCTCCCCGCTTGAGATTGCTTGTCCTCAAGCAACTTCAAACTGGGATGCTGCAATACCTGTTCACCTTCCCAGGTGGCATCCTCTGGTGGTAGTTCTTTCCATTGAACCAAGTACTCTCTGATTACCCTGTTCCTGAGCTTCCTTTCTCTAGTCTGTATGATCCATTCAGGAATCAGTATCAGCAGTCCTTCATCATCTAAAGGAGGCAATTCTGTAGATGGAGCAATGTGTTGCCCAAGGGTCTTCTTCAGATTAGATACATGGAAC